>OW240920.1:4506360-4539337 GCA_933207985.1 Pelobates cultripes | reverse complement strand
CATTATGGGTGTAAATTTCATTCCCGGGCTACTATACAGTCTCAAAGGCAACGTAACCAATCTGGCGAATTTCAATTTCAAATGTAACGTGCTATATTTGACCCTGTAACTTCCCAAAACGCCATAAGACCTGTACATAGGGGGTACTGTCTTACACGTGAGACTTTACTGAATACAAATATGTGTATTTTATTGCAGTAAAAGCAAACAGTATTACGACACTGACCGTTAAAATGTCATGTAGAACTAAAAAAATAAAAATAAATCGTATTTTCTCCCATTTTTTTCATATTAAATTATGTTTCATAGCTAAACATTTGATATTAAATGAAAGCCCTGTTTCCCCTGAATAAAATGATATATAATAAGGGTGGGTGCATTTACTATGAAAGAGGTGTATTACGGTTGGACAGACATGTAGCGCAAATGCCAGGTTTGTTTACATTTTGTTTCGTTCACAACGTGTACATTTGGTCTCTGGCCCCATGTGGGTTAACACGCGTCAGTCCCAGGGTCACAGAGTACTAATGACAGTGACATGTTTAATGGTCAGTCCCTCCCAGGGTCACAGTGTACTAATGACAGTGACATGTTTAATGGTCGGTTCCTCCCAGGGTCACAGGGTACTAATGACAGTGACATGTTTAATGGTCTGTCCCTCCCAGGATCACAGTGTACTAATGACAGTGACATGTTTAATGGTCAGTCCCTCCCAGGGTCACAGTGTACTAATGACAGTGACATGTTTAATGGTCGGTCCCTCCCAGGGTCACAGTGTACTAATGACAGTGACATGTTTAATGGTCGGTCCCTCCCAGGGTCACAGTGTACTAATGACAGTGACATGTTTAATGGTCGGTCCCTCCCAGGGTCACAGTGTACTAATGACAGTGACATGTTTAATGGTCAGTCCCTCCCAGGGTCACAGTGTACTAATGACAGTGACATGTTTAATGGTCAGTCCCTCCAGGGTCACAGTGTACTAATGACAGTGACATGTTTAATGGTCAGTCCCTCCCAGGGTCACAGTGTACTAATGACAGTGACATGTTTAATGGTCAGTCCCTCCCAGGGTCACAGTGTACTAATGACAGTGACATGTTTAATGGTCAGTCCCTTCCAGGGTCACAGTGTACTAATGACAGTGACATGTTTAATGGTCGGTCCCTCCCAGGGTCACAGTGTACTAATGACAGTGACATGTTTAATGGTCGGTCCCTCCCAGGGTCACAGTGTACTAATGACAATAACCTATCAGGGTTATACACTAAAGTGAAAATTTTAGGTGAATTCACTGAAAAAATTCTCGGAGTCAGCAATGTGCTCCGTTTGGCTGCTCTGGTATGTAAAACTCCCTTCAGTAAATAACCAGTGAAATATCCACACCCAAAATATATGCATGTCATAGTGCAATTGGAATACATTGACATGAATGTCTAACATTGTATCAGATTACAGAACATGTAGGAAACTGTTACTTTATGGACACATAATATCCAGTAAAGGTCTAGCATAGAAAGAGAAGGTATTTTATTAATAATTATTTTAAAAAAATCGATTTCTACGATATTGAAACTTTCAGATAGCTGTTATATCTAAATGACGCTTAGAGATTTTGCATCCCTCCCCAGGTTGGCCAAGTGTCGTCCCATCATTCGTATTCAGGAGCTTATGTGGGGTTTCCAATAGGGGTTTCTATATATTTGCCCAAACTCCATTCTTGTTTTGCAATAATCAATGTATCCGATTGAACAAATAATTGCATTGAATGTTCAGATAATTGCAGTGTTTGGTTCAACGTTGAATCTATTAGTGTGTATGGAGCAGTAAATTGGATCTCTCAGAATTGACATTGGATCATTATAATCATGGGCAATGCTTTTTATCTCGCTATCTGGATTGTTTCATTTGGATAACAAACATTATTCAACCCAATATTGGCTGCTTTGGATACATGGAATATTCTGTTATAAGAAACATTTAACATAAGCTTTACCATAGAAAATATTATGCCATTATTGTGGGTTGCCGATTTGTTTTTGCAATTCATAAAAATTAGGACCAATATCCGGGGGGAAATGGATTTAAAGGGAGAGCACTTTCACAATAGTTTTGCATTTGATGTTTGTTTTTCTTATTTGTTTCAGTTAACTCTATTTAGAACCATAGAATGTGATGGCAAATAAGAACCTTTCGGCCCATCTAGTCTGCCCTGTCACTCAGTTCTCTTTAACGCACTAGTTAATTCTCATTCCAAGGAAATGTTATATCAATAATGGATCATTTAGTTACTGCATATATTTGTGATTCACATTTGCATTGATACTCAGACTGCCTTTAGCGACAAATAACTCTCTATCTCTAGAACCAAGGTTAACCATTGTGATGTATTTAAATGAACACTATAGTCACCAAAGCAAATTTAACTTAATTAATCCATTTGGTGTATAGATCATGCCCCTGAAGTCTCACTGCTCAGTTCTCTGCCATTTAGGAGTAAAATCACTTTTGTTTCTGTTTATGCAGCCCTAGCCCTAGCCCACATCTCCCCTGGTTGTGACTGACACAGCCAGCATGAAAATAAAATTGCTTAATTTTCAGTCAGTAACTTACTTTAAAAGTTTTTAATCTCTTGCTCTGTAAATTGAACCTTAATTACACACATGAGGCTCCTACAGGGTAAAACACACTTATTAACAGAGCAGGAGATAAGAAATTCTAAATTAAACAGAATTTCCATAAAGGCAATATAAACACTAGCTGACTCTTTACAGGAAGTTGTTAGGAAGGCTGTGCCAGTCACATGCAGGGAGGTGTGACTAGGGTTCATAAACAAAGGGATTTAACTCTTAAATGGCAGAGAATGGAGCAGTGAGACAGCAGGAGCATGATCTATACACCAAAACTGTTTCATTAAGCTAAAGTGGTTTTGGTGACTATAGTGTCCCTTTAACAATCAAATCTAATGCACACATGCATTATAACTTACAGATTGTAAGATAAAGCTTGTTTTGTTGATAAAGCCCATATTCACTGGTTTTACAATGCCTATATAGAGGGAAACCTTTGCATGTCCATTTCCTACACTGTTTAGTCAAGCATGCCTGCTACATTTGTGACAGTCAAAAAACAGTTACATTTTGAAGAGTAGTTATTCTGTGTCAGCCTTTTGGTATCTGTTAACCCCTTGACGACCGATGACGGTTCAGGACCGTCATTGGAAAAATCCCCTTGGGGACCGGTTTGGGGCTACTTACCTGATCGCCGTCAGTCCCTGGGCGGCGATCAGCGCTCCTCCCGGTCCAGGGGGACTGTCTGTCTGCCCGAGCAGTCTCCCCTCGGCAGATCAGGACCCCGCGGCCACGTGATCACTTGATCACGTGGCAGCAATAGGTGCTTGTGTATCTGCCTGCAGGGGAACTGTCTGTGCTGGCAGGCAGTCTCCCTGCAAGTGAAAAATCTAAAATAAAGTAAAAAAATAAAGCAATCAGTGTAAAAAAAATAATATGTATGTATATGATAATATATGTCTATATAGCATATATATAATGTCATACTAGGTGTATTTTTATATATATATATATATATATATATATATATATATATATATATTTGTGTAAGGGGCAAAATAGCCGTATATGGAGTAAGGATCCAGCATAAGCTTAGGATAGTGTAAAGGGAGCAAGTCGGTTGTGGTGTGCCGATACCGACGATACGGTAGGCCTGTAAATAAAGAGGGCCCACCAAGGAGTAAGAAAGTAAAGTAAATGGAAAGAAAAGAGAAAGTGTTGAAATGAGGAGTGGGTGGGAGGGTCATTCTGATGCTGACCTCAAGCGATATGAGTCAGGTAAGGGGTGTCCCTTATATAGGGGAGTGAATTAATTTAAGCCCCTCCCACAAATACAGGCAAAACTGCCTTAATACTTGTGTAAGGGGCAAAATAGCCGTATATGGAGTAAGGATCCAGCATAAGCTTAGGATAGTGTAAAGAGAGCAAGTCGGTTGTGGTGTGCCGATACCGACGATACGGTAGGCCTGTAAATAAAGAGGGCAAAAATGAATAATCAAAGATTTAATACAGTCAACAAATATAAACAAATTAACCAGACATTTCCTTAAATGCATTACAGTATTTAATTCCTGAAAGGATTTTGAAGGTAGGAATCTAGGACCGAAAGTGGGCACCATTTGTTGTGGGTAGGATAGTATGTTATCTCTACTGTTGGTGCATGTTGACTCATTTCGGAATGTGGTAGAGCCAATAGGTAATGATATATGTGTTTACGTACGTGGGATCGTTGAAGACAATGATCTGTCTGAGTGGTGGTGATGGTAGTGGATTCTCTGGCCTGAGAAAGGCATAAAAGGCAATGTGCATGGCTGGTAATGGCCGACTTGGTAGTATAATTGAATGGTTGTAGATCTAATAGGTCCGATAAGGATGAACAGTTGGATGGCTATTGGTAATCTCTGAGAGGAACGTGGGGGAATGGATTCCTGAAAACCTCTGAGTATATTCTTTTCTGGTATGATAGCATGAAGTTTATGGTAGTTTTGGCCATAGGTTATCATGTGTTGTTGAATGCCTGTAAAATATATAATTAATGGTGTATGAGATAGTTTAAGTTTAAGGTGGCAAAAATAAGCAAAACTTAGGAGAAATTTTGTGACACAGGTTGAGCTATGTCGTGTTCCAATGAGATTCTTTAAGCCAGGTGAAAAGCTGTGTTATGCGTTCTACAAGTATGGGACGAAAGTGCTAGGTGGGATAGTGCATGCTATGCTGCATGAGTATGTCTAATCCATGATTTTGTCTCTGGAACGAAAGAGTGGACGTGACTGTATGGGCGGCTGTAGGAAGCGTATGATGAACATGCCTGGAATATAAATGAGACAGTTGTCGGCAGGGATGTATACCCCCGTCTGGTACATGAAAGTGAAATGTGATAAGTGGCCAACCAAGTGAGTTCCCCAGAAACATCATGAACTTATGGATGAGTAGTGGCGTTTGTTGATGATATGATATGTGCTTAGTTGTCTGAGTAACAACGGATTGATGACCCTGACCATGATTTACCCCATGCCACAGCAGCTGCTACAATGGGGTAGATCTCCCAAAGGGGCTGAAGTGGTGGAAAAATTTCCAAACCTGGATGCCATGGCCAACAGCCCCAAAGCAATTGTTCCCGGTAGATCGCTGCCAAACCCGTGGTATACGCTGTGTCTGACCATCTGGTTGGAGAAGTGTCAGACAATCCTGGAAGGAACATGCTTTTACCATGCCAAGTGGTTAAGAAATCCCCCCCCATGTGCAGGTCTGCTGTTGCTGAGGTGTCTAGGCACCTCCTCTGATCGTCATGTTGGAAGTGTGGAAAAAAGGGGAAAGTACTCTGGATGTGAAAGCGTGGTCTTGTGGTATGATTGGCATGGCAAAATTAAGGAACCTGGTAGGGATTGTAGTTCCTTGTAGTTGTAAGTACTAAGCAGGAGGTAGTGATTGATTTAGCTGAGAATGTTCCCTATTTGTCTTGTGGTAACTTGTGTGTATGGATGCCGACTCAAGTCATATGCCCAGTAATGTGATGATAGTGTCTGCGCCTTCTGTTTCTTATGGGGTACTGGGACGCCCAAGTGGTCAACCAGACTAAGCTGCCATGAGGCTTCTAGTGAAAAATATGCTTTCTTTGAGCAACAAGAAGTCTTCTAGATAGTGTATGACTGTAATGCCTCTGGATATGTTATCATAACCAGCACAGAGTATCTGCGAATATCGATAGTAGGTTAATCTGTAGCTCGAAAGTTGAGCAGGGAAAGGATTGCCCAATTTATGCCATGTAAGTGCCAGTGTGTAGGGTAGATGGTAGCTGTTTACTGCGTTGATGATATTGGTCTTACTTAACCAAGCTTTAACCCATGCTTGAGTGATAGCTGTAAAGGTAGATCAATGGTGTTGTATAGTAAGAAGGGAGTTGAGACTTGGGGTAGCGGAGGTGTGTGGTGCCAATAAGTCTATGGTTAGTCTTTGTTTAAGGGAAGATTCCTTGTGACAATACCAATGTGTGTGTTTGGTGCCATGCTGTAAATGGTGGAGATTGGAAGACCACTCTGCAAATCTTGGCTATGAGTGTGTTTTCAGCCAATGGTTTTGTTGTGCTGACTGTAAGTGAGGGCATGCTATATTCCTTGAAGGTGTGTTTATGATACCTGTATGGGAGCCCTTTGAAGCTCCAGAGCTTTAGTAAATCTACTACAAGTCTGGAAGGGTGATGAGTCAGTAGTGTTGAAAATGCATTGGTGTGTACAGATGGTGAGTACGTTATTTGTAAGTTGTATTGGGCCACATGGTTTGTCATGTGCCCTGAACCATTTGAACATATATGCAACAGTCTATATGCAATGCAACTACTCATATCAATCGTCTCTGGTAGTTCAGAGGTGCTGGTACCTGGAGCCTGAGAGTGCTCGTCCATTTGTTTGGGACAGAACCCCTTCTGTATGGGTACCTGCACAAATAAACATCTCTACATATTCCAAATACCAACCCATCCAAGAGATGGTCAGTTCCCGATTTACCTGGAATCCCTGAATCTGACCATCACAGATACATCATCATACATATATATGCCTTGCTTCCCCAATGTGCTGGGATCATACGTGCAGGGTTAACATCTTGTGTGTCATAAGAATTGATTGTACCAGGTAACCGAGTTTCGGTTGGTGCTGGTTGTACAGTAACGTGAGGCCCAGCCTTGTGAGGGCTGTGGTGACCAACTCGAGATTGCCAGTCTGTCATAAAATTTTTTGGCTCATGAGTTTATGAGTGAGGCTAGCATAGCCTGGGTGTCACCTGAGTTGATGTAGCTGGGCCTTCCCCTGCCTCCGTGTTGTCCGTTGATGTATGGAGGAGTTTGAATAACTCTGCTTTCCTTGCTGTAGCAGGGTAGGGGATTTGTCACCTCCTTAGGTCGGTGGTAATGTGTGGGATCGTCCAGGATCTGATTGCTGCAGGACTAGCAACATCTCCTCTGCTTGAAGGTGTATCAATTCTAGCCGGGGTGCTAGGAAGAGGTGATTCTTCACCATCTTTTGGAAAAATACTTAAATAACAATAAAGATGCAATTATTTGTACCCAGGGTTCTTGTACTGGCTTGCTAGCTAAGCCGTAAGGCGAAACGATTAGGCTTGGTGTTTTTTGGTGACTGGTGAGGCCCTGCTAGTTGCCAAGTGGCTTGAGAGGCTCTATCTATGCTTGGCGCGAGGGGATTTTGTGTGGCCACCGAACATTGTGGCAGGATGTTGGCCTCTCGGTGACAGTAACCAGAAAAATAGGAAGGGGAGTGACAGGTGAGGCCCTCTCTATGATACAATGCGAGGCGGCTAGCTCACGAGTGGCCCGAGGGGTGTATGCCTCCGAGTGTGAGGCGGGGTGTTGGCCTCGCGGGACCACTAACCGAAGCATAATGCAGAGAAAAAAGGGGTAATACCTATTGGGCCCTAGAACCCTAATTGCCAGTACACTATTACTATTCCAGGGAAGGTAAGAGATGGATAACTACGTGAGCAGGTGTATGTACCTGGTAGTATGGTATTGAACCTGACAATCCGTATAGGTTTTGTAGTAGTAACTGTAACCTGAATAGATAAAACCATATGGCATAAGGAAATATGGCATAGACCAAGCTCATCTTAATACGTACAGTATATGTGAAAAGTAAAGTGCCATGATGTGTAAATATTAAGCATCGTAGCCATACTGGTTAAATATGTATCAATCTTAACCCATTAAGTGCCGTATGTACAAGTGAAAATGTGGTCTGTCCCCACCTTGTATGTTGTATGTCCCCTTGCTAGGGGAAAGTCTGTTGCGTGAGCAGCGTGCTGTGAAAAATGTATGTGAACTATATTACCAGTTACGTATATACAGACGCGTCTGCTACTGTGTAATAATATATGTATTTATACCTGATGTTGATATAGTGCTTGCTATGTGAATTGTTGTATGTCTTATTGAATGGTAGGGGTCAGTGAACATGGTGTTGCAAAATGCAAGTGCACTGGAGATCTGCCGAGTGCCCTATAGGTGGCAGTGTAGTTGGATACTGATTGGTATGTGAAATGTTGTTTGTCTGTTGACCTATAGGTGTAAGTGTTTTGGTGTTTGTAAAACCCCATGAAAATTGTCAATGTACTTGACAGACCTGTAGGTGGCAGTGTTGATAGAACCACTGTTGGTCTTGATGTGAAATGTAAATTATTGTGAATTAAACCTGAATTTGAGCCCGTGCTGGAGTTTCATTTATGGTTTATGGTTATGTTTAACCCCGTAAGGACCAAACTTCTGGAATAAAAGGGAATCATGACACGTCACACATGTCTTGTGTCCTTAAGGGGTTAAAACAATCTTATGTGTAATTTATATTGGCTGGTAAATTGTATATGACATGTGAAGACAGTTTTGCTGTTGACCAGTAGGGGTCATAAATGCTGATTGTATGGTAAAAATACCCTTTAACCCCTTAAGGACCAAACTTCTGGAATAAAAGGGAATCATGACATGACACACATGTCATGTGTCCCTAAGGGGTTAATCCTACCGTATGACAGATAGGAGTCAGTATAAAAGCGAAAATGCTGTAGTTAGTTTGTTTGCTTATGAAGTGAAATAAAGTCTGAGAAGACTGTAGTATACCGATTGACCGGTAGGGGTCAGCATGTAGGCGAAAATGCCGTGGTTCGTTGGTTTGTACATGAAATGCAATAATGTCTGAGAAGCCTGTAGTACACTGAATGACCGGTAGGTGTAAGTGTGTAGGTAAAAATGCAGTGGTTTATTGTTTTGTACACGAAAAGCAATAATGTCTAAGAAGCCTGTAGTACACCGAATGACTGATAGGGGTCAGTATGTAGGTGAAAAATGCAGTGGTTTGTTGGTTTGTACATAAAATGCAATAATGTCTGAGAAGCCTGTAGTACACAGAATGACTGGTAGGTGTCAGTGTGTAGGTGAAAATGCAGTGGTTTATTGTTTTGTACATGAAAAGCAATAATGTCGGAGAAGCCCGTAGTACACCGAATGACCGTAGGGGTCAGTGTGTAGGTGAAAAATGCGGTGGTTCGTTGGTTTGTACATGAAATGCAATAATGTCTGAGAAGCCTGTAGTACACCGAATGACCGGTAGGGGTCAGTGTGTAGGCAAAGATGCAGTGGTTCGTTGATTTGTACATGAAATGCGATAATGTCTAAGAAGCCTGTAGTCCACCGAAAGAACAGTAGGGGTCAGTGTGTAGGTGTAAATGCAGTGGTTTATTGGTTTGTACATGAAAATGCAAACAACGCCTAAGAAGCCTGTAGTACACCGAATGACCAATAGGGGTCAGTGTGTAGGTGAAAAATGCGGTGGTTCGTTGGTTTGTACATGAAATGCAATAATGTCTGAGAAGCCTGTAGTACACCGAATGACCGGTAGGGGTCAGTGTGTAGGCAAAAATGCAGTGGTTTGTTGGTTTGTACATGAAATGCGATAATGTCTAAGAAGTCTGTAGTACCCCCAAAGACCAGTAGGGGGTTTAAATGAATGATATGCATGAACATGCAATGGTTTTAGAACAGACTTAGACAAAATGCAGCAGTAAAGTGAGGACCTGACCCTTGCATGGTGCCGTGGGACTGATGCCTGGTGTAACGGGTAGGTCAACTTACGGTTTGTGAGTCACTTGGACACCATCCACAGCGATAGATTGAAGAAAGAAGGTGGTAGGCCGGAAAAGCCTGTGGCTGGATTCCTGACACAGCTCAGCTTAGAAAACCTCATGGAGTAATCAGGTAAAATGGCGTCTGGATGACCCGGAAGTGGAAATCATTCTGATGCTGACCTCAAGCGATATGAGTCAGGTAAGGGGTGTCCCTTATATAGGGGAGTGAATTAATTTAAGCCCCACCCACAAATACAGGCAAAATTGCCTTAATACATATATTAATATAAAAATACACTTTTAATTTAAATTGCACACGTATATATACAATATATATAATAACTATATATATTGTGTATATATATATATTATTATAAATTAGAAATAATATGTTAATAAAAATAAATAACAAAGTAAAAATTATTTTTAATAATTAAAAAAAAAAAATATATATATATATGTAATTTTATTCTAACAGTATTTTGATATTAATATATATATATATATATATATATATTATATATATATTTATATCAAAATACACTTAGAATGTTGTGATATATATATATATATATATATATAAATAAATATAATACGAAATATACATATGTCCATATACATAATTACATAAATAATTTCATAAATATACACGTAGACGTCAAATATATAAATATGTATATATATAAAAATTCTACGTGCGTATTATTTTTACACAATTAAGTAATTTTAATGATTGCAATTTGAGGGACCTGCCTGCCAACCCAGGCCGAAAGTCTAGAGAATTTAATTTGCTAGCACTGTGTTTAACCCTGTAACTTTCTATGACACCCTAAAACCTGTACATGGGGGGGTACTGTTTTACTCGGGAGACTTCGCTGAACACAAATATTAGTGATTCAAAACAGTAAAACATATCACAGCGATGATATTGTCAGTGAAAGTGAAGTTTTTTGCATTTTTCACACACAAACGGCACTTTCACTAATGATATTATTGCTGTGATACATTTTACTGTTCTGATACACTAATATTTGTGTTCAGCGAAGTCTCCTGAGTAGAACAGTACCCCCCATGTACAGGTTTTATAGTGTTTGTGAAAGTTACAGGGTCAAATATAAGGCTTGATTTTTCTTTTTTTTTTCTTTTTTTATTAAAATTTGTCAGATTGGTTAGGTTGCCTTTGAGAGCGTATGGTAGCCCAGGAATGAGAATTACCCCCATGATGGCATACCATTTGCAAAAGAAGACAACCCAAGGTATTGCAAATGGGGTATGTTCAGCCTTTTTTAGTAGCCACTTAGTCACAAACACTGGCCAAATTTAGCATTTTGTTGCATTTTTAACACCCAAACAAATATAAATGCTAACTTTGGCCAGTGTTTGTGACTAAGTGGCTACTAAAAAAGACTGGAAATACCCCATTTTGAATACCCTGGGTTGTCTACTTTAAAAAAATATGTACATGTGAGGTGTGATTCGGGGATTTATGACAGATAACAGTGTTACAATGTCACTATTGATAAATTTAAAAAATATATATATATATATTGAAACAGCAATTTCCTACTTGTATTTATAGGCCTATAACTTGCAAAAAAAAAAGCAATAAAGCACGTAAACACTGGGTGTTTTTAAACTCGGGACAAAAGTTCGAATCTATTTAGCACTTTTTTTCATTAGTTTTTGTAGATAAGTAAAATATTTTTCAAGTAAAAGTCCAAAAACATGTATTCTTTTGAAATTTTTCAACATATTTTATTATTTTTTTAATATATGAGATGATACAAATAATGGTATGTAAAGAAAGCCCTTCTTGTCCTAAAAAAACCCAATATATAATTTGTATGGGAACCGTAAATGAGAGAGCGGAAAATTACAGCTAAACACAAACACCACAAAAGTGTCAAAACTGCTCTGGTCCTTAACGTACAACATCGCAAAAACAGGCCGGTCCTTAAGGGGTTAATCTCAAAGATCAGCAATCAGAGCTGTGCCCGCAGCTTCCAGGGAGAAAATACAGCATTAAAATAAAGCACAGCACATTTTTATATTTTACAAAACATATCAGATATTTATGAGACAATAAATAAACGTTTAGTGGCGTGCGTGCCAATATCCTTTAACATCAGTTTAATCTGAGATCTAACAAAGCACTCGAAAACTGCAGCATGCACAAATGCAAACAGGCCCCCAGAATGCCTCCTCTGACACTTGGAACACATATGGCTGTCTAAATTCTTGTTATCTTTATGTGAAATGGAGAAGCAATGGTTTTGTAATGTTTTCTGACCGAATACAATGTAGACTAGGTGATATTTAAGTTCTGCATTAGTGCAAAATTGGGAACGAGAAGAATCTATTTTTTTCAACAGAGTCTAAATATTTTCATGCAATATTCGTCCAGCTAAATAGATCTGAAGACATGTAGAAGCCTATGTTTGCTAATGTCTTGTACTTGTTTTTATTATAAATAGGATGTTACCCACAAAGTCAAAACCATACTGTATCCCTTTGTATAAGAGCATATATTGAATAAAGCAATAGGGTTAAGAATACGAACAGGTATTTCTAATGATGTAGTGGAATCCTCCCGATTTAGAATTAGGGTCCCCATAAGTTAAATTTTATAAGTAACTTACTTACCTTACTTCCAGTGCAGCTCTGGGCTCCTCCTCCCGTTACGTCATCCCGATTCCTCACTTTTTTTTATCTTCTGGTCCAATCTAATGCTTCTCATAAAGGAGTATTACCAAAGAGAGGCTCATGTGCGCTGAGCACCATGGTTCTCCTCTAAGAGAAGCACTCAGAGGAGGTGATGTGTGGAAACGGAATCAAACTCAGGAAGACAACCAGTACAGGTGTGTTAGTCCTGCAATGGAAACACTGCCATGTCTTAATGTTTTACGTAGCAGGGGTAAGAAACCAGGGGGGTGTCTATAGTGTCCCTTTAATAAACAAGCAAATTGGAACTACAGAGCTTACAAAATGGACATTGTTATACTGGCTGTGGTTTATTAAATTATTTCTAATAAATACACACACACACACACACGTGCAGTTTATGTAATATAGAGTTAGTGAGATACTGACCAAATGATAATCCTCTGATTTAAAGTGACACTATAGTCACCAGAACAACTACAGCTTAATGTACAGTATACAGCTTAATGTAATTGTTCTGGTGAGTGCAATAGCTCCCTTCAGGCATTTTCATGTAAACACTGTCTTTTAAGAGAAAAGGCAGTGTTTACATTGCCCCTAGGGACACGTCCAAGTGGCCATTCCTCAGATGGCCACTGGAGGTGCTTCCTGGCTCAGTGCTGCATAGTAGGCAGCCCTGACATTCAGCATCTCCACACTCTGCATTGAGACCCTGAATTTTCCTCATAGAGATGCATTGATTCAATACATCTTTATGAGGAGGTGCTGATTGGCCGAAACAGTGTTTGGCCCCTCCCCCTTTGTGGCGAAAGTGACCTCGCCACTGGTTTTTGGAGGGGCTTGTTTGCCAGCCTCCTACCCTGTGACTATGGGCCCTGCAATATACCTTACCCAATACACGTTAAAAGGCTCCATTCATTGTAATGTAAGTACTCCATAAAGAGAGACCGACCGCTATCCCTAATTCCCTGAAACTGTTTTGGGCATAGGACCATGTGCACGGTCGGTCAAAACTATGACTTCCAGGAAATTCCTGAACCCCTGAACTGATCTGGGTGATATTTGGATATGTTGTTCACCCAGATCGGGGCTATAAGGGGATGTAACTTTTATGGGGTTTTATGTGTTTTAAGGTACCTTTTGGGGTTTCAGAAAATTGTATGTATTTAACCTGGGGATTGCTATATCCCTATACTCCCCAGGAATTATAATCACTAGCTCTTATAAGAGCTGTTCCTGCTACGCTCTCTGGGAGTAGGAGAGGTCTGCCCACTGGAAGCTGGATCCTGGTCTTGGGTCTAAGGTGGGTGAAGGACGGTGAGACCCCAGCGCAGCTGCATCGCTGGAAGTGGGGTCTGCAGTGCTTATGGTGTCTGGTGGAGTGCTGGAATTCCTCGGTGAGCAATAGGAGCATTGATTGGTGGATTGGTGGAGGCACTCCAATTGCTGATTTTAGCCAATCCAATGCTTTCCGAGCCAGCACCAGTGGACCCGTAGAGAGCTGAAATTAAGGTGAGTTTTAACCCATTCTGAGGGGGCTAAGGGGGGGAGGATGGCAAGCCACCTAAATGGTGGGTTTTCATTATAGGGTTCTGACCCTATAGTGTTCCTTTAATATTCCTCAAGCAATAGAGAGGACATGAGCACTGTAGATAGTCATACTCTGCGATCTATCCTACCAGGTATGTGTTTGGCTCTGGGTTTCATTATGGTTCGTTGCAGTGTGTAATTTTGAGACTGCAGTCAACCAAGGTTTCTTGGTTCTAGATCAGTGACAGCGAGCTGAATTAGGACCACATTTAACAAAGAAAAAAGGTAGACAGAGAACGGGTATCAAGGAGATACTTGAGCATCCGGCAGTAATATCTTAGATCCTGTACCAGTTCTCCCTGAAAGCAGTATTTTATGTTGCTGCGAAACAAGAGTTGCCAAGTGACAGATTCTAAAGCTTTTTTTCCATCATCAGACATATTAAACACAGAACCGAGATACAGATATGGCTAATGGGGATGGGAGAGTTGAACGCACTCTGAGACCCTTGGAGTATTGATTGCTAAATTACATCTCGGCACCAAGCTGGTTTGGTCAGGAGAAATGATCTTACCCACAATCCTCTGCAGCTTTCCTGCATGAATCATAGTGAAGATTTGTACTGCTCGTTCAGCAGTAAAGATGACCCTTAAGAATATAAGCTGCCTGAAAATGTTTATTATACAGAGATTTTATTTTGCAATGGACTTCTGGGATCCGCAACATTACAAATATTTAGATGAACGTCTCTTTTCTAATCGTGAAGGAAAAATTTACTATACGAAGAATTGAATAAATTATTCCACAATAAAAAAATCACTAAAAATCAAATAACTGACCGTGTCTCGTTGCAGCCTAGGGCACTCGCAATAAATATCTCTTATCTAAAAATCACCGGTGAAGGGTGCAAATACTGAAATATCATAAGTAGAATATAAAACGGTGCACACCCAAAGAGAAATGGATGCTATTCTTATCAAATCGAGTTTTTTTTATTGCATTGCTGTATAAAGAGATGAAACAATTAGAAAGTATCTCTGCAAAACATATCACAGCTAAGCTTATAAAATGATGAACAATGACAGCCTCATCCAGGAAGTGGATATGATATCTGACAGTGCTCAGATGAAATCCATGAACCAGTGATCCCAAACCAGGTGGTCGAAAGCAGACTTGAATCATGTGTTTATCGGGGGCCAAAAGAGGACAAAAAGTGTTTGTTATGGAAGCTTCTGTGCCTCTGACTTTTGGAGATAGTTGAAAATAAATTGCAGTCCAGGCACTCAAGGATCAATCGAGCAGGTTTATTGGAACAGAGTGTGACGTTTTGATCCCATTGTTCCAATAAACCTGCTCAATTGATCATTGAGTGCCTGAACTTCAATTTTTGTTCAACTATCACAGAAGGGTTAGCCAACCCCAGGTCTGGTTGCACCAGGATTTTAATAACTGTGCGGTATGCCTCTCTTTTTTTGTTTACTAACTTTTGGAGATGCCTGAAGGCCAGCATTCTGCCCACAGATATGGCTCTAGTCCAAAGAGTCCCTGAAAGGGGCTTTGTCACTGTGGGGAGGTGTATGGAATCCCGAATGAATACTGTGTTTTCCAGATGTACTTAAAGACCTTTGGGGACTGTCTGGACTAATTTTACACGTCGGGCACCTGACTGGGAGATACTCTGGAACTATTTCTCAGATCTGGACATTGCTAAGGTCTGCTTTAAGGGGGCGACCTCCAAATATAGCACTATTTGGAGTAGAGATCAGTGAAGCAAGGAAGCATCACAGGATATCTGGTGCTTGAGAGCCCTCCCCTCCCCAGAGGTTCCAGGAATTTGTTTTTGGATACCATACTAGGCCGCTGCATGCCTGGAACTCCTTATCAAATTTATAGAATAGCCGCGACCTTGCAAGGAGAGCCAACACTGTTCAGTATAAATAGCTGTGTGCTGTGCAATAAATTGTTTCTATGCCCTGCATTCAGACTCATCTAATGTGTCTGGGAAAAGCTACAGTCTCTGCTTTACAGGTGAGAAGGTCTCCAGAGATTTATTCATGGCAGCCTGGTACGGTAGAAGAAAACCTCAGAGACCCCAGATGCCTCAGAGTCTCCTGGTAGAACTGAGAAAGCTGACCTAGCAGAAGTTCTAAGTTAGAGTACAGGAGCTCCATCAGACCTCTCAAAAAGTCCATAGCATGGGAGCTTCTGTCACATGTTTATTGGCAGGGTTTGATTCTAAGCATACTGGAGGCAATTATAAACACTACAGTGAGAATTCAACGTGAATTTTCAATTCTAAGTAAGAATTGCCGAAGCCTGAGTGAAGCTTCTTTTCATGACACTGTGATCCTACACAGGTTCACGATAATCTTGTTATGAAGAATATCTTATAAACTAGCGTTTTAAGAAAGTTTTCCAAGATACATGTCATTTCTTGTGATGTATCGAACAATGTTAAAAAATGAATTTAGTTGACAAGGCAACTTTAAAAAAAACCTCTGGAGTCATGTTTAGAAAAGTATAAATTAAAGAGAATAAATGGCTTTCCTTGAATTTTCGTCAGTTCTAAAATATATCTCCCCCACGAGGTTAGATTCTGGTTTGGAGATCTATGTTGTTTTCTGAAAAGGATAAGTGGGAATTGCTATATATTTACTGTAAAAGTAAGTACGAGAATGTCTACCCAGCCGATAGTTTGCAGGAGAAACACATTATTATTTTTAGTTTCTTGAAAAAGTCCAATTCACATTCAGTGGTATTTCTCAGGGGCTTTGGAAAGGACTAATTAAAACAATAAAAACTGTTTCAGTGTCGCATAAGATGCTGCCCAAACTTATAAAGCCTGTGGTTCATATATTGGGGGTGGATCCAGGGACACTACAGGATTTTTTGTCACATTTTATCTTTAGAAAATCAGCATATACATAAACTTACAAACCAGGATATACTGAAATATACTGACACACATACACTTCCTACATATTCCCAAATGCAGATACCTACACCTACATACAGACAGGCACAACGACCCAAACAACCACACAGACACAGGTACATAGATTCATAGACATTACATGACTACAGGCATTTTATGGGGGGTCTCTGACTTATTGGGGGGGTATATTGTCCTGGTTCTCCTCCCAGATCCACCATTAATAGGAAATAATTAGAAATATGGGGTTGTCTTCTTTATTCACATATGATGTACTTAGAACTGGGTTAGAGGTCTTAAATTTGGGGTCAATGAACTGAAATTTGTCATTTGCATTTGCTTCTGTGAAAATGCTAGACAGTTCTCTTTTGAGTTTCTTAAGATAGCACATGGTTTAACAAAGTGTCAGGGACGTTCACATTTTGAAAGATGCTTCAGAACTGCTTTGAGTTTAAACCTTACTTTGTCTAGAACAGTGGCTTAGTACCCAGCTCTAAGTCATGCTAACCGGACATTATTTAGGTATGCCTCATGTGACAGACCCATCTGTATGAACTAGAATTGCTGTGTTCATCTGTTTTGCCGTTTGTATGAATTTCCCCATTCGTATGCCTTGTTTAAGGGAATGTATTTTGTTTGTCGAACGGAACTACCGAACGGACGGCCACCCAGAAGAGAAGTGTGCTGCTGGTTAACCTATTGATCCCAATTAGAACGTTGCGGTTAACCACAGACACTTCTCAATTAAAACCGAATACAGGGTGGTCGTCGTTCGTATGTCGACCACGAGGCAGCGGCCATTTTAACTATGCGAAAGACCAGCGGTGTTCGACGGTTATTTTATGGAACTAAAAACGGACACTTTTTCAACCGAACACCGCTGAAGCCGTCGACCTCCCCTTCTCAATCGACAAAAGTAGGCAATACCGGCCATTTGAGAGGTTTAAAGGCACGAATGGACTTACCCCAGATAGCCTTCCCATGGAGTCAATCGCATACCGAAGAACTGTAATAGACTTTGACTCCATGGCGATTGAACTATACGTATGGGATCTGAGCGTTATTCGCCAATAATATGCACTCAGATCCAGGCTATCTGGGGATGTGTTATACGAATGTAATACGTTCGGCAGTTATAAAGTTATGTATTTTAATGTTGAATACCTATTGAATCAACAATAGTAGCTGCAGGACTCAGTGTGAATGATAGGAATGTTGTATATTGGCAACAATGTATAAAAATATGTATCAGCTCGTTGTTACTTAACTCCCCAAATGAGGGCAAGAAGATAAAAACGATGACTGAAGAAATGATCTAGTAAGGGTTTTTGATATTTATAAAAAAACAATATTAAAGGATCACTAGGAAAAATCACCATATAGTAATCCTACTGTAGTAAAATGCAGAGAACCAAGCCATTCATAAAGTGTAGCTGACAGTTTTTATGTAAAACCAGAGGATTTTATTAATACATACTGTCTAACATACACATATATAAATATAAATGACAAACAAATGCCCCTATTGGGGAGAGCAATGCTCGCTTTGTGTACAGTCTGAGGCTACAGAGTGGAATATCAGTCTCTCACCGGCCGGACGAGATTGTGTGTAAACCTCCTCGTGCTGTATCGAAAACTGCCGGTCAGCCGCGTGCGTTCCACTGCGGCTTCGGATGCGTTCCAGCTTGCTCTCCTGGGGACCAGTGTAGAATACCGCCTTACGCGTTTCGTGATCAAATGATCACTTCATCAGAGGATGGCGTTCTTGGTTCTCTCTTCTTCTTAAATAGTATCTATCCAGGTTGAGGATAGGAGTGATCCCAGGGGCACCAGGCCAGCAGCCTGCCTGGTGTTTACCTATTAGGTTCTTTTTATATGTATTTTAATGTGTTTTGTAACTTGTATTTAAAATGGCGATTTGCCTCTGCTCTGGGAGATAATTGAATTACTTCTCAATTATCTCCCGAGGAGGGGAGGAAACTGTGATGCATGCTGGGAATATTGTGGGGTTGTATGTCTAAAATGTCCCCATGTCCTTCTGTTATTCCAGTCTCCCATTTGGTCCCCTAGGGGAGTGCCCACCAAGTGGGAGACCTGCATAAATACGGGCAGGTAGCCCACAGTAAACTCAGTTCGTGTTTTACCCTCGAAGTGGAGCTTGGTCTTGTTATTGGGGGGATTTTATTACCGACGACTAGAGACTGCTCAGTGGAATTATTTGCCGCTTGGAAGATATTGGCGTTCGGCTAATATTGGCAATTCGTGTATTTGGAGCTCGTGAAGGGAAGGAGCCGTACAGGTACCGTTCGGGAGGTTGGAGTGTTCCCTGGCTGGCGGTTCGCATGGTTATACTGCATACGCTACCAGACCACATTATTGCGAATAGGGAGCATTCACTAAACGGCGATTTGTACATTTATTACTGGAGGTACCGTAACACCTCAGTTCTGTGGATCCTTACAAAACCTGGACATACGCGTTTCGTCCCAAACAAATAGTACTTCCTCAGGGACATAAACAACCAAATCAAATTCAAACATAAAATCACAGCATAAAATAATCCTATACAGACATCTTGAACAGGAAATAGTAGCCTAAATGATTAACTCTAACAGAGCTCCACAGCAATAACGCTTACAGGAGTTAGATATGTGTGGATCTCTAACAGAGCTCCACAGCAACACCGTTTAGAGCAATGTGTGTTTAAATGGCAGAGAACTGGAGTTAATCGACTTGTCTTTTTAAATCTCTGCTATAATAATAAGAACAAATAAAAAAGTCATGATCACGGTCACATTCCCTTCTATACCTCAGTCCTAGTTTCTGTTTATTGAAGGGGCAGTGTCTTTTTGAACTCCCGAGTTTTAAATACTAGTAGCTATTAGAAACAGTCCTTTTGTAAAGAATTTGCAGCGTACATCCCACTGTAAATTAAAATCTGACATGTTAAGGCAGAGTGACTGCACATCGTGGTCCCCCTGGAATCGTGAATAATTAAATGGGAGGAGTGGGCCATGGAAACCGTTATCTTTGGACATCTGGCAGATTAAGAGAAATAAAACCTTATTTTTTAAAAATTATTTTTGCAACTGAGCATATTACAAATTCACTTTACAATAAAACTCCCGTTTTATTTCATGCTCTCGCTTTTTGCTGTTGAGTATTTTGTGTGAAATGTTTGCCTACTTTTCATCCAGACAGGAAAATGATCCAGTCGGCAGATGTTGCTGATTTTATGTACCCATTATTTATTCATATTTAATTTCTGATATTATTGCGTCTTCCCCGTTCTGCTGCCAGAATTCTGGCTATCAATTTGTTTGTTAATTCCCGTAATGTCAATAACCGTACCCATATATACACCGCACTGTCTCGGGGTGTCCCTAGTCTGGTCACCATGGATTGTTTCCTTACCATTGTAACCGCTGGTGGTTCCCTTATTTACCACTATAATGTCTTAAAGCATAGAACTTAGTAGGGCTAACCATACAGATATCTTAGCTATAATTTTATATAGTGTAAGAGATCCTCTATTTAACATATATAAATAATTGAGAATACAATATAAAATAAGGATTGTCTTGGAAGCAAGATTGTCTTTTGGATATTTATTATATAAAATCCATTATAGCAGAGTTTATAAGATTAAATTACATGCTTGCAAATATCATTAATAGGTTAACATACCCTTCTGAACATGTCATCATGTCAGCCTCTGTCATTTTAAGATGGAGCAGCGTCTGTCTCCAAGTCTCTCCTCTGTCTCTTAACATTTAAAAGTACACCTATTTATACCTTAGGTGTCGTCATTTTAGAGTTACCATAGTTCATATGTGAAAAAGTACCACTTCTTTTACTTTATTCATTTTAGGACCTCCCTTAACTTGGCAAACATACAAGGCCATAACTAAAGGGTGTATACGTCACGGAAATTTTCCTGACTTAGTTCAAGATGGCATCTTAAAGTCTAAATAGGTTATCTGTTGTTTATACTAAGTCGTAAGTGTACAGTCGTGGGAGATTCCCGGATTTGGGGAAGTTCCATTAACTTGGGGTTACCACAGTATATTGTGTACTGCAAGTGTCGTAGTATAGCCTTGAAGCTTGTTTATGCATTATTGTTATTGTAATTCGTCTGGGACAAAATGGCGCAAACATATTATGCACTGAGGTTATTGCTTAAAGAAACAGTTATGAAAAACAATATGTTCCATTTCTTACACCTTGTCAGTTTGCAATATCTCTTAAAGACAAAGTACACAGTTTAAGAAATACAACATTTCATTCTAAAACTTGTAATATTTGCATTTGCCCGTAACACCCTCTCCATTAAACTGTGGGCATTGTAGACCATTTCTTCCTTAAATTAGTAAACCAAAGTTCTCCAACAGTCTTTTAATTTTTTTGTGCTCCCAGCATCTTTGATCATTGTTGTAACAGTAAAATATCCGTAGTATGATCTTTGCCTGTAAAGGTGGTTGATTAAAATGAGCAAAACATTTGTCCGGGAAAGAATTGAAAAGAACACCAAGTTCCAGAGTAAGATATTCTTGGATAGATCCAGATATGAATTGTAATCCAAAGTTAAAAGTAGTAATTGTATTTGTAATCCAAAGTCTTTAAATGCCTGTAGAAGTTTACATTTTTTAGATACATTGCTGGAGGTTGTGTTTGTAGAATACCCGGGTATTTGTTGTTGAGTATAGGTTGTAGAGTCCAGCTTTCCAAGTATTTGGATAGAATTGGTTGCAGATATTGAATCAGCATCATCTGTTATCACTGTGGTGATGGAGTTGGTATTTGTCTTTGCTTTTTATTTTGTTTGTTTTTTCCATGAAACATTTTTACACCATTTATGATGTGTATAGATTGGATACTCTCCAATATTCTTTTACGGAATCAATTAATTGACATAATTTCCAAGACATTGTCTTAAGTGACATGGATCCCATTATAGTAAATGTTATGTTGATACAGCAATCGAAGTGGCTTCTCAGGAACGCCTCTTTTTGCTGTATTGGAATCTTTGTAACATCTCAGTGATAGACATCTCACTGACATCAGGTGCTGTTGTGCTAAAAATGTTAACAGGTAAAATCTGTGGAAAAATCTTTACATTTGTTATAGTTTGTATAATAATGATAGATGAAATATTAACATAGTTAATCTTTCTAGTGTTTTGTATTAAAGATAAACACCCTTGTATATGATTTAGAGATATAAGAATAATTTGAAGCAGCAAAGTATTTACCGCCTTTGTTCACAATGGTATGTAAAATTACATTCTCTTTAAATGTTAAAAATACTACTTTATTCAAAATGTCTCAATATATATAGACTAGTTGCTAATTGGAATTTCTTTGTCCTGTTAGGGAGAAGACAACTTATTCCCTAAGATATAATTAGTTAATATAATAACTACAGTTATTAGTGGCTTAAAATACCAGAAACACCCCAAAATTGTCTTCAAAACATTTTTTTTTTTTTTTTAACCAAGATCTGACAGCCATTGTGGAAAGTTACATTTGTGAGATTGGATGCTCAACAATGAGAATCTTAATTGTTTAAGTATATTTTTCAGTGGCTGTTGGATGTAGCTTAAGATGATTAGAATGTATTATTATTTCTAAAAGTGAGTTAAGAAAGCACTCAGATAAAATATTGAAGGTATTTATATTTTAACACTACCTTTGTATAGGTGGTTTTATGTACCTTTAACCATTACAAACCAAATAACATTTTCTTTGTATTTGAAAAACTGATAAAATATTTGATTACGTTTATTTTAATATACATAGAATGGTATGGATGTTGAATTTATATCTTAGAACTCATTTCACCAGTTTGCAATAGGTGACCTAAATTATTAATTTCTAAATTCATCATGTATATCACCTGGATGGGTTAATCCATAATACTCTTTTACTTTCCATTGACTGGCCTTAGCTCTGGCAGACTGGATAGGTTTATCATTATAAATAAACTTTATGATAGTTGAAGTAAAGTTTCTGCCTGTCTTTCAGTTAAATTTTATATTAATTATACCACTCTGCAAACTTAAACGAATATCGAATAGTTTCTGATTTAATAAAAACATTTCACATTTTCTTTTAAGGTTAAAACATTCATTATTGCAGTTGTTATTGCAATCATATGATCTTTAACTATCATGATTCAATTATTTATCTGGGTAATTAGCTGTTATGCTCTTATACTTTATGTCTAATATATTTGTTTGTAGGCCAGACTGCAGCTGCATTTGGCATTTTAGCAATAATCTTCAATTGCGTTCCAGATATTCACAAAGTCTATCCACCTTTGTAATTAACACATTATGTGTTTCTTATACCATTAATTATAGTATCTCTATTATATTACACATTGTCACTGATACATTTCTGATACAGGGAAAAAATAGCATGATTGCTTTAGTAATTATAATTTTCGGTCCATGCACCACATTCCTAGAAGTCCAGAATATAGCAAGAATCCTTTGTCGTTTGATTCTATGGAGCCGTTTAACATTTTGATTGGTATAGTTATACCAAAAGAGCAAGGAGTACGACGGTAGATCACATCTGCAACAGAACCATTACAGATTCCTTGTTGTATCAATGTCTCTGTGTTTATGTTTACAGGAGTTCCTTGCTTTGCAGGTATGTACATAATTTGTAGAGTTTAAGAAAGGCTGCAATTTGTGCTTTAGTACAAGTGTCCCGTGATGTCAGGTTTCTGACAGGTTTTGCTGGTCTTTTTATATTCCATTCTCTTGTCAGGGCATCTGCTCTTAGTAGGCCGGTATTGTTATTATTTATTAATTGCATCAAGGTTTCTTTCGTTAATTGATGTGTTTCTTCTGAATTCAAATTTATATGCCACCAAATGTCATTGTAAAGTTCAATGTTACAGAATATTGTTCCAGGATGGTTTTTCACTCCAATAGGAAATCTATATTCCTCTTCTTCTGCTCCTTCCTATAAACCACTTTTTCTGAGTTGTAGGCAACAATTTGTGTTGTACTGTGAGGTGCTTTGATAGTCTATCAGGTTTTCTCAGTACCATGTTCCATCTTGAAAAACAGCTGGGTGTTGACAGTTATCAGCCTTTATTTCTTTTTCCGGTCATCTTCTGTCTGGATACATAATAGCAATGTCCAGAATTAGCATAGCACTTCTTTTCAGCATAAGAAGGCTGTTTGCGGTAGTCACTCAATGATAAACTATATGGCAAAGTCTTTTCTTGCATCACCTTCATAGGTGCATCCAAAGTCTTTCACAAACATCTGTCCCATCTTTTTCTGTTTTCAGCATGCTTTGTCATCATTGTTGAGTCCATTATTAGGATTTGTATTAGTCCAATCACATCTTTCTCATGTATAATCGGTTTTTGGAATGATCTCAATAGGTTCCTTGTGAAATACCAGTGTAGTCAATCATTTCACTGTGAGCTGGGTCTCTCCTTATGAGATAGTTCTTGGAGGTAGTCCTCACGATCACAGAACTTGTATAGTGTACAGTCCAATTCAGTCCAGGTGCTTCCTGCTTGTTAACATAATCCCAATGCAGTTTTAAAATGACAGCTAGGGTTGATGTTATGATAATGCTGCAGATTGTAAGAAGGATACACCATAACCAATTTTCTAGCATCCTTTTGCTTCTATCTTTGCATTTCTTTCTTACTGTATTAGATAATGCAGGTTCAGTCTGTTTTCTCCAGAGTCTTTCTTATAATGATGTTGATGATTCATTTTCGTACATTCCATGTTAACTGTGAATGTATCACGTCTGTCTGTTCATCCTTCTCCTTTATATTTGCAGGTTCAGATGTCAGATCATGAGTCAGTCTGTTATGTGGCTATGATTCTGGTGGCTTTTCTGTCGTCCTCTGTTTGTTTTATCTTGTCATCTTTAACAGCATCCATTGTATCAGTCAGTGGTTCTGTGAACGTCCTGGAAGTATTTAGCAGGTTGTAAAATATCAAAACTTACTGTTCTCTGTTGGCTCTGATTGTTCTCTGTAGTAAAAGTTATCTGAGTCACCCTCTCCAGGACAAGCTGGCCAACAGAAAGAAATAGGTGGTGGTGCAAGGCGAGGTAGGCTGGAAAAAAAAAATTCCCTAAATTTCTCTAATAGAACCAATGGTTCTAAGCTCTCCCTGGTGTAGAAATATATTTGTCAGTGAAAAACATGTAACATTTCATATGGTGTCTCACCATTTATATCATCAGGTATGTTGTGAATGCTCATCTGTACCATAGGAATAAATAGATACCACTGTGTGGGGCAAGCAACTAGTAACTTGGTTAATAATCATTTAACCTCAGCATTCTCCCAGACCACAACCCCACTTCTTTGGGGGTGGTTGGGGCACTGAAATCCCAAAGTAACCCAAATGTGGTTGCCCAGTTTTAGGTTTCCTTTGTAGTAACTGCAGGACCACCATCCAAATGGATGGTCCTGGGATTATCAAATGCATACTAAGGAAGTGAGACTAGAAAACGTGGTATCAGAGGTTGCACTTCGCACAGGATATATCCAAGTAAACCTGGTACATGCATCAACACATACAAAAACATATTTATAACCATGAGATGTTGGCAAACTTTCAATATATAGTAATTCAAAAGTATGTTGGATATTAATATTTCAATAAACAATACATCAGTAATGTGGCAATAAGCAAATGCTTATGATTACTAAACACATGAATTACAGTATTTCCCATATTGTGACCACCAATATTCCTTTCAGGAGTCAGAAGTACATTATCTCTCTCTATAAGAGCTTGTCCTAGCCATGAAAAAGCTTTTGGGCAAGTCTATCTTTCATCTATAGGAAGAACAACCAACATATTACCTTCAATGGTTACTATGTAATTAACCCCTCTAAACGATAGGAGTATTTATGCGGATCCCAGGTGGATAAGGTCTGGATATCCTTGCAAGCATAAACTCTGCATCATGACAGAGAGATAGGGTATGCGATGTGATCCAGTGACCACAGAAAAGCGTTGGTAGACACATTGCATCAAAGTGCCTGTTAACGACATGAGGAGAGGGACCATGCTTTGTTATAAGCATGTCCATACACGTATTACAATGCCAGGCTTTCAATTTGTTTCCACAAAGCAAAATGCAGTTGTGGATATAAACTCACGATGTATCGTAAGAAAAACTGTTTGAACACCAGACTGAGATTCGAGATCAGTGAACAGTGGTGGACCAAAATAGATAAATGAAATCTTATCAATTAATATACTTTCTTTATATTACTTTATCCTCTGTATTAACTATGAAATATTAAAGTTAAAACAATAACATTTAAAAGCCAACTTTTAGTGTGCATAGGAATTACAAGGCCGTTCATAATGTGAGATAAAGAACAGCTTTTTTTTTTTTTTTAAATCCGAATAGTCTGTGAACACAAAATGACCTTGCGCTGAAAACTCACTTGCAGGGGAAAACCAAAACCTTATTTTTTTCTTTTTTCTTTAGTAAGTTAATTAATTAAATATAGTTAGAACCTCCCTCAAAGTCCCGATGACTTTGCAAGAAACATGTCGTCCTTAAATACTGGGTAAGTCTATTAAACAGTGACATAGCATTGTTACCATGTGTGTCATGTTGTCACAGCTATAATGTGCAGTATAACAAACTATTTTATAAGTGTCATGCAAACTGTTCATTAAAAGCCAGTGGTCTAGCGAGCTATAGAACATTTATTCTTTAAATCTCTGACCTCAATCGGCAAAGCAATATTGTAATGGTGTCCATTGCAATCTGCTGTCTATACTTGCTGCTCTCAAAAATTTTGAATATGTTCTGAGATTTCTTGGGCAATGATAAATCCCCCAAAACAACAACTTTGCATTTATGCTAAACCTGCCTGTTGTAAACGTATTCTGTATATTTCTTGACATAAGTACTTGTACTTAAATCTGTTTAACAAAGCTGTTTATATTGTGGTGTAAAATAATTTTTTTATTATTATTATTATTTATTTTATTTATTTATTTTTTTAACTTTGCTTAATTTTTAAAGATACCTGCATATTTAATTAAATATCCTTTATATGTCTTTAAGGCATAAAATATCTGCAAATTAAGATTATATACAAAAATGCATGTTCTGGGTGTTCCATGATCCTTTTTCTATCATTTATTTTTCTTTAAGTCTGGAATCTGATTCCTTTTGGGATGAGCACCCCTCTGAGCCCCCCAGTTTCCCAGGCTTCTTTGGAGGTGACCACTGAAAAGTATAAATTCTATAAAATAGATGTGAGGGGGCTTTGGACAGTAATGTCACTTTAATTATACTTTTCATATAGCAGATATGTGATATGCAATGTGATTTAATATATCAGAGTATTATCACTTTAATTGACACTGCATTTTTTTATGCATTATTTTTTGCATTATTATTTTTTTTTTTCTTAAATTGTAATGTCTGTTTAGAATATTGCAGGCTTTGCAATATTAAATTAATTTAGCAGTATTTATATTCACAATGCTCTTACAACATATTATTAAAATTAGCCTCTTTCAGAATTGTAGAATATGTGGTGGAACTGAATCCCCATATATGAGATTTGAAACTGTATTTTTAGTTCTACTCTGTGCCCTAATCAGTATTTATATACATAATTGCGGCAGCATATAGCTTTTAAAGAAGCAATTATTTCACCCTTCATGTGTGGTTGACTGTGGACTTTTTAAAACCTACTCTTTATATTTATTTATTTATTTTAATCCGTTTCTGGATCTGAGAGAGCAGGCTGCTGAATGCATGTAAATGCTGTTATTGCCTAGTCTACATACTTTTATTTATAAACAACTTTGATATTTAATCTTATTTTATATTATTTTATGAAAACCTAGTTTATGAAATTCACTGAGATTACATGTGTCTGATCTGATTACAGTCAGTAGTACAATATAATTGTTCTAATTTCCTTACAGCTAGTACGGTGGGATAGTACCAATGATTTAAGTAAGCTTTCCCTTTTAAAATTGGTGGACTTTACTGCCATTGCAATAGACTAAAGACTGTACCTAAGTAAGCAAAGTCATTATGTGCAGGAATTGTGCACTTTAAATAGTAGAATACTTATGCTATTCTAGTGAATTGGGCTGGCTGCTTAACACATCATTTAATATCTTTTGGTCACATTTAAAGCTGTAAATGTATTTAACATTTTATTTAAATAAGCCTTTAATAATTTCAGTTTAAAAGTTATTAGAGATCCTGTATAGTTACAATTTTATTTTGCCCTGATCTATCTTACGTATATATTATTTTTAATCATTTTATAAATATTCATTTTTTTGCAGAGCCTGTTGCCCTTTTTTCTATCAGGGTAGTATAATTTCAACTCTGTTTAGGAAAAAATATGAGCTAGCTAGCATATATTATATAAAATATGTGCTGCATTGTACTGCACTGAATTTATTTAAAAGCCATGTCTTTCTCTTTATGGCTGTATATAATAATGTTGTTAATAATTTGGAATATAAAACAACAACTTCTCAATTCCTTGGAATGTTTACATGTCTCTGTATCTGCGCAACCTTGGCTGGAAATTCCAGACTCCAAAAATAGTTATGCTGTTCTAATTCCTGATTTTCTATCAACAGCTAGCGTAACTGACAATATGGAAAATATCACTGTTTTCTAAAACCTTTCTTATATAGTGGACATTAGAATCCAGAACGCAGTAATGCAATAATTAAAAATCCTGTCTGTCTGTTGCATGAATGTTTTCATTAAGCCATAATGCATTTTTCTTTGCATTCTTGGAATTAGACTTCAAATTTCATCGCTCTGTCTTATCACTTTTCTTTTGACAACATTTTGCATTCATCTTTTTCCTGCGCATGCATACTAAGCAGCTACAAAGAGAACATATCCCCATGTCTGCAATCCACTGTCCTGGAACTAATGGGCCATGCTGTGCTGGTGTATTAGGCATATCAGGGAGTTTACCAAATATGTATATTTGTTCTATTATGAAATTAGTTAAGATCCACAATTTCAGCATTGTATGCTAATTATGTTGATTACGTTGTACCTGGCACCTGAACTTTTGAAGTGCTTTGTTCACATTAAAATCATCTCTAATGGTGAAGATCTCTCTCTGAGTCTGGGCTACACATAGCTCAATAGATTCTTGATATTTCAAGACTTGTGCCATGACAAAGTACTGTGTCTTCTCTTACGTATAAGAGGTTACCTAGGTATTTATTTTATATTTAAAGCTTCCAAGTACAAAGTCCCTTCGTGGTCGCCAATTGTAACCGCTGGTGGTTCCCTTATTTACCACTATAATGTCTTAAAGCATAGAACTTAGTAGGGCTAACCATACAGATATCTTAGCTATAATTTTATATAGTGTAAGAGATCCTCTATTTAACATATATAAATAATTGAGAATACAATATAAAATAAGGATTGTCTTGGAAGCAATAGTTTTGTCTTTTTGGATATTTATTATATAAAAATAAATATAAAATCCATTATAGCAGAGTTTATAAGATTAAATTACATGCTTGCAAATATCATTAATAGGTTAACATACCCTTCTGAACATGTCATCATGTCAGCCTCTCTGTCATTTTAAGATGGAGCAGCGTCTGTCTCCAAGTCTCTCCTCTGTCTCTTAACATTTAAAAGTACACCTATTTATACCTTAGGTGTCGTCATTTTAGAGTTACCATAGTTCATATGTGAAAAAGTACCACTTCTTTTACTTTATTCATTTTAGGACCTCCCTTAACTTGGCAAACATACAAGGCCATAACTAAAGGGTGTATACGTCACGGAAATTTTCCTGACTTAGTTCAAGATGGCATCTTAAAGTCTAAATAGGTTATCTGTTGTTTATACTAAGTCGTAAGTGTACAGTCGTGGGAGATTCCCGGATTTGGGGAAGTTCCATTAACTTGGGGTTACCACAGTATATTGTGTACTGCAAGTGTCGTAGTATAGCCTTGAAGCTTGTTTATGCATTATTGTTATTGTAATTCGTCTGGGACAAAATGGCGCAAACATATTATGCACTGAGGTTATTGCTTAAAGAAACAGTTATGAAAAACAATATGTTCCATTTCTTACACCTTGTCAGTTTGCAATATCTCTTAAAGACAAAGTACACAGTTTAAGAAATACAACATTTCATTCTAAAACTTGTAATATTTGCATTTGCCCGTAACACCATTGTGTACTTAAAATAACATGATTTTGCTATTTCATGACGAAAAGTCATGATTTTATGAAAGACACGGAGGCGTGTATTGCTTAACCCTTTCTTTACTGTCCACCGATAGCAGCAACGAATACAAACAGTAAGAAAAAATGGTAACCATAGTGATAGACCACTCCCACACCAAGTCCCAGTATAATAGTCAGCACCTCCCCACACACGTCCTCTTTCTTTGCTGCTCCAACCAAAGATAAGTACATGACTAATTTATTCCATATTATCATTGCCTTATTGTTATGTATATTATTGATTTGCATTATTGATGTTACTCTCATTATTGCTCGGTTGCTACCTGTACCATTTATTTGCCTTTTTGCTTGTAGTTTTATTATTTACTTATTTATTTTCCATATATTTTATGTTTCCATGTTTTATCCTCTTGTGGATTTTTATATTGTGTTAGCCTTTGAGCCCAGGGTATTATTATCAGTATCCCTATCACTTGAGCTTCTCCTGTTGCTCTTATCTTTTTTTCTCTGTTCGCCTTATCTTTCTCAGGCTGTCTGTGACCCCATTGTCCTCTTCCTGCCTGACGGTCTGGGCCCTGGTGAGCTCCCTATCTCTACCCTCTAACAAGGTATAGCTAGTCTGGGGTGATTAACTCCTGCTAGCTTGTTCTATCCCAGTCATCTTCGTTTTAGCTTTCAACTAAGCAATCTGAGCCTCCGTGTCTTGACATAAAATCCCAATCACATGTTTGTATGAGTGCACAGCTGCCAAATGTCCCGAATTTGCTGGGACAGTCCCAAACTCTATATTCCATGATTGTGTACCCTCCTGCACCAAAAAAGGGGGGGCTGAGAGTAAGAAGATTTGGCACACCTGAAGAGTAGTACATTTCTTAATGATGCCATTATAAACTTTTACTTGCAATAACTCTTATCAGAAAAATATCCCAAAGATTTTGCACAGCAGTGTCATGTTTTAAGCAGTTTATTTATGCATCATCGGACAGCAAAAAAAAAAGACTTGCAATGTCAACATCTTCACAAGAGATTTCATTTTTGTGCCAGTTGCTAAATAGGTCATTTAAGTTGGATGTTATTTATGTGTGCGACTAACTAGCTCTGTGTAACTTGCTTTATATGCAGGTGTAACGGCTACCCTGCTGTAGAGGGGTATCTGCCGTTGAAGATGTCCTTTTCGGTGCAAGCTGCTGTGTAGTAATGGAGTCCTTGTTACCATCCACGGTATTCCAGGGTATAATCCGGCAGTACTGTAAAATGAGGCAGAGTAACGGTACCATAAATCCCCCCCAAGAACGAGACGAGGCTACGTTTTGAAGGGTCAAGTAGAACTAACTTTTAATCACAGGGGATCTCTTTTTATGCAATGGTGCCCTCTGAGAGGCTACACCCACATAATTAGTCACACAGCCAATTACTCACATGGCTCAACCCCCTCGTCTCCTCCCCTCAGATAACATGTAACATAATTAAAACGGACATAAATTTACCCACATTCTGGATGTACCCCAAAAACAGGGGGTACACCTTTAAGTCCAGCACCGCTTAATAGCTACCACTCAGGGGAATAACATATCCAAATTTCACGTCATTCGGTTGTGGGGTTCGGGAGTTATGGGTCTTTGAAGTTCTGACCGACCGCACAGGATCTTCAGCCGAAAAGAGTTCCACAAGTTTTGGCCTTGCGGTCGGTCCCCGTTCGTGAATAAAAACCCCACGAACCTCTTGCCATCCACAGTAATCCTTCCGTTCGCCTGAATCCCCATGCAGGCTTAAACAAAACTACCGAACGGTCGGTCGTTCGGTAGTTTCAGCACGAACTTACGAGCTCCTGGAGGTTTCAGCGGTGTTCGCCTGTTTGCGTATCCGTTTTTAGTTCCATGCGTTCACAGGCAAACACCGCCGTTCGTGCGTGAGATGGCCGCGAACACGTGTAAAGTCCCGAAATGGCGGCCACCTATTCTGAGACAAAGGGATTCGTCTGAATCATGCGAACGGCTCCACAATCACTGGGAGGTAAAATAGTAATTAACTGTTCCCCTGGGTGGTCTGATGTTCGGTATCTTGGGTAGCAATAGTTACACGAACACCAGTCATTCGGTTCTGTTTAACCTCCTCAGCAGCACTGTAGATTAAGTTCAGGCAGAACAATACAGGGTTCTGTTACACTGCTCCCCTTTTGTGGAACACTCCGGCAGACCCGGATTGATCCTTTTCGGGTCGACTTGGGGCTGTCCGGTCTTAGTCAAGGTAAAAGTTCCGTTTGCCTGGACAGTCCGTCTGCATTCCCATTAAACCGGCCAGGGCGATACTGAATGGAGAAGTTGTATGGTTGTAGTACCAAGCTCCATCTTAGTAATCGTCCATTGTCCCCAGCCACTCGGTTCAGCCAGACTAGGGGGTTATGATCTGTGATCAGCGTGAATTCTTGGCCGTAGAGGTATGGGGTGAGCTTCTTTAGGGCCCAAACCAGGGCTAGACACTCCTTTTCCACTGCCGCGTAACTCACTTCCCGAGGTAATAGATTCCTACTCAGGTACGCGACAGGGTGTTCCCCTCCATCTTCCCCGACCTGGCTCAGAACTGCCCCCAGTCCGTACATGGACGCATCTGTATGGACAACAAATCTTTTGTTAGGGACGGGGGCAGACAAAACCGGTGCGTTGATCAGGGCTTGTTTCAGGGTTTGGAATGCTGTTTCGCAGGCGGGAGACCACAGGACTACTCTTGGCAAATTTTTCCTTGTCAAATCTGTCAGGGGTTTGGCGATGGTGCTGTAGTCAGGGACAAATTTCCTGTAATATCCTGCTGTCCCTAACTGGCCAACTGGCCCACACCCCACACCAAGACTTGGGTCTTGGTGTGGGGTGTGGGCCAGTTGGCTACAGCCTCTACCTTCGCGGGTTCTGGTCGCTGTTTCCCACACCCTACCCTGT
>OW240920.1:4488197-4506260 GCA_933207985.1 Pelobates cultripes | reverse complement strand
TGTAACCTGGCTCCTGAGAGAATGTCAATCCTTTCTCAGCTAGCAATTGTTGGAGTTGCTCCCTTTCTGTGGGAGTTAACCGCTCCCCCAGCTGCACTGTATTAAGCAGAGTTTTAGGCTCGGAGTCTGCTAACAGATCCGGGATGGGGAGACTGTCAGGGTTTTCAGTGGCCGGGATACATATGGCCGCTATATCTTCGGGCCTTTCTTGGTACTCTTTTAACAAATTGACATGAAAGGACTTCTGGACCCTTTCTTCTTAGCTACTGGCAATTACATAGGTGGTGTCACATATCTGGGCCACTACCTTGTAAGGGCCTTGCCAGGAGGTCTGTAGCTTGTTTCCCTTGACCGGTCTAAGTACCAGAACCTTCTGACCTACTTGGAACGTTCTCAGCCGGGCGCCCCGATCGTACCAGTGTTTCTGACGGCCCTGGGCTGCCTGGAGATGTTCTCGGGCCATTCTGGCTAGGTGCCCCATGCGGTCCCGCATCTCCAGTACATAAGGTACGATAGGAACGCCCTCATGCTCCATCTCTCCCTCCCAGTGCTCTCGGATGAGGTCGAGGGGGCCTCGCACTCGCCGTCCATAGAGCAGCTCGAAGGGAGAGAACCCTGTGGATTCCTGGGGCACCTCTCGATATGCAAACAAGAGGTGCGGCAAGAATCGCTCCCAGTCTCTGTATTCCGCTGTAAAGGTCCGCAGCAATTGCTTTAGGGTACCATTAAAGCGCTCACAGAGACCGTTAGTCTGGGGGTGGTACGGGGAACTGAGCAGGGTCTTGACACCACAGACCTTCCACAACTGTTGTGTTAGGTCTGCGGTGAACTGGGTCCCTCGGTCGGATAGGATTTCCTGAGGGAATCCCACTCTGGTGAATATCCCGACTAGGGCACTGGCGACAGTGTCAGCCTGGATATTCGTCAGAGCGACAGCCTCTGGGTAGCGGGTAGCATAGTCCACTACTGTAAGAATATACTTCTTACCCGAGGGACTGGGGTTAGGTAGGGGTCCCACTAGATCGACTGCCACCCGGCTAAACGGTTCCTCAATCACGGGCATGGGTGACAGTCGAGCTTTAGGGTGGTCCCCTCTCTTTCCTACTCGTTGGCATATATCACAGGTGCTGCAGTAACGCCGCACGTCCTTTGAGATCCCAGGCCAGAAAAAGGTCTGTGTGATCCTGTAGGCGGTGCGGTTACCCCCTAAGTGTCCTGCCAACGGAATGTCATGTCCAATTCGGAGAAGTTCCAACCGGTACTTTCTGGGTACCACTAGTTGGCGCTTCTGCGAAGGGATACAGCCTCTCCTCCTACCTTGTGTCAACCTGTATAATCTGTCACCTTCCCATATAAAACGTTCCCGCTCATCCCCCCCACTGTCGGCTAATTCCCGATACTTTTGGAGAGTGGGGTCCTGTCTAGTCTCCCTCCCAAACTCCTCTGGGGTGTCCCAAGCTATGGGTCTTTCTACCGTGTTAGGGCTGAGTGTCTGTTTGTGGCTTACCTGGGTCTCCCTGTCTGCTGGAGGATCGTCTTCGATACGGGTTTGTGAGCGGGTGGTTACGGGACAGGCAGCAGCAGTCGTGGGTAGATAAGCTGAAGCCAGAGGGCCAATGTCGTTGCCCAACACGACTTCAGCAGGTAAATTGTCCATGATTCCTACTGTGGTCTTTCCCGACCCGACTCCCCAATCCAAGTGTACCCGGGCAGTGGGTAAACGAAAAACAGCCCCCCCCTGCGACACGGACAGCAACAGTGCGTGTAGATACATGCTCCGGTTTCACAAGATGTTTCTGCACCAAAGTGATGGTAGCGCCCGTGTCCCTTAGGCCTTGTGCCACCTGCCCATTTACACGCACCTCCTGGCGGTGATGCTGGCGGTTATCTGGGGATGCAGCTTGTATGGGGTTTGCCTCGTATAGGATGCCCAAACACTCCTCAGGGCTCCCTTCGGTTTCCAGGCAGTGAGCAGCAGAGGTGCGTGATGAAGGGGTCTCTGTGTTATTGGTTGATCGCCTCCAGTTGTTATTGGCTGACTCCCAAGGGGCAATAACGAGCAATATGTCCCGTGTTGCCGCAGCGATGGCACGTAATTTTGTAAGCATCCCGGGGTTGGTTGTTAGACCCCTGAGGACGTGGGGGTCCCGGGGGTACTGGGGCCCGAAATTCTGTACGTGCAGCGGGCGTTGGGGTGCGTGGCTCTGCCCTGGAGGTTGGTCGTGTGGACCCTTGGCTCACCTTTCTCGACTCTGCGTATTCGTCCGCTAGCCGCGCTGCCTCGATTAAGTTAGCAGGGCGACGATCTCTCACCCAATCCTGTATGTCTGCTGCCAGATCTTGGAAGAAATGTTCCATTAGGAATAGCTGTAGTACTTCCTCTCCGGTGTTGGCATTGCACCCTCGTACCCAATGTGATGCCACCCTTTGTATCTTGTTTGCCCATTCCATGTGGGAGTCTGCAGCCTTCTTTTTAGACTCCCTGAAGCGACGGCGATACGTTTCCGGGGTGACGGCATATCGGGTGAGCAGTGCAGCCTTCACCCGGCGATACTGTGCAATATCTTCCTCAGTAAGTGCCCGAAAAGCCTCGTTTGCCTTTCCCGATAGCTTTCCAGCCAAAATAGTGACCCATTGGTCTAGTGGTACCTGGTGTAGGGAGCACTGCCTCTCAAAGTCAGCCAAATACCCGTCAATCTCTTCCTCACTTTCCACAAACGCTTTGAACGCAGTGAAGGGTATTTTCTGTCCTGTAGCAGCGGGTGGGGGCATATGAACTGCAGGTGCAATAGGTTGTCTAGCTCTTGCCAGTTCAAGTTCGTGCCCCCTCCTATTTTGTATCTCCGTTCTCGCCTCCCGGAACAGTTGATCTATTAGCTCCACGGATGTCGCTGGGTACATGGATAATCTCCGCTGAACAAGATTTGTAATTTCCTCCTCCTCGCTGACAGGGTTAGGTTGTTCTGCGACCTCCATGGATCGATCCATCTCGTCCAGCTCCAGTAGGTCAGCTATCAGCTCTCTCCGTGGTCGGTTGCTGGCACTCCTTCCTCTGGTTTCCAATAGATCCTTTAGTGTAGGTCTTTTCAGTTTGGCGTACTGGGATTCCATTCAGCACTTGCTTTGGGGATGAAAAGGACCATCCCACCGCTGCCACCAATGTAACGGCTACCCTGCTGTAGAGGGGTATCTGCCGTTGAAGATGTCCTTTTCGGTGCAAGCTGCTGTGTAGTAATGGAGTCCTTGTTACCATCCACGGTATTCCAGGGTATAATCCGGCAGTACTGTAAAATGAGGCAGAGTAACGCTACCATAAATCCCCCCCAAGAACGAGACGAGGCTACGTTTTGAAGGGTCAAGTAGAACTAACTTTTAATCACAGGGGATCTCTTTTTATGCAATGGTGCCCTCTGAGAGGCTACACCCACATAATTAGTCACACAGCCAATTACTCACATGGCTCAACCCCCACGTCTCCTCCCCTCAGATAACATGTAACATAATTAAAACAGACATAAATTTACCCACATTCTGGATGTACCCCAAAAACAGGGGGTACACCTTTAAGTCCAGCACCGCTTAATAGCTACCACTCAGGGGAATAACATATCCAAATTTCACGTCATTCGGTTGTGGGGTTCGGGAGTTATGGGTCTTTGAAGTTCTGACCGACCGCACAGGATCTTCAGCCGAAAAGAGTTCCACAAGTTTTGGCCTTGCGGTCGGTCCCCGTTCGTGAATAAAAACCCCACGAACCTCTTGCCATCCACAGTAATCCTGCCGTTCGCCTGAGATGGCCGCGAACAAGTGTAAAGTCCCGAAATGGCGGCCACCTATTCTGAGACAAAGGGATTCGTCTGAATCATGCGAACGGCTCCACAATCACTGGGAGGTAAAATAGTAATTAACTGTTCCCCTGGGTGGTCTGATGTTCGGTATCTTGGGTAGCAATAGTTACACGAACACCAGTCATTCGGTTCTGTTTAACCTCCTCAGCAGCACTGTAGATTAAGTTCAGGCAGAACAATACAGGGTTCTGTTACACTGCTCCCCTTTTGTGGAACACTCCGGCAGACCCGGATTGATCCTTTTCGGGTCGACTTGGGGCTGTCCGGTCTTAGTCAAGGTAAAAGTTCCGTTTGCCTGGACAGTCCGTCTGCATTCCCATTAAACCGGCCAGGGCGATACTGAATGGAGAAGTTGTATGGTTGTAGTGCCAAGCTCCATCTTAGTAATCGTCCATTGTCCCCAGCCACTCGGTTCAGCCAGACTAGGGGGTTATGATCTGTGATCAGCGTGAATTCTTGGCCGTAGAGGTATGGGGTGAGCTTCTTTAGGGCCCAAACCAGGGCTAGACACTCCTTTTCCACTGCCGCGTAACTCACTTCCCGAGGTAATAGTTTCCTACTCAGGTACGCGACAGGGTGTTCCCCTCCATCTTCCCCGACCTGGCTCAGAACTGCCCCCAGTCCGTACATGGACGCATCTGTATGGACAACAAATCTTTTGTTAGGGACGGGGGCAGACAAAACCGGTGCGTTGATCAGGGCTTGTTTCAGGGTTTGGAATGCTGTTTCGCAGGCGGGAGACCACAGGACTACTCTTGGCAAATTTTTCCTTGTCAAATCTGTCAGGGGTTTGGCGATGGTGCTGTAGTCAGGGACAAATTTCCTGTAATATCCTGCTGTCCCTAACTGGCCAACTGGCCCACACCCCACACCAAGACTTGGGTCTTGGTGTGGGGTGTGGGCCAGTTGGCTACAGCCTCTACCTTCGCGGGTTCTGGTCGCTGTTTCCCACACCCTACCCTGTGTCCCAAGTACTGTACTTCGGCCATTCCGAAATTACACTTCTCTGGTTTCAGAGTTAGGCCTGCGGCCCTAATCTGATCCAGCACAGCCTCTACATGTCTCAAATGGTCTTCCCAAGTCTCACTATAGATCGCAATGTCATCCAGGTATGCGCATGCGAATTCCTGGAAGCCATCAAGGAGGCGATCCACTAAGCGCTGAAATGTAGCTGGGGCGTTCTTCATCCCGAATGGCATGACCTTAAATTGGTACAAGCCAAATGGGGTGACAAACGCCGACTTAGGGATAGCGTCCTTGGCCAGGGGGATCTGCCAGTACCCTTTGCACAGATCGATGGTGGTCAGATAGCGTCCCCTGGCAATACGATCTAATAGTTCGTCTACCCGGGGCATGGGGTAGGCGTCTGTCACGGTCCTATCATTGAGGCGTCGATAATCGACACAGAATCTGGTCGTCCCGTCCTTTTTGGGGACTAGGACAACTGGGGAGGCCCAGGGGCTGTCGGACGGTTCTATGACCCTAAGTCTTAGCATCTCCTGAATCTCCTTTCTCATTTCCTCCTTTACAGCCTCAGGGATTCTATAGGGAGTCTGTCTAAGGGGGGTCTGTCCTGGTGTCTCCACATAATGTGTCGCTAAGGGTGTGTAACCTGGCTCCTGAGAGAATGTCAATCCTTTCTCAGCTAGCAATTGTTGGAGTTGCTCCCTTTCTGTGGGAGTTAACCGCTCCCCCAGCTGCACTGTATTAAGCAGAGTTTTAGGCTCGGAGTCTGCTAACAGATCCGGGATGGGGAGACTGTCAGGGTCTTCAGTGGCCGGGATACATATGGCTGCTATATCTTCGGGCCGTTCTTGGTACTCTTTTAACAAATTGACATGAAAGGACTTCTGGACCCTTTCGTCTTGGCTACTGGCAATTACATAGGTGGTGTCACATATCTGGGCCACTACCTTGTAAGGGCCTTGCCAGGAGGTCTGTAGCTTGTTTCCCTTGACCGGTCTAAGTACCAGAACCTTCTGACCTACTTGGAACGTTCTCAGCCGATCGTACCAGTGTTTCTGACGGCCCTGGGCTGCCTGGAGATGTTCTCGGGCCATTCTGGCTAGGTGCCCCATGCGGTCCCGCATCTCCAGTACATAGGGTACGATAGGAACGCCCTCATGCTCCATCTCTCCCTCCCAGTGCTCTCGGATGAGGTCGAGGGGGCCTCGCACTCGCCGTCCATAGAGCAGCTCGAAGGGAGAGAACCCTGTGGATTCCTGGGGCACCTCTCGATATGCAAACAAGAGGTGCGGCAAGAATCGTTCCCAGTCTCTGTATTCGGCTGTAAAGGTCCGCAGCAATTGCTTTAGGGTACCATTAAAGCGCTCACAGAGACCGTTAGTCTGGGGGTGGTACGGGGAACTGAGCAGGGTCTTGACACCACAGACCTTCCACAACTGTTGTGTTAGGTCTGTGGTGAACTGGGTCCCTCGGTCGGATAGGATTTCCTGAGGGAATCCCACTCTGGTGAATATCCCAACTAGGGCACTGGCGACAGTGTCAGCCTGGATATTTGTCAGAGCGACAGCCTCTGGGTAGCGGGTAGCATAGTCCACTACTGTAAGAATATACTTCTTACCCGAGGGACTGGGGTTAGGTAGGGGTCCCACTAGATCGACTGCCACCCGGCTAAACGGTTCCTCAATCACGGGCATGGGTGACAGTCGAGCTTTAGGGTGGTCCCCTCTCTTTCCTACTCGTTGGCATATATCACAGGTGCTGCAGTAACGCCGCACGTCCTTTGAGATCCCAGGACAGAAAAAGGTCTGTGTGATCCTGTAGGCGGTGCGGTTACCCCCTAAGTGTCCTGCCAACGGAATGTCATGTCCAATTCGGAGAAGTTCCAACCGGTACTTTCTGGGTACCACTAGTTGGCGGTTCTGTGAAGGGATACAGCCTCTCCTCCTACCTTGTGTCAACCTGTATAATCTGTCACCTTCCCATATAAAACGTTCCCGCTCATCCCCCCCACTGTCGGCTAATTCCCGATACTTTTGGAGAGTGGGGTCCTGTCTAGTCTCCCTCCCAAACTCCTCTGGGGTGTCCCAAGCTATGGGTCTTTCTACCGTGTTAGGGCTGAGTGTCTGTTTGTGGCTTACCTGGATCTCCCTGTCTGCTGGAGGATCGTCTTCGATACGGGTTTGTGAGCGGGTGGTTACGGGACAGGCAGCAGCAGTCGTGGGTAGATAAGCTGAAGCCAGAGGGCCAATGTCGTTGCCCAACACGACTTCAGCAGGTAAATTGTCCATGATTCCTACTGTGGTCTTTCCCGACCCGACTCCCCAATCCAAGTGTACCCGGGCAGTGGGTAAACGAAAAACAGCCCCCCCGCGACACGGACAGCAACAGTGCGTGTAGATACATGCTCCGGTTTCACAAGATGTTTCTGCACCAAAGTGATGGTAGCGCCAGTGTCCCTTAGGCCTTGTGCCACCTGCCCATTTACACGCACCTCCTGGCGGTGATGCTGGCGGTTATCTGGGGATGCAGCTTGTATGGGGTTTGCCTCGTATAGGATGCCCAAACACTCCTCAGGGCTCCCTTCTGTTTCCAGGCAGTGAGCAGCAGAGGTGCGTGATGAAGGGGTCTCTGTGTTATTGGTTGATCGCCTCCAGTTGTTATTGGCTGATCCCAAGGGGCAATAACGAGCAATATGTCCCGTGTTGCCGCAGCGATGGCACGTAATTTTGTAAGCATCCCGGGGTTGGTTGTTAGACCCCTGAGGACGTGGGGGTCCTGGGGGTACTGGGGCCCGAAATTCTGTGCGTGCAGCGGGCGTTGGGGTGCGTGGCTCTGCCCTAGAGGTTGGTCGTGTGGACCCTTGGCTCACCTTTCTCGACTCTGCGTATTCGTCCGCTAGCCGCGCTGCCTCGATTAAGTTAGCAGGGCGACGATCTCTCACCCAATCCTGTATGTCTGCTGCCAGATCTTGGAAGAAATGTTCCATTAGGAATAGCTGTAGTACTTCCTCTCCGGTGTTGGCATTGCACCCTCGTACCCAATGTGATGCCACCCTTTGTATCTTGTTTGCCCATTCCATGTGGGAGTCTGCAGCCTTCTTTTTAGACTCCCTGAAGCGACGGCGATACGTTTCCGGGGTGACGGCATATCGGGTGAGCAGTGCAGCCTTCACCCGGCGATACTGTGCAATATCTTCCTCAGTAAGTGCCCGAAAAGCCTCATTTGCCTTTCCCGATAGCTTTCCAGCCAAAATAGTGACCCATTGGTCTAGTGGTACCTGGTGTAGGGAGCACTGCCTCTCAAAGTCAGCCAAATACCCGTCAATCTCTTCCTCACTTTCCACAAACGCTTTGAACGCAGTGAAGGGTATTTTCTGTCCTGTAGCAGCGGGTGGGGGTATATGAACTGCAGGTGCAATAGGTTGTCTAGCTCTTGCCAGTTCAAGTTCGTGCCCCCTCCTATTTTGTATCTCCGTTCTCGCCTCCCGGAACAGTTGATCTATTAGCTCCACGGATGTCGCTGGGTACATGGATAATCTCCGCTGAACAAGATTTGTAATTTCCTCCTCCTCGCTGACAGGGTTAGGTTGTTCTGCGACCTCCATGGATCGATCCATCTCGTCCAGCTCCAGTAGGTCAGCTATCAGCTCTCTCCGTGGTCGGTTGCTGGCACTCCTTCCTCTGGTTTCCAATAGATCCTTTAGTGTAGGTCTTTTCAGTTTGGCGTACTGGGATTCCATTCAGCACTTGCTTTGGGGATGAAAAGGACCATCCCACCGCTGCCACCAATGTAACGGCTACCCTGCTGTAGAGGGGTATCTGCCGTTGAAGATGTCCTTTTCGGTGCAAGCTGCTGTGTAGTAATGGAGTCCTTGTTACCATCCACGGTATTCCAGGGTATAATCCGGCAGTACTGTAAAATGAGGCAGAGTAACGCTACCATAAATCCCCCCCAAGAACGAGACGAGGCTACGTTTTGAAGGGTCAAGTAGAACTAACTTTTAATCACAGGGGATCTCTTTTTATGCAATGGTGCCCTCTGAGAGGCTACACCCACATAATTAGTCACACAGCCAATTACTCACATGGCTCAACCCCCACGTCTCCTCCCCTCAGATAACATGTAACATAATTAAAACAGACATAAATTTACCCACATTCTGGATGTACCCCAAAAACAGGGGGTACACCTTTAAGTCCAGCACCGCTTAATAGCTACCACTCAGGGGAATAACATATCCAAATTTCACGTCATTCGGTTGTGGGGTTCGGGAGTTATGGGTCTTTGAAGTTCTGACCGACCGCACAGGATCTTCAGCCGAAAAGAGTTCCACAAGTTTTGGCCTTGCGGTCGGTCCCCGTTCGTGAATAAAAACCCCACGAACCTCTTGCCATCCACAGTAATCCTGCCGTTCGCCTGAGATGGCCGCGAACAAGTGTAAAGTCCCGAAATGGCGGCCACCTATTCTGAGACAAAGGGATTCGTCTGAATCATGCGAACGGCTCCACAATCACTGGGAGGTAAAATAGTAATTAACTGTTCCCCTGGGTGGTCTGATGTTCGGTATCTTGGGTAGCAATAGTTACACGAACACCAGTCATTCGGTTCTGTTTAACCTCCTCAGCAGCACTGTAGATTAAGTTCAGGCAGAACAATACAGGGTTCTGTTACAGCAGGTTATGTAAGTGCTCGTATTAATGTATGAATGGCTAGTAAGGAATGTGAAATCCCTGTAGCCTAACACTCAAGATATAAGCATACCTCCCAAGTGTCCGTATTTAGGAGGCACAGTCCCTATTTGGAGCCCAAATTGATCCATCCCTATTTTCTATCCTAAGGTCCATCTTTTCTAGGAGCTCTATATTGTTGGTGTGTCTGAGTGTATAACAGAGCTCCACAGTAATAATACTCCCAGTAATGTGTCTGAATGTATAACAGAGCTCCACAGCAATAATACTCCCAGTAATGTGTCTGAGTGTATAACGGAGCTCCACAGCAATAATACTCCCAGTAATGTGTATATGTATAACGGAGCTCCACAGCAATAATACTCCCAGTAATGTGTCTGAGTGTGAATAACAGAACTCCACAGCAATAATACTCCCAGTAATGTGTCTGGGTTTATAACAGAGCTCCACAGCAATAATACTCCAAGTAATGTGTCTGAGTGTGAATAACAGAACTCCACAGCAATAATACTCCCAGTAATGTGTCTGAGTGTATAACAGAGCTCCACAGCAATAATTCTCCCAGTAATGTGACTCAAGGTTGTAACAGAGCTCCACAGTAATAATACACTGAGTAATGGGTCTGATTGTATAACAGGGCTTCACAACACTAATACTCTCAGTAATGTATCTGGGTGTATCACAGAGTTCCACAGCAATAATACTCCCAGTAATGTCCCTTTAAACTACAATAAATGTGTTTTAGAAATCAGTCTGTGTAAATAAGATACATTGTTCTCCAGATAAATTACATTTAGTTCTATCAATTATTAGTAAGTCACCAAAACCCGCACCGGACACCACAACCACAGCAGACTCCACAACCGCCGTAGCTTAACTGGAGTCTCACTGTCTTCCTTCCACTCTGGATCAGCCTCTGTCCTCCAGGACCGTGTGGTGAAGACCTCTCCTCCAGGAGAGCGTATCAGGAACAAGCTCTTAAAAGAGCTAAGTGATTAAAGTTCAGGGGAGTATGCAGAGCATAGCAATCCCCAGTGTGAATAAAGCTGTCCCCTCCAATCACGAGACAAGACTACGTGTTGAGGATCAAGAATATCTCTTTTAATCAGCACCAAAGGGCTTTCTTTTATGCAGGTTTTACACATAAAGTACCACCCACAGTGTTTTGTGGAACAGCCAATCAAACACGTAATATGCAGTAAAACACTCCCATTCATTACAGCAAAATCCTCCCCTTTGCCTGTGATATAATTACTGTGCACAATGGGTTAATGTAATTGTCACAGGCAGGAAAAATACATTTTTATACAATTCCTATAACTTTAAAAGTACACATGCAATATTAATAAAAGTATTCGAACTCAGCATACTTGAAATTTAATCATATCCAAAAATCAGGCAATTCCCTCCAGTGGTTTAAAAGTTAAATGGAAGTCTCTTTTTGACCGACCGAACGCACATTTCATGCCCAAAACAGTTCCAGAGAATCAGGCTGTGCGGCTGGTCTATTTCCCATGTTAAAGTCAGTTCAAACAGACGAACGACAACCATTCGAATTGTCAAATGAACTGTCGAACGGCGTTCAAATTGTCGAACGGCTTTCGAATTGTCAAATGCATTAGTTCCAGGGAAGGTAAAACTTCAGCGGTGTTCGTGCCGTTTTGTAGTTCGGTTGTCAAATGGAGGCCACTTCGACTACTTCGGCACTTCGGCTGCATCCGAAGTGCCAATTTAAAGTTGCAGAATTGTGCCAGTACCATTTAAAGGTCCAGAACAGTCTTTTAAAACACCAATAAGTCCAAATAGTGTTTTTAACTGGCAAAGTCTCCCATAGACCACAGTCACAAGGCAGGAGGCTGGCAAACAGGCCTCTCCAGGACCAAGTGGCGAAGGGCACTTTGTCACAGAAAGTTTACAATAAATGTAATAGTTATCTTGAGACATTCAACATTAAAAGTGAATTCAATTTAAAGGCCAGAGTAGTGAGACTGAAAGGACCACCATAGGCACCCAGACCACTTCAGCTCAATGAAGTGGTCTGGGTGCCAGGTACCCCTAGTTATAACCGTGCAGCTGAAAACATAGCAGATTACACTGCAGGATTAATCCAGCTAAGGGAGACAGGGAGACAGGGAGACTGTAAATCGCACTTATTTGACCCTGGACGTCCTCATGGAGTCCAGTACTCACAGAGTCCAGTGTCAAAAAAGATCCCCATGAGAAAGCATTGAGCAATGCTTTCCTATGGGCGGGTTTGAATGAGCTGACGTCGATGGAGGAGGAGAGGTCACCAGCGCCAAGGGAGCCCGGTGCTGGATTAAGGTAAGCAAATAAATGGTTAATTAACCATTTATTCGCTGCGGAACCATTTATTATTATTATTATTATTATTATTATTATTATTGCCATTTATGTCACCTAAACGGTGACTAGGGCTCTATAGTGTTAGGAATACATATTTACAAAGATGATTGTAGGAACCGCACTCATTTCCAGGCACTCAATGTGTTAAAGCAGCAGGCAGATTTTAATGGAACAAAAAGAGCAGCAACGTTTCGACCTTCACAGAGGTCTTTTTCAAGCTAACGAATACATATTTGTCCTATACTGTTAATATATAGTCATTGTTTTAATGGACGTGTACTTTACTCCACAGCCCAAAGACTAAATAAATAAAAATAAAAATCATTGTTTAGTAGATTTACCGAATGAAAACATGCAGTTCATGTTATCTTTGCTATATGCTATTATGGCACCCAGGGGGGATTGTCTACCAGACCCCCCTTAGAACACAACCATTATAGACTTTTATGTTTTATTTATAGATTTACATTGATCCTATTATCTCTTAAACAAACAGAAGTTGAAAGTAGCAGATTTCTCGAAACCTACCTGCTAATGTTTTTTTATTGGGTCTCTGATTTGTATATAAGGCTTTAATCACATCCCGGGGTGCTTAGAAAGGAAATAAAGCTTGTCTTCCTGCATTACAGCAAATAATAGAAAATGTTTAATACCTTAATACATAACATCTTAATGCTCTAAGTAGAAAATGTAACTAATAAACGACAATGAGTGAAGGACCGAACGATGCTATAACAGAAAGCAATCAGTTTGAGTAGTGAGCCGAGGGAGGTACTCACATATCACAAAATAATCTTCCTACAGATAAAGTATGTTTAAGGTAACAAAAAGCACTTTTCTATTACAGCTAGCTAAACTGTATTTTAAGGGTCAATAATGCCTTCATATTAATGGTTTTACTGATTGGAAGTTGAAATTGCTATGTAATATTCGCACTAGCGAACGACACATTTTAGAGTTGTTGGAAGTTCTCCGTTTTAGAGGAAGTGGGTATTGGGACACCTGCAGGGAGAGGAAGAAAAACATAAAGTCACAAAAAGCATCTTCAGACAATTAAAATACAGATAAAATCCAAATCTGGGGTCAGTCGGTGACCAGTACACCAATGGCAGCCTCCTGTTAGGAATGCAACCAATAAATGTAATTGTGAATTTCTTTCTTGCGTTTTATTGTTTCATCTACAAATGTAAGAAACATTATAAAATATATGCTTACGCCTGAGGCTTGAGGGACTACCTGTTTAGTTTAGAATTAGTACACAATCACATAATACAACGTATTTATAGAGTGAATAGAATCCCTTCTTCGATCAATAAAGAAGGTAAGGCATCCGATAATGTGACCATAGGTCACCATGTGTAAAATAACTTCTTCGGGACAAAGACAACAAGCTAACAAAACTCAAAGCAAATACGCACCACTCACCAGGCTGTGTTTAACCACTTCATCCATTGTGCGTACACAGGAACGCCGGCTGCTAAGAGGTTAATATATTGCAGATTTGTAGCACAGAGCGATAGGTACTTTCAGTCTCTGACAATTGCTTGGATTGTAATTATAGTCACACAGCTAATTGTTCCGTAATGATATGCTTTGCTTCGATGTGGGGCTGGGAAATAGCAATGTATATGTGGTTTGCTGGCTGTTTTGTCATTGAACACAATTCTCCTCCCACGTGGCGTTCTACTGTTTGAAAAGGTATGTTTGACAGATGGAGTGACTGATTGATTTTATGGGGAAATTTAATCTACAATGGTGACACAAGCAGAAATAGGCTGATATGGTTTGACATTAAATCATCGTTTTTAATTCGATTAACTCTTTTATAACATCCAGAGCTAGATTATCCATTAGACAGCCAAGGTGGCCACCTAGGACCTGCGCTCATACGTTCTGGACCTGGAGCTCTGGCACTAATTGTGAGTGTGTCCTCCTTGAGCTGACACTGAAATCAAAAAGATCTCCCTGCTCAGTCCTGAGTCTCCTCACTTTGTTGAAGGAGCATTGTCGTCCACTTTAATATGAGGTGCAGAACATTTAAGAGGTCTCTCATGGCCGCACTGCACATCTTTATGACTCATAGCACCACAGACAGTTCTCCGAGTCATTGACTGAGGGCTGGAACTGTGACATAATTCTTAAAGTGGACCACCAGTGTGGCTCACCTCTAGACACTACACACACAACACTCAGTCACAAACAAAGGTACACTGCCCCCACATACAGCGCTCAGACTCCTCCACATACACAGTACTCAGCCACTGCACACATTCTCACACAGATACACCACACAACACTCACTGAACAAAAAGTAACCCCAATCTGGCAACTTGCCTAATGCCCTGGTCAACATTCATCTAGACCTGATTAAACCTTCCAGTAGCATATTTATTAATGCCCCAAAATTCACTCCTTATGACCCCTTCCTAGACCCTATACCCACTCCCTATAACTCCTCCTTTACTGCTGATTAGTGATGTCCCGAACGGTTCGCCACGAACGGTTCGTCGCGGACTCATCATTGAGTAAATTTTGACCCTGTACCTCACAGTTAGCAGACACATTCCAGCCAATCAGCAGCAGACCCTCCCTCCCAGACCCTCCGACCTCCTGGACAGCATCCATTTTGAAGCTGCATTCTTAGTGAGCTGTTCAGGAGGTGGGAGGGTCTGCTGCTGATTGGCTGGAATGTGTCTGCTGACTGTGAGGTACAGGGTCAAACTTTATTCAATGATGAGTCCGCGGTGAACCTTTCGCAAACCGTTCAGTGAACCGTTCAGGACATCACTACTGCTGATATATCCACTCCTCCTCCTTTAAATGCTCATATACTAACTCCCTGTATCTCCTTCAATACCAACTTTCTAAAACCTCTACTCTAACCGCTCCTATACCAACTCCCTATAACTCCTCCTCTAACTGCTCCTATACCAACTTCCTATAACTCCTCCTCTAACTGCTCCTATGCCAACTCCCTATAAAACCTCCTCTACCTGCTCCTATACCAACTCCCTATAACTCCTCCTCGAACTGCTCCTATACCAACTTCCTATAACTCCTCCTCTAACTGCTCCTATACCTGCTCCCTATAACTCCTCCTCTAACTGCTCCTATACCAACTTCCTATAACTCCTCCTCTAACTGCTCCTATACCCGCTCCCTATAACTCCTCCTCTAACTGCTCCTATACCTGCTCCCTATAACTCCTCCTCTAACTGCTCCTATACCAACTTCCTATAACTCCTCCTCTAACTGCTCCTATACCCACACCCTTTATCTCCTCCTCTAACTGCTCCTATACCCACTCCCTCTAATTGCTCTTATAGCAACTCTCTATATCCTTCCACTAGAGCTCCACACAAACCTACTTCTATACTAATCCCCTTATATTGCTGAAAAATAAAGGGCAGCCCAACAGCCCTGATGGAATGGCTGGGAGAATTCTCCATTGACCAGGTAAAAGCCGACAACCCCCATTGCAAGTGGGTTCAGAGTCTGACTTTTCAGTTTATATATACACAGGGAGCTGCAGAGTTACATCTAAGGTTTCCCCAAATGAATTATTTAATTAGGAAAAAAGTTTACTACAGGTTGGGTACCTCTGCCGCCGGATGCTCCTAGTGCTCACCGAGGAATCCAAGCACTCCACCAGACACCATAAGCACTGCAGACCCCACAACCACCACAGCTTGATTGGGCTCTCGCTGTCTCCTACCCAAACTGGACATTTTATTGAAGTCATAGGTTTGCCCATGCGCAGGCATGGTTCCATGCCCAAAACAGTTCCATAGAATCGCGGCTAAGGACCGACCGGGAACCACACGGTTTTCATGCCGAAAATAGTTTAGGGCATTCGCGGCTAAGTCCCGCTGAAGTCTATTCGCAGTTTTGGTCCATGCGAACAAGGTGGCCATGTATTCGAATGTTGAATGGTGGCCTCTTCGACTGTTCGAAGTTTGAAGTGCCACTTCGAAAGTTCGAACTGTGGCCATAAAAATCCAAAAAGGCACGAACAGTGATTTAAACCAAGTTTTATCACAGGGGCCATAGTCACAGGGTAGGAGGCTGGCAAGTATGCCCCTCCAAGAACCAGTGGCGAAGTTGCTTTCATTCACACAAACTTATGCAGATAACACCTTTCTCAGCAATATAGAGATTGCCTTAACTGACCAGGAAGGTGAATAAGTATCAATGGCTTATTTTTCTTTTATTCATTCCCCTAGATCAGGGGTAGGCAACCTACGGCACAAGTGCCATGCACGGTATTCGAGGTGTCTTTGCAGATATCTGCTAATACGAAAACTTGGTGAAAGACAATCCTCAATTTATGCATTGCAGCATGCAGAGGAAGTGATATCAGATCACTTCCTCCCAGCAATTGTGAATGGAACTCCACACTGTAGTAGCACACTGCTGTTGCAGCTCCTGTCCTTGACCTGTACCTGGCCAGCCTGGTCCCCACTGAAACCCAGGGAGACCACCGCACTGCTAGATATACACAAAAATGCAGAATAACCCTCCCCTCATACAAATAATACGAACAGCCTACACACAAACATACACACAATCCGCACAAACGTAACTCGCTAACAATCCACATACATGCACCTCACATGCAGCCTCTCACATGCAATACCCCAAACAGCCACACACCTACACACACTACCAAACACATAATGTGACATATCCATCCACACACACAATTCCACAAGCAGCCCCCATACACAGCATACATTCATCATCCACAATACCACAAACTACTCCTGAACATATACAATATAATAGCTCATATACGCACAAATACAAAGCAATTACAGTATAAATAACAAGCAAAATACGGCAACATACACACCTTTATTTAAAAAAAAAAATAGGACCGGCATGCAGGGCCGGTGCAAGGATTTTTGCCGCCCTAGGCAAAAGAAGGATTTGCCGCCCCCCCCGGAACATCGCAATGCCCCACCCATATGAACTAATGCCAGTGCTGCACACAGTGTGTGTTTACATTAAAAAGCCTGCAGGGACAAACTATAGACACCAGAACAACTTTATTAAGCTGCAGTGGTTCTGGGGACTATAGTGTCCATTTAATGTGAGGTAAATTAGAGATTAGTGTCACTAATAATATACTAGATTGCCTACTTACAATCAGATGAGGATGGTGATGGGCTCTGGCTGCAGTCTGGCTCCACTGGTCTGGTGTAGAACAGGATCTCTGGAGGCTGCTTGTAACTGTGGTCACAAAATTCAATGTTCTGGGAGAACGGGAAGCAGCTCCATTTTTTGGGGCCTCTTACATAGCTCAAGGTCTGGGCCCCAGGGCCTGACGGTGAGTATGCCCATAAAGCCCACCCATAAGTCCACCTACATGTTCCACCCATGAACTCACAGGGAGTAGAGTGTGTAGGGGATTTGTTATGTGTTACTGTAGAGGATCTAATGTGTGTGCTTACGGAATGTAGTGTATAGGATACCAGTTTGTGTAGGTGATGCAGTGTGTTTGTGTGTAGTGGAAGCAGTGTGTGTGTGTATAAGGGATGTATTGTGTGTTTCTTGTTGTGTGTAAGGGATGCATTGTGTGAATCTGTGTTTGTATGCATAAGGGATGCAAAGTGTGTTTCTTTGTATGTAAGGGATGCAGTGTGTGTGTCTGTAAGGGGTGCGTTGAGTGTGTGTGTAAGATGCATTGTGTTTCTGTGTGTGTGTGTGTAAGAGAAGCAGTGTGTGTTTGCATGTGTGTGTAAGGGATGCATTGTGTGTTTCTGTGTATATGTGCAAAGGTTGCATTGTCTTTATGTGTAAGGGTTGCATTGTGTGTTTCTCTGTGTGTAAGGGAAGCATGTTGTGTTTCTGTGTGTATAGGGATGCATTGTGTGTTTCTGTGTGTATAGGGATGCATTGTGTGTGTGTGTGTGCGCGCGTGGTGTGAAAGAGCTCCCTGTCCCCCTGTCCTATAGTGCTCTCCCTTCCATTCCTTAGAGATCTCCCCTGCCCCTTAGTGGTCTCTCCTCTCCCCCCACCCTCCCCTAGTGGTCTATCCTCCACCCCCCTCCCTTAGCGGTCTCTCCTCACACCCCTCCCCTAGTGGTCTCTTCACCGACCCCTCCCTCCTTTAGTGGTCTCTCTCTCCCCTACGTTCTCATCTCCCACCCCTCGTGTTCTCCTCTTCTTCTCCCCTGTGTTTTCCTCTTATTCCC
>OW240920.1:4430784-4488097 GCA_933207985.1 Pelobates cultripes | reverse complement strand
TAAAGGGCCGGCGATGGGGGCGCAGGGCGCCCCCTCCTATATGGCGCCCTAGGCGGCTGCCTAGTTCGCCTTATAGGAAGCGCCGGCCCTGCCGGCATGCTACAGGACATCACAATCCTATTTTGGCACAGTGCTGCTAAAAGGTTGCCTACCCCTGCCCTATATCATTAAATAACATTGCCTGGATATTCTGAGCTCAATTAACATTTTTTTTTTATCCCTAATTGACTATGTAACAAGATGGGCCTGATATGATGTGATTTGTAAAGCAAGTTGCTACGTTACTCTCAGCTATATTGGGGACCCCAGCAAGGTGTCTGGGTTACAGCCGTCTAGTCATTTTTAAGAGATACTATAAATAGGACCACAAACTGAATTTTTACCATCATCTAAAAATAATTAATTAGTTAATTAATTAGTTGTAAAAACTGATGAAATTTAATATGTTCAGATGTGTGTGTAATTACATTAGCAAAATTATAGACAAATGTATAGATTTAATGTCAAACCTTTCACGCATCTACACGATATTCTTGTGCTGCTGCAACTGCGTTTGTCATTCTGTGTCTTGTGAGATGAGCTTGTGTTCCTCAGTAGCCATTATGTATATACAGTAGTCAATGAGTTATATAACATGGTAACAATTTACGGGGAGATTAATTAAAAGAACCCTTTACAAACATTCCTAACGCTACATTGTTAAAATAACTATTTCGATTAGAGTGCCCCCCTAAATGTAATAAAACAAATGGAAAGAAAGGGTTTTACGTAGCACCACAATCCCTCCACCCGTCTTCTAGAATACTGACTCTTCTTGCACTCATCCAATCAAATTATTCTTATAGAGAATCATTATAAACAAGAAGCACATGAGCAGCAAGCTATGCTCGTCTAATCAAACGCTTCTGAATCCATGCTTCTCTCTGTGCAGTATTTGATGACTGAGAAAAACTCGGTCATTGCAGTGGAAGTGCCTCTCGTGGCTGTCAGTAATGCAGCCACTAGGGGCAAGTTTAATCCTGCCATGAAAACATTGCTTTATCTACAAAACGACAATGTTTTCACAAGGCAGAACAAAAAGGAGACAAGCCCTCACCCAAGCTACGTTGTTGAGATGAAGTGACCTTTAATGGTCCTTTTAAATGTGAATTCTTAAGAGTTTAAAAGCAAATGTTCGTATTTAATCTAAAATTGCCAAACTAGAAACATTCTCCAAGCCAGCAATGTTTTCATTTTGGCTGCTTTTGAATGAAAAATGGAATTCACTTTGAATTTAAACAATTCACACTTAGGGTAATAATCCTACTTATAGAAATGCTTTATAAATGTCTTTATAAAGATGCCATTATTGTCCCATAAAAGCACTGCCTTCATAAGTCTTTTACATAACATGTTTTCTGTAGGGCTTGAGTTAGTGTGATAAATATTGTTACCATCTTGTAATTGGAATTTATATAGCGCAGGGTTAGAACGAAGTTTGGAGTAGGGTTTTTTTAATGTCATGCCTGCTATGCGATATACAGTATTTCCCAAAAGTGAGTACATCCTTCACATTTTTGTAAATATTTTATTATATCTTTTCATGTGACAACGAAAGACACTCTGTTACAATGTAAAGTAGTAAGTGTACAGCCTGTATAACAGGGTAAATTTGCTGTCCCCCCAAAATAACTCACCACACAGCCATTTATGTCTAAACCGTTGGCAACAAAAGTGAGTACACCCCTAAGTGGAAATGTCCAAATTGAACCCAATTAGCCATTTTCCCTCCCCAGTGTCATGTGGCTCGTTAGTGTTACAAGGTTGCAGATGTGAATGGGGAGCAGGTGTGTTCAATTTGGTGTTATCGCTCTCACACTCTCTCATACTGATCAGTGGAAGTTCAACAGGGCACCTCATGGCAAAGAACTCTGAGGATCTGAAAAAAAGAATTCTTGCTCTACATAAAGATGGCCAAGGCTATAAGAAGATTGCCAAGACCCTTAAACTGAGCTGCACTACGGTGGGCAAGACCATACAGCGGTTTCACAGGACAGGTTCCACTCAGAACAAGCCTCGCCATGATCGACCAAAGAAGTTGAATGCACGTGCTCAGTGTCATATCCAAAGGTTGTCTTTGGAAAATAGTCGTATGAGTGCTGCCAGCATTGCAGCAGAGGTTGAAGGGGTGGGGGGTCAGCTTTTCAGTGCTCAGACCATACGCCACACACTGCATCAAATTGGTCTGCGTGGCTGTCTTCCCAGAAGGAAGCCTCTTCTAAAGATAATGCACAAAAAAGCCTGCAAACAGTTTGCTGAAGGCAAGCAGACTAAGGACATGGATTACTGGAACCAGTAAACCAGATAAACTTATTTGGTTCAGATTGTGTCAGCGTGTGTGGCGGCAACCAGGTGAGGAGTACAAAGACAAGTGTGTCTTGCCTACAGTCAAGCATGGTGGTGGGAGTGTCATGGTCTGGGCCTGCATGAGTGCTGCCAGCACTGGGGAACTACAGTTCATTAAGGGAACCATGAATGCCAACATGTATTGTGACATACTGAAGCAGAGCATGATCCCCTCCCTTCGGAGACTGGGCTGCAGGGCATTATTCCAACATGGTAACGACTCCAAACACCCCTCCAAGATGACCATTGCCTTGCTAAAGAAGTTGAAGGTAAAGGTGATGGACTGGCCAAGCATGTCTCCAGACCTGAACTCTTTTGAGCATCTGTGGGGCATCCTCAAATGGAAGGTGGGGGAGCGCAAGGTCTCTAACATCCACCAGCTCCGTGATGTTGTCATGGAGGAGGACTCCAGTGGTAACCTGTGAAGCTCTGGTGAACTCCATGCCCATAAGGGTTAAGGCAGTGCTGGAAAATAATGGTGGCCACACAAAATATTGACATTTTGGGCCCAATTTGAACATTTCCACTTAGGGGTGTACTCACTTTTGTTGCCAACGATTTATACATTAATGGCTGTGTTTTGAGTTATTTTGAGGGAACATCAAATTTACACTGTTATACAGGCTGTACACTTACTACTTTACATTGTAGCAGAGTGTAATTTCTTCAGGATTGTCACATGAAAAGATATAATAAAAATTTACAAAGATATGAGGAGTGTACTCACTTTTGTAAAATACTGTACACATCCCGTTCTGCCTGAGATTTGTCAGAGTTTGCAGTTGACGCCATTATTTTAAGCTTATGAGAGATTTAAAATGGGGGCAGGTACTTGAGATCTCCCACTGATCTCCGGCACACCGGGCCTGCCTGAAATCAGGGCTCGTACAGTGGTAGCAAACCGTGCTCTAGTTCCCTCCGTTTTGTGAAATAAGTGCATATATGATATCACCCACTTTGACACGAGATTTTAATAATGGTTAGATTATGTAATATATGGAATATCGTGCACCATAAATTAGCCATAATGTCATATTGCATGTCTCTAATATATTGAACATCGTATGAAATCATGTTTGCATAGAAACCATTGTGTGAGAAGAGTTTGTAGTGGTATTTTGTTGAAGCGCAATACTTTGGTATATTTTTATTCCTTTCAATGTGGCATAGAACATTGTTATGGTTAAAGCTGCCACCGTGATATTATCTATGAGATCCAAAGCTCTTTGTGAGATGATGTTCCTTTGAACATATTGGATCTTTCAAAAACTATGCCCCATCGAGAGTCCAATTTAAGTCAAAATTATTTGTTGCCTCTAATTTGAATAGAGCAGTTTCTTTTGTCATTTGTCATCAAGCGTCAGTGGAGGTCCCTGTGCCCCCCGATGTCAGACAGACATTTTAATACAAAAACATTGAACTGTTTCTTCTTTTGTTTTTAATTTCTAAAGAAACAGAAAAGAAAACAAAAAACAAACACTTGTGTATGCTAATGGTGGCATGGCCTTTGGTGGATTAAATCAGGGAAATTGATTTTTTATTTATTATATCAGAATACAAGAATGTTTAAGGATGGGGAAAAACAACCGAGAAAGAGTTCCCATAAATGGAGTCTTTTCCTTAATGTTGGAATTCAGGATAGATGTTTAGGAAGTTACTTGAATGTTCTCCTGGAGAATGCATATACTGCTAAGATCATCCAAACTATTTGAGGATATAAGGTTTGTGGGACATGGGGCTTGTGAACCATTCTAATATATTATTGTTATTTATGAAGCACCAACATATTCCATAGCAATGTACAATAGGTGGACTAACAGACATGTAATTGCAACAAGGCGAGTTGGATGCACAGGAACGGAGGATGCTAAGGGCCTGATCAAACAAGCTTACATTCTAGAGGGAGTGAGGTAAAGTGGCACAAGAAGTAAGGGTAGGATGTATTTCATGTATGGGAAAATGTAGGATACTAGAATAGTTTACAATTAAGTGTTAGTTTTTTTGGATGACACAGTTGCAGAAGAAGAGGACACATGGATAACCAAAGTGCGGGGAGGGAAAGCTGTTAACAGATTGATATAATTTCCTAAAGAAGTGAGTTTTTAAAGATCTTGTGAAGGAACTGAGACTGCTTGAGAGTCTAGCAGAACAGGAAAGGGTTTCCACAGGGACAATTCAGCCCTAGAGAAGTCTTGAAGGTGGGAGTAAGGACAGAGAATACATGCAGAGTGTAGGGCCCAGGGAGGATAGGTAAGTAGGAGCAGTGTTGTAAGCACGCATTCGAATTTTCAATTGAGCCCTATGTCTTACGGGAAGACAGTGTAAGGACTGGCAGAGTGGGGAGGCATGGGAGGTGCGGGCGGCTGACAGGAAGATGAGCCTCACTACTACATTCATTATGGACTGTAACAGGGCCAACTGGGAATGCATAGACCACTGAGAGGTGGATTGCAGTAGTCAAGGCAAGAGACTTTTGCGGTATGGATCAGCACCTTGGGCACAACTGGCGTTAGTTAAGGGAAGATGCAAGCTATGTTTCTGAGATAGAAGTGGCAGGACTTGGCAAGTGACAGGACTTGAGGAATGGAGAGGTCAGAGTTAAATTGAACACCAAGTCAGTGAGTCACAGGTTCCCATAAGAAAGTTAAAGTGCTGGACCCCATCATTTTAGTTTAGGTAGGAAACCAAGATATGAGTTGGTGGTTGGTGCAGTTTATACCAACCATCGAATGGAAATATGTGTATAAACAGCAATGCCAGCCATGCCTGTATGTAGAATGATTACATCTACCAAGGGATAACAAATGATTATTGGATTTAAAAAAGAGATTATCTAATTGTACCCCAGTGCAAGTCCCATTATGATGATCCAGATTGTTATTATATATAGAGGAAATGCATGCAGGTCTTACATATTTTTTCTAATTAATGGAAAGTTCAGTTGTACTGTATTATTCACAAATCTAAAATACCCTAAAATATTAATTGCTACATTTCAATTCATTATAGAACTCTGAACACCACTTTCAATGGAGGCCTGGCTTACTGTGCTCAGTGAAGGCCTGTCAAGATCAGGTCATTAAATAACCATATTTAATATAATTTATAATCATTAATAACAATATTAATTCATCATTCTCATCCCATACAGTCATACATCTTGCTCCAGAATGATTACATTATTATGATCTGACTGGTATCACATAGATAAGTAGACATATGAGTTGCTTCTTGGGAATGTTGTATTCTTGACCATGGTTATTGTGGTGGCCTGTCCTCCTATAAGTTGAAATCTCACTACCAAGGTCCCCTTTCCCTGTGTGCTTATATCCATGAGTGATTATAGCTCAGTGCAGATACCAAGTATCTCAGTTCCACCCAAACACTAGTTGAGAGTGAAGTGTGAAGGAGAACTGCTTTATTGAGACAACTGCCACACTTATATATCTGGGTTCTCAACAGGAGGTCCACAAGGGAACAATGACATTGCGACATTCCTGGCACCTTGGTGTCTGTACCTGAACAGATTATTTACATCGCGGCCAGACACCTACCACAGCACTTGTACATGGAGCTCCTTCAAGTCCTTGGTGTTAATCAATGCCTTGCCACCTTCTCTGTCACCCCTCCAAATAGCTTTCTGATCGGTGTCTCAGGGAATGAAAGCACTCTTGACAAAGTTTTACCAGAACACAACAACTCTGTGATCCGATCAAGAGTTCCAAAGAGTTTGTGGCTGGTTCCCGGCCAGGTATCTCTTGTCCAGCCTGTGGTGGCTCCTAGACTGTGGAAAAAGTGTCACTGAGCTGAGAGTCATGGGCTGGGGGCTTAACTGTGGTGATTATTGTCCCTTTTAGAGGAATGTGGCATTTGGTAGACATGTACCAGTCCTCGGTTACCAGATGGTCTGACACAGTTTTGCAAACAAAGGACAAACTGACCATAACCTTGTTCCATATCTTTATTGCTCTTACTGTAAAAAAATATTTTATTTGCCTTAGATGAAATCTCCTTTCTTCCAGCCTAAATATGTGACCTCGTGTGACCTATGTATAGCCCTGTTTATGAATAGATTTCCTGATAAAGGTTTGTACTGGCTCCTGGAAACCATGATCCATAGCTTACATTCTAGAATTTCCTTATCTGTATTCATTATCTGAAAACAACATCTCATCTACACTGAAGCACATAAAATGTATTCGAAATTGTAATGACTTCTCCATCGCCAATGTGTAAAATTGTGTCTTTTTTAATAATAATGATTTGAAAAAAACACAGCCATTAGTCAGTCTTTGCAAAGCAGATCGGCTGTAAGATACGAGAAACCAAGAAAGATTTCATGATATCAAAGAAATATTCCAGCATGCAAGCGAAAAAAGAAACAAATTGGGAAAGACAGTGATGAACCAAATAAAAAAATTAAGAGACAGCAGATAAAGAGAAAAAAATACATAACATAAAAGGGGCAGGCTACCTGCGCAGAGCACACAACACAATGCGGTGACCTTGTAAGGGAGCTGGGGGGGGGGGGCGAGATGGAGCAGAACAGTATCTGAGTGAATCCTCTCCCTATCATCTGTAACAATTGCAAATTGTAACCTTTCTGCGCTCCATCCCAGCTTCACTGATGTTCTTACACGTGTACCTGTCATACTTGTGTTAAACATAATGGATTTCTTTTGTCAGATGTGCGTACCCTGTGCAGGAGGGGACGTTACAGCTGAATAAATTACTTAAAGCTTAGCTGTCGGTACATTTTTTTAGCACCCACTTTAAGTGTCAGCATTAACTCTAAGGCAGAAATATTCCCTTTTGCAGAAAAGGCAGTGTCTCATTCTGTATAGCGGCATACAAGGTGTTAACCCTGTGGGTGCGTCCATGTGTGGACATGGGCTGAAATTTACGTCACACCCCTAAAGAAGGGTGTTTTACGTAAAAAAAAAAATTGTAAAAAGAGAGACCATTGTAATAACAGAAAGGTATCATAGCAGGGAAGGTATGTTTGTATAATTTCCAAGATCTCTTTATTTCACAACTTAATAAACTTAAGGAGGAGTAACCCCCGCTATACCCTCCCCCCCCCCCACACACACACTATTACAACATATAACTGTAGCGGCGAGGTAGTATTATCCACAGTATCTCACTGGGAGACAGGAACAGCATAGAATAATCCAGGTATAACAATTACAGCATACAATAATCCCGGTAGCGTTATATAAATCCTTCCTTCCCAAGAACTAGACGACACATAGGCTGGGAGTCAACTGAGGTTTTATTCACAGGTCACAGTATTTATATGGTTCCCCATGCAAGGGGTTTCCTTACTTACTTTACAGGGGTTGTACAGTAGGGGACTACATGGGGAACTTAACAACCTGGACATTTCTCCCACCATGCACTGCTGCACAAGAGGGATACTCCCACTAGAATATCCAGTTAAGTGGATTATCCCTCCGTGCAGCAGAACTGTTTTTTACATAAAAATATATAACTTTAACATTATTCGTGCTATTATACCGAATGCCCGTTCCACAGATAGCTGGGGTCTGAGCGCATAATTCGCGAAAGTACCGCTCAGATCCCAGCACAATTAGCCGAACGCCGCACGAAGTACACTTGGACACACATTTTTCACCAAAGTCACGAATACACATGCAGCGATAAAATACCGAAAGACCGTTGCTACCGAACGGCCTGGAAGTCCAGCGGTATTCGTGCCGATTTCAGTTCCAGGCACTCCACGACAAAATGCCGCTGGGCTAACAAAGGACCCAAGATGGCCGACCGCCACGTGGTTGGTATCCGAACGGCGGCCACCCTGAACATCTATTAACTGCTGAAAGATACAATGTTGCGATCCGTAATGGGAGCCACACGACCTCCTGTGTGTGGTCTCCCATTCGGTAGTTTGTTCATTTCATGAACAGTGTTGAAATTCACTGTTCGTGAAACTACTGTAGGAATGCTGGTGCCTTACATGCCGCCAGCATATGAATGCTCTCGTTCGCATCAAATACAGAAAAGGGAACATGCACAGTTTAGATAGCCTTAAAGATACAATATTACAGGAATGCAAATGCAGTCTTAAGTGGCTAGTTTTGCCACAATAACCTCCTTTATATGCAATGTAAAAAGAAAAGTACACAATTTAAAGTAATTAAAATAGGAAAGCGCAATACACCTTGAGTGGTTTCCCCCAAACCACCTCTATCAAATACACAAGATATAAAAAACATAAGGTGGAGCTGATTGGAACAAGCTATAGTACAAATCTGTGTAAATAAAACACACCAAAAAATTATGCAATATTGCCAGAACAGGTAGCGTTATAGTTAATACGAGTTGGAGTTTCACTCACAAGTGGAGAGCCATTGACGTCATATGGCTTGGATGGAAAGGGTGGAAGGACACTTTAAGGATGTCCAACTCCTTTTGTCTCCCCTTTTGTGTAGATCTATCAGTATAGACACAGGATTCTTCAAAGAGATTCTTTATTGGATAATAAAATCAAATGAACAAATACAATTAATAAATAACAAGGTAAAAACCTTGATTGGTATGTGGACAATATAGTCCTAGATCCAAAATGCCCTTTGCCCCTGTAATGGGGCTTCCTCAGTTGGTTGTGATGCTCATCTGAGTTCTCTTCTCTTTAAATCCGCCGCCTTTCATTCACTTTGGGTTCATCATTTCCAACATGCCTCTCTCTTGGAATGCATCATGGTTGCCGAAATATCATGTGGGTGCCTTCTGTCATCGGGAAGTGACGTATACGTATTGTTCTGGGAGTGTCCCTACTTGTTGTGTATGAAGGAGGTTTCATTTTCATTTTGTGGAACGCAATGCTATCTATTTGAATTCCACTTGCTAGCATATTTCACTCATTGGGTAAAAAAGTCCAATTCATAAGAGAATATAAATAATGGGTACATTACTAAAATAAGAGAAATCATATAATATATCTTATTGAAACATATGGTGGATTGTCAAAGTGAATATATAAAAGTATCACAATCCCATTGGTAAGAATACATAAAAGGTCATAATAAACCTATATTTGGAACAAAGACAACGATGTTTAAAACATATGGTGAATATTTAAAAAGTGCTTGTAAACAGTGTAAGGGGAACATATAGGTTTTTTACAGAATGGATTGTGCAAAACAAATCAGTGTATGAGGGAAATATGAAGGTGAAATGTCATGTTAGGATTGGGGACAAATCTGTGGAAATAAAACACAGCAAAAAAAATTGTGCAATATTGCCAGAACAGGTAGTGTTATAGTTAATAACATTTTATAATTCCCCCTTTAACTCCATATAACCCTCCCTATAACTCCTCCCATTACGCCATATAACCCTCCCTATAACTCCTCCCATTACGCCATATAACCCTCCCTATAACTCCTCCTATTACTCCATATAACTCTCCCTATAACCCCTCCTATTACTCCATATAACCCTCCCTATAGCCCCTCCTATTACTCCATATAACCCTCCCTATAACCCCTCCTATTACTCCATATAACCCTCCCTATAGCCCCTCCTATTACTCCATATAACCCTCCCTATAACTCCTCCTATTACTCCATATAACCTCCCTATAACTCCTCCTATTACTCCATATAACCTCCCTATAACTCCTCCTATTACTCCATATAACCCTCCCTATAACTCCTCCTATTACTCCATATAACCTCCCTATAACCCCTCCTATTACTCCATATAACCCTCCCTATAACTCCTCCTATTACTCCATATAACCCTCCCTATAACTCCTCCTATTACTCCATATAACCTCCCTATAACTCCTCCTATTACTCCATATAACCTCCCTATAACTCCTCCTATTACTCCATATAACCCTCCCTATAACTCCTCCTATTACTCCCTATAACCCTCCCTATAACTCCTCCTATTACTCCCTATCACCCTACTCACGCTCCCTCCTATTACTCAAGTTAGTAGCTCTTTATAGATCTGTATAAGCCATCCTATTGTTTGATGTAATATTTCCCTGGTGTCTCTTATTGCTACTGAATACGTTTCCAATGATATTCAGAGGAAGAGACTAATTGATTCTGAGTTTCCCTCCACTTATTAAAAATGTATCTTGAAACCATCTTTCCTCTTGGTTTTCTATTTTGATAACGAAAGTCTGACTTCAAAGTCTCAAAATGTGACACGTGCTTAATTGTGAATGTGCCATACGGTAGATTTACTGTAGATTCAAACAGGGACTTTATTTGATCACTGGAAGATCAAAGTCCTTCTCAAACCTTTCAAAGAAACAAGGACTGAATTGCAGGTCAATAATGCCATTCAAATCTCATATTTACAATGTTTGTTGCATTTTATAATGTATGGTTTTCCTTTTGCATATATTTAGAGTTTGTGGAACATCAAATCAACATCTTTCATTTGACTTGTTTACTGGGAGGATGCAGGTAGATGTTTTTTAAGATGAATTTGCTCCAATTCTTCTAAACAACTGAGATTATTAGCAGTATGAAGCATATTCTGCATGCTGTCCATTTTTCTTTCTGCTTAGTGCAATGAGGTTTTCATCATCCAGATATCTGGCCTGCATGAGTCTCTCCAAGAAGGTGATGAGACAGTTCACAGGTCTATGGATGAGTTCCACTTTATGATGATGAAAGATGACCTGATGATTTATTACACATGAAGGTATTTAAAGAGTCTAAACGTAACACAGAAACCATCACTTCTGAAGGATGAGGCTGATCTGGCCAAGATCATTTGGTGGGGAGTCAAGAAAGGTTCCTTAAAAAAATTGGACAAAGTTGCAAAAGTGTAACAATCTCAACTGGAAACAAATAGATCAGTTGGAAGAGGTTTGTTTCCATGGTGGCTGTTCCATTGCAGCAACTTTAGCCTCATTTATTTATAAATCTCAGTCGTTGGGCATACGACTGACTGTCTGGTGCCCACTGTACACATCTGGCTAAAACATATTGTCAGACCTTTTCCACTTTTCTTCTGTTTATGTACTATCCAAGTTCATAAATAAGGGTGGTTAAACACAGGAGATTCATAATCAGAGCTTCTTCCAGTGATCCTGCCCAAATTCAAGCCATAGTAGTTCCTATCTAGACACACTCCTTGTTGGTTAATGTTACGGTACACCCAGGTATAAGAGGGGTTAACACCGCTAAGGACGTTCACCTTCCGAAGGGAGAAGCAACTAACGAACGCTCCAATTAGCCAAACAGGAACCATATGAAATACTTCACGATCCAAACAGCCGAACGGGAAACCATACGAATATAAATCCCCCCAATGACGAGACAAAGCTCTGTATTGAGGGTCAAGCAGTGATCTGGTTTTAATGGGGCTACCTGCCCGGTTTTTATGCAGGTCTTCCACCAGGTGGACACTCCCCTAGGGGACCTGGTGGAAAACTGTGACAAAAATGACAAAGTAACCAATCACAGAATTGCAGGCATAAACCCTTTAGCTGTGAAGAACCCTCCTCTCTATCCTGGAGATAATTGGGAAGTAAGTCAATTATCTCCCAGGATAGAGGCAAAACTCCATTTTACATGTGGCAGGAAAAACACATAAAAATATATAACATACAAACTACCGAATGCACTAGGTACAATTAACGTATCCCCAGATAGCTTAGATCTGAGCGCACATTATTACCGAATGGTGCTCATATCACATACATACAGTTCAATCGCCATGGAGCCAAAGTCTTTCACATTGTCTTTCGTTATACGAATGGGCTCCATGGCATAGTTATCTGGGGTAAGTCCATTCGTGCATAAAAAGTACAGAACGGGCTGGCGTTCGTAAGCTGGATGAACAGAAAAAGGTATGCAGCTTCAGCGGTGTTCGTGAGAAATAGTGTCTGTTTTTAGTTCCATAAAATTGTTGACGAACACCGCTGAGCATTCGTACGTCCAAGATGGCTGCCGCCTCGTTGTCGGCATACGAACGACGACCACCCAGCCGACATTCGGCAATTAGGAAGTGTCTGCGGTTAACCACAATGTTCTGATGGGGCCAAGAGGTTAACAAGCAGCATACTTTCCTGCTGGGTGGCCGGCCGTTCGGCAGTTGTTCGGTAAAAGAGCAAATAAACATAGGGACTGTACAGACAGGGGAAAAAAAACAAACAAACAGATGAATGGAGGGAAAATAAAAGTACTTCACAGACAGATGGGTTTGCCACAGTTAACTTATCAGGAAGGCAGAATTTTGTACGTTGATGTGGTCAATCTTCAAGAGATCTCAACCAACACAGAACAACTCAAACTCATTACAAAGCAAGACTGACACCAATTGCAGGTTATACAACCTTCTCCTAAACAGAAAAAGTCACTTAGATATTTCAAGAAAAGATAACATTCTGACTGTTTAAGAAGAAAAGTGAACATAAATGTGAATATACTGTCTATTCGGGCTCAAAATTTGCACTCGACACTAGCCAGTTGCGAATGAAAAAAATGGGGAATAAAAATGTATCCCTGGTGAGTAGCAGTTGACCTGTGATGTGTGTGTCATGGACTCACAAGGCTTGCATTGGCAAGTAACCTTTAGGGCCTGGCATTTGAAATATTATGAAACTGAATTACTGGTGGCAGTTGATGCCATGAGTGTAATTATTAAGTGCAGGCCAGGAATTGAAGGTTAGAGCCCCTGCATTGTACAGTGTCAACCACTTGGGGCAATACTGGTTTTAATGCACATGTGACATCACCCACCATGTCGTACGGAATATACAAACGAAATAGATAATTGTAGATATTAACAAATAAGAGTACTGGTTTATTAGCCTCTCGTCTGCCTGCTTGTTTTTTAATATGTATTCACAGCATTTTATAGCAGTGCGTTCGATGTGCGTTCCACATAAGCGCTACTCCACCTGTGCAGTGTGACACTATGGCTTCATGTCTGTCTGTCTGTCTGTCTTTTTCATGGTCCATACTTTCTGCAGTGCCTGTATTTTGTTTTAGGTTAAAGGGACTCTCCAGGCAGCAGTTTTTACTCACCTGGTTCCAGCGCCGGGAGCCTCGTGAAGCCGCACCCCCTATTTCGTCAAAATGACGAAATAGGCGGGCGCGAGCAGGGAGCAATCAGACGCTTCCATTTGTGCTTTGCCGCACATGCGCACATACTTCAGAGGGCGGCATTCATGCCGCCTCTGAAGTCCTGAGTGCACTACCGCGCATGCGCGTGGTGTGCGCGGCCGCGAGCTGAGCTGACTGACAGCTCAGCTCGCGGTCTTTGCCCGCCCCCCGCCTCTGCTGACAGGCAGAAGAGAGAAGGCACGCACACAGTGCCTTCTCTCTCCTGCACACGTCAGACGTATTTTAATACGTCTGACGTATACAGGGCCTTTTTAGGGCCCTACCTGATAGGAAGTCCCTCTGGTGGCCGTCTGAGTGACGGCCACTGGAGGTATTCCTATCAATCAATGTAAACACTGTATTTTCCCTGAAAATACAGTGTTTACATTAGATTGACTGCAGGGAGCTATAGATCTCACCTGAACAACTACATTAAGCTGTGTCCCTTTAACGTCTCCCAAACACAGATCTATCCTGTCTTGGAAATAGCTGGTTGACACATCAAACAGATAATTGTATACACAGCTAGACGGCTAAGGGGGTGTACAGGGGGCTAATGGACTGTACTAAAATAATAAGTAATTACTGCTTTTTTAGCACCAATAATAATTTCATAATCAAATAGCATGTTTTAAGTAAATTTCTTATCTATGTGAGGATATTTATAAATATGAACAATACACGGTAGCACAATGTGTATTTTAATCAATATTTTCTCCATGGCACTATTATAGTCACTATTTTAATTTGTAACTTTTAAAAATAAGCTATAAAGATCATTACAGTTATTTTTCACTCTGCGCAGTTTGTTGGTTTTTCTTTCTGGCTAGTATACGACTCTAATTATTTCAATCTATTTTTAAAGGAACACTTCAGTTTTATTTATCAATACTTTTATTTAGAATGTTGAAGCACTAGAGAGTTTCCTGGATCTCTGCATTAATGGCAAATTAAAGGGCTAACTTATTTACAGCTCAGTGGTGAGACAGTCCCTCTCCGGAGCTCCACTGTGCCTGCCGGGAGATACCAGTATTAATCATCTCTCGGCCACTACGACGCTTCTCATCGAGACGCACTGAAACTCAGAGATATTTTTCTGGGGCAAATGACAAAGTAGGTCCACCTGGTTAACCTCTTTAGAACCACCTCAAGCTGAAGTGCTTTTGGGGTTTGGTATCTACCTTCAGACACAGATTTCAGTTGCTGTCTTGCCATCCCATAATATCTTAACTTTTCTTCCACCAAAACACTTAAATACATGAGACGTTCCCATCCATCTTCGCTGGTCCATTCACTATGTTCACATTTCTAGTAGAGTAAAAGGAGCCTGGAGTAAGAGCAGCTAATAAAGGAAGTCTAAAAGAAAAATATCACCGAGGTTTCCCGGCTCTGTTCGTAAAGACCTATAAATAAATTGTATTTTATGCTCCATTTCTTAATGCAATTAAATGGAACCAACTGGTCAAAGTCCCCAGGGTTTGATACCACTGGGATAAAACATTTTTATGTTTATTTGCTTAGGATAAACCTGTATCAGCAATGCCTGGAAAAAGTGCATTATCTGCCTTTTTGGTTTATATCGCATTTACTTATTTCCCACGTGGCTAACAAAAAGCACTACGGATGAACGAGCTGCGGGATTCGTGATACGTGTATCCATTGCACACCTGTACGGCACACTCAATCATTTCTATTATACACATCAACGCACACTTTTATAACAGAGAAAAGGGAAGGGCGTGCTGTCTGGGTTATGGTGTTGCACGTACAAATGTCTCTGCATTTTATTGTATAAATTCAATCTTTTTTAATCAAATAAGTAGATCACAAATGCATTACCCACTTCATTATAATGTGATGTGATGGACTCATTTCTCTAGATCTTCATGTACTGGTTTTTCAGTTATATCTTTGATTATTTATTTTCATTTTTTCAGGATTTTTTTTTTAAAACAAGAGCTAATGACATTGAATTGTAAAATATGACTTTTGGTGTATTGTGATGACAAGAGTTTTCTCGTCCCTTGGTAGCTCTGACGCCAAAATCTGAAAAGGATCAGTTTAAACACTTTTACTGCAAATTGAGTCTCCGAGCTATTTTAAGTCAACATAAGTCTGAAGAGGCTACCAAGGAGCTTGTCCATGCTCTAGTAATCTCTCGCATGGACTATTGCAACCCTCTCCTAATTGGTCTTCCCAATAGCCGTATTGCCCCTCTACAGTCTGTAACGAATGCAGCCGCCAGACTGGTTTTCCTCTCTAGTCGGTTCTCTCACACCTCACCCCTCTGTCAGTCCTTACATTGGCTTCCTGTATACTATAGGAGTCAATTCAAAGTGCTAACCCATACATATAAAGCACTGAACAATTCTAGCCCCTCTTATATCTCTTCACAGATCCATAGGTATGCACCTTCTCGATCTCTCAGCTCTGCCGTGACCTTCTCCTGTCCGCTGCTCGCATCTGTACGGCCAACTCGCACCTGCAGGATGTCTTGCGGGCGGCTCCCTTCCTATGGAAAAGCCTGCCTACCACCATCAGACTCTCCCCTTGTCTTCAATCATTTAAGAAGTGCCTTAAAACCCATCTCTTTAGGAAAGCTTATGGCCTCCCAGAGTAACCTCTACCTCACATACCTGTCTCTTGCTCTCTCCTAAAGGGCAGCACTCTACTCTCTCCTCCAGCTCTGCCTCACTCCCATCTTATTTGATTGCTATTTCCTGTCCTAATGTGTTTTACACCCCACCTGCTATAGACTGTGAGCTCGTTTGGGCAGGGTCCTCTTCAACCTATCGTTCCTGTAAGTTTTCTTGTAATTGTCCTATTTATAGTTAAATCCCCCTCTCATAATACACCCTGATCCAAATTATTATGCAAATCCTATTTAAGTGTCACAAAGATGAAATATTTTGTTTTTCAGTTTAACTCATGGATGGCATTGTGTCTCAGGGCTCTTTTGATCACTGAAAACAATCTCAGACACTAAAGGAGGGTGTTCCATATTATTAAGCAGAGCACCATTTTCATGCAATATGAGTGAAATAGTTTCACTCTTTTCATGCCGAAAAGAGTGAAATAGTTCAATGCCTTGGACGAGGTATGAAAACATTAGATATTTCACAAAAACTTAAGCGTGATCATCGCACTATTAAGAGATTTGTGGCTGATTCAGAGCATAGACCGGTTCGTGCAGATAAAGGCCCATTGAGGAAGATTTCTGCCAGATCCATGCATCAGATCAAGAGAGCAGCTGCTAAAATACCATTACATAGCAAAAAAACAGATATTTGAAGCTGCTGGTGCCTCTGGAGTCCCACAGACATCAAGGTGTAGAGTCCTCCAGAGTCTTGCAACTGTGCATGAACCTTCTATTCGGCCACCACTAACCGATGCTCACAAGCAGAAACGGCTGCGTTGGGCAGAAAAATACATGAAGACTAATTTTCAAACAGTCCTGTTCACTGATGAGTGCCGTGCAACCCTGGTCCAGATGGATGCAGTAGTGGATGGTTGGTGGACAGCCACCCTGTTCCAACGATGCTGCGACATCATCAAGGCGGTGGTGGAGTCATTTTTTGGGCCGGAATCATGGGAAGAGAGCTGGTCGGCCCCTTTAGGGTCCTCAAAGGTGTAGAGAGGACCTCTGCAAAATATGTGGATTTTCTGACTGACCACTTTCTTCCCTGGTACAGAAGGAAGAACTATGCTTTCCGTAATAAAATCATCTTCATGCATGACAATGCAACATCTCATGCTGCAAAGAATACCTCTGCATCAATGGCTGCTATGGGGATAAAAGGAGAGAAAGTCATGGTGTGGCCTCCATCCTCCCCTGACCTCAGTCCTATTGAGAACCTTTGGAGCATCTTCAAGCAAAAGATCTATGAGGGTGGGAGGCAGTTTACATCCAAACAGCAGCTCTGGGAGGCTATTCTGACATCTTGCAAACAAATTCAAGCAGAAACTGTCCAAAAACTCACAAGTTCAATGGATGCAAGACTTGTGAAGCTGCTATCAAATAAGGGGTCCTATGTTAAAATGTAACGTGACCTGTTAAAATGTTTAAAAAGTTAAAATGTTGTTATAAGTTTGATTGAAATAGCTTTTGATTTCAGTAAATATGCTGCAAACACAACAAATGACAATTTTCAGTTCTTTACAACCTATAAGGTGTTTTGAAACTTACTGTGCGTAATAATTTGGAACAGTGCATTGTAAGTTTTTTATGTTTAAAAAAAAAAATACTGTTATCATTAGAAGGTTTGTTCAATAAAATTTGAATTGTGCTCTTAATAGTTGATAACATGAGAATTATGCTGACTGTTATTTACATCAATTATTTAGGTAAATGAGAAAAATATAATTTGCATATTAATTTGGAACAGGGTGTATTGTAAAGCGCTGCGGAATCTGTTAGCACTATATAAATGGCAATAATAATAATAATAATAATAATAATAATAAGTGTTCCAATGAACAATTATATTCATTTCATCGTTTATTATAGCAACTTATTTTCTACTAAGTCTTGGTGTTCAAATACAACATCTAAAGTCTTTTCATACATATAAAGGATGTTATTTTTAAATCTTACAAAGCGAACGTCTGAGAAATGAGTAATTGTCCAAGGTTGAAGTAAAATCCAGAAACATTATATAATCATTATACAGAACATCTGCAATTTGTTTATCAAGAGAAAATGTCGGGCAAAGTTCTAGACTGCAGCCATCACCATAGAAACCAATGGAACATTCCACTGATTGCTCTACTCTTTGAACTTTGGCCCTGCATTAATCCTATAAATAAAGTATGATTTCACGAGCAAAGGAACCTGGGGGAGAGGGTAAAATACATTTTAGTTATCTTTAATTATTTCAATTATATACTTACTGAAAGTTCAACTATTGCAGAGCTTTGAAAGGGACTAATTGCCGATGTGTTCCTATCCAAACATCTTCTTCTCCTTGTCCCTAATACACTGAAATCTACTGAGTGTCCGGATTACTGTGCCTCATGCATTTAGACTGTAAGCTCATTGGACAACCAGACACTGCTGTGTACAGTGAAAGCATCATCAACATCATAGGGTAGCCAGTTAATTGAAAATTGTGCTTCAAACTGGTTTTTTTTTGCCTTCTCTTGGATCAACAGCAAAAAACAAATATGAGGAAGATTGAACTTGATGGTCACGTCCCTTTTCAGCTTTGTAACTATGTAACTATCTAACTTTGTAACTATGTAACTCTCTAACTTTGTAACTATGTAACTTTGTAACTATGTAACTATCTAACTTTGTAACTATGTAACTCTCTAACTTTGTAACTATGTAACTATCTAACTTTGTAACTATCTAACTTTGTAACTCTCTAACTTTGTAACTATGTAACTATCTAACTTTGTAACTATCTAACTTTGTAACTATGTAACTATCCAACTTTGTAACTATCTAACTTTGTAACTATTTAACTATCTAACTTTGTAACTTTGTAACTATCAAACTCTGTAACTCTGTAACTATGTAACTACCTTACTTTGTAACTATCTAACTTTGTAACTATCTAACTTTGTAACTATGTGACTATCCAACTTTGTAACTATCTAACTTTGTAACTTTGTAACTATGTAACTACCTTACTTTGTAACTATGTAACTTTGTAACTATCAAACTCTGTAACTCTGTAACTATGTAACTACCTTACTTTGTAACTATGTAACTTTGTAACTATGTAACTCTCTAACTTTGTAACTATGTAACTATCTAACTTTGTAACTATCTAACTTTGTAACTATGTAACTATCCAACTTTGTAACTATCTAACTTTGTAACTATGTAACTATCCAACTTTGTAACTATCTAACTTTGTAACTATTTAACTATCTAACTTTGTAACTTTGTAACTATCAAACTCTGTAACTCTGTAACTATGTAACTACCTTACTTTGTAACTATGTTACTTTGTAACTATCTAACTTTGTAACTATCTAACTTTGTAACTATCTAACTTTGTAACTATGTAACTATCCAACTTTGTAACTATCTAACTTTGTAACTATTTAACTATCTAACTTTGTAACTTTGTAACTATGTAACTACCTTACTTTGTAACTATGTTACTTTGTAACTATCTAACTTTGTAACTATGTAACTATCTAACTTTGTAACTATCTAACTTTGTAACTATGTAACTTTGTAACTATCAAACTCTGTAACTATCTAACTTTGTAACTAACTTTGTAACTCTGTAACTTTGTAACTATATTATTAGTCTCAAGCATTGGAATTAATTTCAACAGAAAGTTGACACAATGCAGACAGACCATGAATGTGTCAGGCGTTGTGTATTATTTATATAAACAGTTGGGTGCAAATGTTTGAGAATTCCTGATCAAATACTATTTTTTTGTTGATTTTCTTACAGAGGTTTTCACTAAAGTGAGAATTGTAAGTGAATTTTAATTTTAAAGTGACATGCACTCCGTGCCAATTTATTGTTTTTTTAAGCAGCAAACTCTTTTAACCCCTTAAACGCCATTACGGTGTTCTATGCCGTCCCCATGATAATGGGCTTTAAAGACGTAACGGCTTAAACCCCCAGGAGCTCTGCGGTACTTACCTCCACCGCGATCCTCTTCGGGAGGATTTGCAAAAGTAGGGAACCTAAGGTATTGCAAGTGAGGTATGTTGAGTCTTTTTTAGTAGCCACTTAGTCACAAACACTGGCCAAATATTAGTTTTTTGCTTTTTTCACACAAAAACAAATATGAACGCTAACTTTGGCCAGCGTTTGTGACTAAGTGGCTACTAAAAAAGACTGGACATATTCCACTTGCAATACCTTGGGTTGTCTACTATTGCAAATGGTATGTCATCATGGGGGTAATTCTCATCCCTGGGCTACCAGACGGTCTCACAGGTAACATTACTAATCTGGCAAATTTCAATGTGAAAAAAATAGAAAAATGGAATGTGTTATATTTGACCCTGTAACTTTCCAAAACACCATAAAACCTGTACAAAGGGGGTTCTGTTTTACACGTGAGAGTTTGCTGAATACAAATACATGCATTTTATTGCAGTAAAAGCAAACAGTATTATGACATTCACAGTTAAAATGTCAGGCGGAATTACAATTTTTTTAAAACAAATCTTAATTTCTCACACTTTTTTTTTATTTTATTCATAAAGAATTATGTTTCATATATGAATAGTTCATGAGAAATTAAAGCCCTGTTTCTTGTGAACAAACTGATATATAATAAGTGTGGGTGTACTTAATATGAAAGAGGTGAATTATGGTTGAACAGACATATAGCGCAAATTCCAGTTTTTGTTTACATTTTGTTTTGATCAGAACGTGTACTATTGACGCCGTCCTGAAGGGGTTAAACAAATATACAACCAAAATAAAGCAAGAAAGAGTTGCTCAGATTGCATCGTTGGGCGCACCTCTCAGCTAGGAGAGCCCCCCCCCACCCCTCTAGTTTCAGGCCAGTCCACAAAAGACAGAAAAAGGCATTATTTGCAGTTTAAAAAGTGAGCCACCTATTTCTTTGAAAGATAAAGCTTTTCAATGAGACCGTTGTCTCAAAGTGATGCATGTTCCTTAAAGTCCAGAGTAGCAGAGCTAAGATCATAGCTCAATGTTTCCAGTTTGTTTATTTTGGCCTTAAATTTGAAAGTCTCCCTGGCAGCGAAAAATAGTTCAATCATTTTTTGGTGTAAACAAAAAACATATAAGCTCAACAAAAATAAAACAATAAATTTGGTATGTGCGAAGGTTTGGGCATGTTTTCCATTGATCCTTAATGATTTCTTTTTAAAGTCTCAGAACCTTATTTGTTTAAATTGACTTGTTAGATCCAATACGTATTAAAATACCTTATAGTTATTCTCCTAAATCTCAACAAATCCTTCCTCCCTACCATCACCACTGCAGGCTGAAGTCATATAATAGGACAAAATAGGGGTATTTCACCAAGCTACTGTGCATTATGGTGGCGTTTTGCCGTGTATTGGTTATTTTATTTATAGATGATTTTATTTAATTTATTTTCCCTTGTTTCTACCAAACCCACAGATTGCTGCATTGTTATATGTTGTATCTGATAAACCGATAGAGAGCTTCCTAACGCACCATACACTAAGATCACCACGTTACCTCCTGTACTAATAACTGCAGGTATTACAGCCCTGCAAACTTACAGTGCATTCAGAAAGTATATACACCCCTTCATTTTTCTATGTTACAGACGTATGCTACAATTGTTTAAATTATTTTATTTTTACCTATATCTACACTCAATACTACATAATAACAAAGTGAAAAACAGATTTCGGACACCATTGCAAATATTGTCTATTAAACAAAAAAATGGAAATATTACATTGACATAAGTATTCAGACCCATAACTCAGTACTCAATCACAGCTTCAAGTCTTTTTGGCTATGATGAGACCTGGATCCGAGTAGTTTCTGCCATTCCTCAGAGCTCGAGCTGTTTCATTGGTGGACAGGTATTGACAGGTGTCTCTACAGATGTTCGATTGGGTTTTAGTCCTGGCTTTGGCAGGGCCACTCGGCGATATCGATAGTTGTCCTCGATGTGCTTGCCGTGTGCTTAGGGCTATTGTCTTGTTATAATGTAAACGTTCAGCCTAGTCTGAGGTTCTAAAAAAGATAACTCCAATAAATATTTGCAATGTTTTCAGAAATCTGTTCTTTGCTATATCATTTTGGGGTATTGAGTGTAGATTGATGTGAAAAAAAAATAAAACATCGAATTTAAACAAGTGTAGCATAAGGCTGCAACAAACAAAACGAAGGGGTCTGAACACTTTCTGAATGCACTGTATGTTACTAAACTGCAACTGTTTTCCCTTTTCCCAGAGAGTAGACAGTGAATGTTGGGGGAGCACTGCGCCCACCCGGGCCATTCTCGTAGCCAAGAAAGTAGCCAAAAGTTTTTTGTGAAAATTGTGCTGAAAAAGTTTTATCCATAAAAAAACAACTTTTTGAGACAAAGGCACCTTTCTTGGGATTTCACACTCAGTCAAGTAACGCTAAGATTCTGTGTTGCGCCCGGAGGCAGGTGATTTGGGATCGTGCGTGAGCTAAGGTAGTATTCTGTGATTGCTAGATTTAACTTCTATATTCTGATCCGGACCGCTTGTCTTCGACCTGCTGAGCTGTCTTTGAACACATTTTTTTTTCTGATTTCAGTTTGTGATTAATTGCTCTATTAAAAATAAACCCTGTAAACAAGAAGAAGGTAATACTTACATTAATCGAATGCTGTCAGATGGTGCCCTAGAACCCTCATCTTCTGCCATGGAAATAGGCTACAAAATAAATTAAAACAGCAGAATAGTACAAGTCGATTTCCCCCAGGTTTAGTTAATTAAGCTTCCTTTGCTAATTTAATAATTGTAAGGGAGGACCAGATAAACAGGCCCACGGGACTTGGCATCAGGGGACAGGGACGGGGTACAGTGCCAGCAATAGTCTGAGTATAAACAGGAGCATTTACTGTGGATATGGGGATGGCTGTCCGTGCCCTGCATGCACAGGGCTGGCGTGAAACATTTATTTTTCATTTCTTTTATTTATTCTCTCGGTTTTGGTTCTGGAGAAGACCCCGCTGCAGCACTGAAAGGGCTCACAGAGGCCGAACATACTGACATAGAATTGGTTTTATAGGAAGTCAGGGCAGATTGTAAATCTAGACGTGTTTTATAGCCTCCCCCTTCAGGATTGTAGCACGCGGCATCATTTTTGCTTTTCTTGTGATCTTAGTTTCCATAGTCAAAAATTTAGCAGTCACAACTGGTTTTGGTGAAGAGTAATGTCGAATGCCAACACATACAATCTTTACTGTATTGTGGTTTCTGTTTGTGTTTCTTCGTACAGCAGTATATAAATATTACACTCTGTTTCAAATGAATTTTGGGCAATCGGCAGCTCGTCCAAATTCCGTAATTCAAATTGCCATATGGCTGAATCATGCGACGGACAAGGAATTGTGTTAGATTGTGAATCAGGGTTCCATCCATAGAACCAAAAAAATAAGATAACTGATGGAAAAAATGATTGCTATCTGCAACAATCGCTAAACGTTGATTTTATTAGCAGATCAAGCCAGAAGTGACCAATTGAAGGTGGACCAGTAAAAATAAAAAAAATATCTATATAATTATTACACCACTATATATAATGAATATATGTTTTATACTTCTCATCCTCTTTTTCCCTCTATTGGTCACTTCATCTCACTTGGTCTGTGAACCAAATGGTGGGAAAATGAATCCGTTTACTGTAAAATATATAAATAATGCTATATTTTGCATTACACCGATTTGCCCAATTTCACACCATTTTGGTTCGTTTGAATCGTCCAGCTGAATTTTTACATGAATGAAATTTGTCTGAACTGGAACGCCACAGACTAAAAATGTTTTGGGATGAATTGATTTAACAAAACCAATCTTTTTTACCATGGGCAAGTCTCTTATATTAATTAAGCCTGCAAACACAGCCTACAGTCACAATCATTGAATCATTAAACGTGGAGTTATGTTGAACGTATATGAGTTGGCAGTTTTTCTTAATTTGACCATCGTGGCTGAAATTTCCTTGCCAATTCGATCCAATTTGAATGAAAATCCAGCCTAAAGTAATGGCAATGAGAGGGTTAATGTGCCATGTGAATGTCCAGTGTTTCTCTGCTGATTAATAAACCGGACTCTGAGAATGGCTGCTCGATGAGTGGTTTATTCCTGAGAAACACAATGACTAAGCTATTGGTATTAAGGTGGTTAAATTTACAATGACTTCTAAACAAACGTATCCTTTCAGAGAAGCGAGGGCTGCACACTGGCTTTTGTTTCTGAGTCCTTTGAAACAGGCTCTTTCTTCTATGTCTCACAGGGGAAACAAATCCACTAATTAAAATGCCATTAGGCGGTTTTAGAAGAGAGAAATCTGCAAAGGGAAGTACACAATCTAAGAAAGCAAAGCAGGTCAGGGTAAGAGTGTGATGACATAGTGACTGTGACATGTTTACAAGGCCGGACTGGGAAAAAAATTCAGCCCGGGCATTTTTAATCACAGCGGCCCACTAAGAAGGGGACGGGGTCAGAGAGGGTGTGTTTTGTCATCACCAATGACAAACATGCCCCCTCTCAAAGTGAGCATGTTGGTTCAATGCTCTTCCAGGACAGACCATGTGCAGAACTCTAGCATGAGAAAAAGGCCCTGTATTTGTTCTGCACAGCGCAAGTATTTTTATTAACATGCTTGCACTGTGTTTCCTTGCAACTTGTCTCTGGTGTCTCCATAAGTGGGATACCAGAGGACAAAAGGGCCAGGAAAGCTTATGGTGCATGTGTTTGGAGCCTGCTTGTGGGATTGCGTGTGTGTAGAGAGCTGATTGTGGTGTGGTATTGTGTAAATAGATCAGTTTCATTCATGTTTGTAGTGTAAATGTGTGGCTAGGGGCTGTAAAGAGTGTTTGTATAGGGGGCATAGAGTGAGAGGCATAGAGTGAGAGAGAGTGTGTGTGTGTGTGTGTGTGTTTTTTTTTTTTTTTAACGGATCACCTGGCACCCCGACCATTGATGGATGCTCCTAGCGCTTCTTGAGGATTCCAAACACTCTAGCTGACATCACAACCACCGCAGGCTCTTCCTTCACCCACTCTCTTCCTTCAGAGCGAAGCAGGAACAAGCTCTTAAAAGAGTTTCGGAGTGATTATAGCAAGGGAATATGCAAAGCATAGCAATCATGTGTAGCAGATTCCCCCCAATAAGAGACAGGACTCCAAATTGAGGGTGAAGTAGAACTGTCTAAAACTTTATTTTACTTGTGACTAGTCCATATGGTCATTACATTAACATTGCTGTGAAAACTCAATAAAATTACAAACAGTCAAATCATAGTAGGCCACATACAGTGACTTATTATAACATGAGAAAGATGTGCACCTTTAGGTGAAAAATTTCCAGCCAAAAGGATACACAGAAAAATGGGTTATTGGGGTACTAGAAAGGGCCTCACCCTTATATTAACCAGTATACAGAAAAAGAAGAGGAGACAATAAGAAAAACTACTTCAAATTAGCAACAGTATCCAAAGGGTTACACATAGGAGTCTAATAAGAACAGAAAGTGCATTCCAGTTCCCTCAAATTTAGTCTATATTATGCCAATGAATTGACTCCTCACTGTTTAAATAACTATAGATATAAAAATATATAAATACATGGTCCTAGTATTGTTCTACAAGTATAAATATGTATATCCTAGTCATAATCAAATCAAAAAGTTGGTAAATCGAAAGGATAGTAAGATATCAGTGAAGAGAGAATAATAAAGTGAGGAGGAAATGAAGAGAGTTTAATAGGTCAAAAGAGACCCTGGACTATAATTCACGAAGTATAAAGAACGTGCAAAAAGCTGTGAGTGTCCATATCTACTCTCCCCCCCTACACACACAAAAAGAAAAGAAACCCAACGTGCGTTTCGGCGGTAGCGTCCGCCTTTATCGAGGGTAATAGTGTGCACAGTAACCCTTTGGATACTGTTGCTAATTTGAAGTAGTTTTCTTTTTACTACTTCTTTATTGTAATTTTGAAAAGTGGTATCAAGTTACACGAATTGGATACATACCTTTTAGGTTGCTCTTTTCTGTGTTCCCTCATTTTTTGCCAATACTAGTTTGGTGTATTATGAATTCACATATGAGATTTTTTTTTATCTTTAATAAAACTTTATTATTTTTTGTAATACACGGTAGTGGGCAAATACATTGCTCCAGAAGGGGTACTAGGATTGAGGGGATTTGTCTCCTGTGTTTCAGGGATATTGTCTCCTCTTCTTTTTCTTTATTATAACATAATTACATATTTCTAAATTGGTGGGGAAGACCATAATTAACACAAAATGTCTCTCTTGCATGCAGAATTAGCAATATGCAAATCTACCCGAATATGCAAATTACCAGTCTTGCTATTCAGGTAGTGCATATTACTGTTGCTACCAACAGAGGGCACTACACAAGCTCCATAGCCAAATCCACCTAGTTGGTAGCAATCCTCAGCAGTACAGGAGAGCAGGCAATACATCTCAGGGGCCATAGTCACATGGCAGGAGGCTGGCAATCAGTCTTTTCCAATGCCCAGTGGCGAGGCTGGTTCCGCCACATGTATATAGGTGACAAAGTGTGTATAGGGGGCATGAAGCGAGTGTGTGCATACGAGCTGTAGTGTGTGTGTGTATATAGGTGACAACGTGTGTGTAGGGGTTGTAGAGTATGTGTGTTCAGGGAATATAGTGTGTGTTTGCTTACAATGAATTTAGTGTGCACATAGGGGATCCCGAGTGTGTATGTCAGGAATGTAGAGTGTGTGTAGCTGGTGCAGTGTGCGTGTAGGGCATCTAGTGTGTGTTTGAAGGACCCAGGCTGTGCATAGTAAAACTAATGAGTGTGTGTGTAAAGGATTCAGAGTGTATATAGGGATCTAGTGTGTATATGTGTAGATGATCCTGAGTTGGATAAGGGATCTAGTGTGTGTCTGGAATGTAATGTGTTTAGGGGTGCAGTATGTGTGTGAGGGGTTCTGTAGTATTGTGTGTGTGAGAGGTGCAGTGTATTGTGTGTGTGAGTGGTGCAGTGTGTTTTGTGGTGGCTGTACGTATGTGTGAGGTGTACAGTGGGTGGGTGAAAGGTGTAGTGTGTATTTGTGAGGGCTGCTGTGTGTGAGGGCTGTTGTGTGTGTGTGTAGTGTGTGTGTGTTTGTGCAGTATGTGTGTGTGTGTGGGGGTGCTGTGTGTGTGATGGGTGCTGTGTGTGTGAGTATGCTGCGTGTGTGTGTGAATGAGGACTCTGTGTGTGTTAGGGTGCTATGTGACCAAACATTGGCTTCCTATAAAATATAGAGCTCAATTTAAAATTCTGGTTCTTGCTTTCAAATCTCTACATAATGCTGCTCCCACATATCTATCCTCCCTTATACACAAGTATGTCCCGCCTAGGCCCTTACGATCTATCTTCTGTCCTTACTCCCACCTCTGATGCTCGCTTTCAAGATTTCTCGAGGGCTGCACCGTACCTGTGGAACTCGCTTCCCTCCTCCGTTAGACACTCACCCAGTCTCCACTACTTCAAAAAATCGTTAAAAACCCACTTCTTCATAAAAGCGTATCAATTAAACTGTTAATAGCTCCCGACTGATTCCTCTTCTGCAACTGTCATTAGTCTAATATTATCCTTACCTTTTTGTGTCATTTTACCCCACTCCCTCTAGCATGCAAGCTCATTGAGCAGGGCCCTCAACCCCTCTGTTCCTGTGTGTCCAACTTGTCTGGTTACAACTAGATGTCTGTTCGTCCACCCATTGTAAAGCGCTGCGGAATTTGACAGCGCTCAATAAATATCATAATAATAATAATAATAATAATACCAGCTTTCCTAGTCCTACATTCGCAATTCAGATTTCAACAATTTGGAGTTTAGTGAATAACTCTTCAGTTTCACTGTATTAAATTTACCGTGGAGAATGAGCAGGTCCTGAACTTCTCTAAAACAACAAACTATCAAGTTTTATTTCTCAATGTGCGTTACCCTCAGACATGGCTTGTTAATGAACACAGCAAATTGCTCGTTATATTTGGAAAGTGCGAGTACATTTCTTTGTCCTGGCAATTCTCCTATTATTACAATGTGGTGATATTTTCAAGGGGAAAAAAAGAAATTGAATCTTGCAAACAGGAGCCCTGCTAAAAAAGATATCAGGTTCTAATAATATTCATTTATGCAAACTCATCTACAATAGATCGCTTACTGAGGTCAAAGTAATTGCACGAAAGCAATGGAAAAAATTACAGTGAATTGGAGAGAATTGCAACTTTCTGATTTTTAATGATATTTGGGAAATAGGAAATTGTAGATGCTGATAACGCAAAATTAAAGATAAATAGCAATGCTTAGCAATGATTGCTGACTTCAGTTCTCTTGAGAACATCTCTAGGCAGATGGGGGGTTATACCAGTTAAATTGATCAAACCATACCTTGTCTTAGCTATAGAATTGTGATGTTTTCCCATTTACATGAACACTCCTGGCACCATAACAACATCATCACAATGCAAATTCATTTAGTAACATGATCAGTATTTTTTTTTCTTTAGATGAACTCGATCTCTTGTTATATCACCAGTTCTATGTTCGAAGAAGCCCCTGTTTGAAGATAAGTAATAAGTGAAATTATACATTCTGTTGTCAGCTCAGACAATCAGAGAAGTGATCATTCAATTGATAGACATCGCGGTTCCTCTAGGCCTGACAAAATATTTTATGAACAATTTAAAGAGGCTCCCACCCGTGACCTACAATTTAAAGCCTCATGAAATCTCCTTTGGGTGAATTTCAATGTCAGTTTTGGCTCATAAAGTTCGTGCTGCACCACAGCCTCCTGCGATAAGGACATTTCATATCTAGTTATTTGGCAATTGGATAAAATGTCTAACCCCGCAGAAACTGGCAGCTTTAGCAAATCAAAGCAGATCTATCTCTGTTACCTGAAAAGTCAGAGAGCAACAAATTAAATCGTGCTACAGTGCCGGATATTTGAGGAAAAGTGTGCTAATGGCAGTGCTTGATTTAAAGGGTGCACATCCACCAAATTGTGCGGATTGACGTGACATTATAAAATAAATAATATATCTGTTTTTCATGATTACTGGAAAGAGCAACTGGGGACGATGCATACAGGAAAAAAAAGAGACGTGACTCATTTGCATCAGTCTCAGAATCAGAATACAATCTTTTTTTTTTTTTTTTTAAATAACGTTTTGACCAGTCACATGATACGAATTCAATTTTTGTGAAGAAGTGAAATTAGGTTTAAACACAAGTCAGTTAGATTTTTTTTTTCTGCGGCATGTGACACAGGGTGACATATACACATGAAAAAATGCTTATAAAATGTTTGTGTTTTGCATTTGTGTAATTGTTTTCTTATAAATGTTAAGCCAGAAATAATAGATTGATTTATCTTTAATTTTAAAATATGTTCAGGAATTTTCACTGAAAAAATATAAATTAAATTGCTCGAAGGACAACGGACAAGATACATAACTTGGAATATGTTGTAGACTGTATTGTCTAGTCTGTAACGTTGCAATGTCCATAGCCATTCATTTTAAGATAAATCTCTATTAACAGTGAATGAGGGTCAGCGGCCTCGTGTAAGCAGAGTGCGCGAGACTGCTGCCACTGATCCAAACAGTTTGACAGACTGACTGCTGTCAGACGAGAACTCAGACAACACAGCAGTTCTGGAAGGAGGCAATTAAAGGACTACTGTCACTGCTAAACAATGTTTAATATAATGACTCTTTCACTACATTTTAAAAAGAAATTGATTTTATTTTAGCAAAGTATATGGAAAACATGAGAAAATCTCATTTACACCTCTAGTATATGAAAGAATCCTTCAGCCGTTTACATATACCTTGGGTCAGACAGTGATTGATAACATTTATTTTCTGTGCCATATTATTTTTTAATATAAAAATCCTTTCGGAGTCTATGGTCTCTCCAGGGTTCACTCCCAGCACAGTGCAGTGACATCATCACACCCAATAACTGTCTAAGTTAAACACCATCTGACCCGAGATGCAATGTATATGGTGAAAGGCCAAAAATTATTCATTTCCCTTAAAAACTTGATGAAAGCATTTTTATAAAAAAATCGTTTTGAGTTGACAGTTGTCCTTTAAACAAAGTCTGACAGCAGCTGATATGGAAAAATGACCCCCTTCCACTGTAGTCACAGATATTTTAGTTTTGCAATTTAATTTCTTTTCCGAAGTTTAGTGAATACATTGTATTGAGTGTGAACCACAGAGGTGAGTACAGTCAGTAATATTTCAGTATTAAGATTTCCTCATTTAGACGTTTCCTTTAGAAATGGCAAATTTTACACCAAGACAATCCTTCTATACTAACACCAGCAGCAAAGAAACAGTTAACAGAAAAAACAACCAATCAGTGAACAGTTGAGTGTTTAAAAACCGCAATAAGACCCTCCCACATCCTCCTTCTTTGCTGTTGCCTCCAGATGAGTGCTCTCCTCATTCGGTTTATTATTGTTATATTACATGTGATGTGTAGTGGCTGTGCATTGTTATTGCTCAGTATTTTGCCATTACTGGGGGCTGTTTCTGGGCTGCATCAGGGGCCTGTTTTCTCCTGCTGCACTAACAGCGATCGTGCCACTCCGGTTCCTCTATGGCGCTGCTCTGGTGTCGCTGCTCGTGCCTCCTGGTCTTGCTGATGGTGGTTTTGGTGTAGTTTTCTTCTCTCTGTTTTCATACCAGCTGGACGGCCTGCTAGCGCTCTTTTAGCAGCACCAATTAAGCCTTGACCTGTCCGCATTTTACTGCGGTGGGCATTTTGGATCGCGGGTCAGTGGTCCGGTCGCTTATTTTAGCTCTAGAGGCTCTTTTTGGATTTTTCCTCCCCAAATATTGGCCTACTGTATTTAATACAATTTAGATTATTCCGACACCAAGGCTACAATGATCCCCAATTATGTGACGAGTAATAATAGGGGAAAATCAGAGCTACAATTTCTACTGATGGCGTTTAGTTACACACATTTTACCTGCTTGTATTACAAAAGGAATCACCACTTCGCTGCCAGTAAATAGCCAACTTTCAATCAGAAATCTTCTGCGAGGGGAAAAAGAATATTGTGGGTGAGAAAATCAGCCACAGAATTCTCCCAGATGAGTATTTAACATGAGTAAATTCAATAAACTGATCTTTGTGTTTTATCTTGATATAGTAATTTCCGTTCTCTTTCCTCCGGTATGGACAACTAACTGGCAATCTTATTACACAAAGCACACTTCTGATGAGAACGAATGTGGCTCAGAGTGTATATTAGATAAAGCCTTTAAGAAGATATAGACGACAGTCTGATGTGTGGAGTCTGTACGTGGACAGAGATGGGGTGACAGGGAATGTATCTAATATCATTTACAAAGATGGAATATGAATAATGTGCCAGATGTTTGATGTGGTTCCAGGTCTATATAGGACAAACTTACCTGATCCTACAATTTATAAAACTCAAACCATGCAATGTGAGTGTAGGCTGCTCAGTGGGTCTGTATAAAGGTTTCTAGAGCCACAGAGTGCATCTCTTATACAGAGTCATTCTCGCCCAACTTTGCTCACCCTTGCAAGACACTGAAAGGCATTCTGGGAACTGAGATCATCTCTTTGGGACACTTCCTAAAGCTATAGGAAACTGCTGGTGTTCTGGAACACTCGCTTTATGCTTCTGGATATAGAGATGTGATGTATGACAGTGTCAGCTTGGGTCAGTGGTAAGATACAAAGTGGGAAATTGATTGAGGTACCACGAGCTATGATTCCGTACCTGGATCGGATAGTAAATATATATAAATGTATGGATTGCATTTACATAAAAGTATAATTTGCTTCATTAAGTTTAGTCTTGGCCCACACTGGAGATAAAAAGTTATGTAGGGCATCATGGGAAATGTAGTTCAAGACAGTTAGAAATTACTGCCTTAAAATGTCATACGCAAAGTTCTAATGTAGCCAATGAGTATGAGATTGGTTCTATACTGTGCTATAAACTGCATTCTCTATTAAATGAATTTGACACTCAGCTTGTAAAAGTCACATTTTTTAATGAAAGTGTTTTTTTTATTATGCAGTTTTTAGATGTGATAAAACCTGATCGAAGATTTTATTTGACACTGATTTGATATTATGGTACTCTGAGGTAGTGGTGGGGTTAACACAATATAGCCATCTGTTGGAACTGAATCCCCATATTTGTTTTCTGAGATTTTAAGGAGCCTTGAAAAAAAATTCTAAACTCTATTCTATAAATGTTGGTCTCAACGGCAGCCCTACCACTCCAGGTATTCCCTAATCCTTTATACTACATTGCATGATGGTTTGCAATTAAATTGCTCACATTAAATAATGGATGTCGAGCAAATGAACATATTGAGATCAGACTAAATACATACGAGATATATATTTAGTGTTTCCGTATAGGTAGCCTCTTGCCTTCACTCCATATACTCAATCTATTAGTTACCTGTGTGGGAAGATATTATAGAACTGGGATAAAATGCCAACAAACGAGTAGCATTGTCACTTGCGGATCTTTTCACTTCTTTGCACCTACCCCCAAGGTAGCATGTGTCCCTGCATGATGGGGAGAAGAGAAAAGTAGATAAACGTATGTAAACCCCTTTTTTCTTGACACTGGCATGTTCATTTCCTGCTTGTTTTATCCCCAAGAGACCTCGCCACCAACATATTCTCATACATGCCTACATGTGTGAAATTGGGTTTATGAAAGATTCTACAAGACTGTTGGACCGTCTCATAAACAACCTTAAACACTCAATGAGATCCCATAGTCATCTACTGCACTTCACACAAGACAATGTCTATTCCAATCTGCTTTCATACCATGCGTGAGACAAAGTAAGTCCTATCTATTAAATGGAATTCCTGTAAAATGGTTCTGCAGTATTGAAGGGACAGTACGTTTAATCTAATTTATTTTAGAATAGTTTTAAAACGAATATGACAAACGTTACTATTTTATAGTAGGTCGAAAAATACTAAAGTTCATCCAATTCAACCTTGAAACCCATTATTTTAGGCAATAAAACACAATACATTACACTTGCTGTTTCCTGTAAAAGCTGACTTTATTTTGAGAGCGTCCTTCGGCTTGTAAAACAAATACTATAGTTAATGGAGCAGGAAACCAAAACTAAAAATTAATTGTTTTCATAATAATATTTCCCTGGGTGACACACATTCCGCTATCAGCTGGCTTTCTATCCGCTAATTGTAGACTTTCCAACTGGCAAATGCGTGGAAAGTAATGTTTTAGGTGAATTGAAAAGCCTGTGGCACCATGCTAGCCCATTCCTGGTTTATTTGCTAGTGGCTAAATATGAGAAAAACATATCAGCTTTAACCAGATGGAAACCGAGCGTTTAGTAATCCACTTTATTCAGGTGAGTGAGCAGCTTTAACATGTAACCAAACTCACCAATTTCCATCTGAACATGTGCTATTGTGTACGTTCAGCATCATCCATTACTTGTACTACGTCAATAGCTTTATTGGTATTTGTTAAATGTTTGTAATGTATAATATAAACAATACTTTACATGTATACTAATAATCTCTTAAAGGGACACTGTAGGTACTATAAAGAATTCATCTCATTGAAGTGGATATAATATTTGGAGTCCACTTGTGCTGTCCCTCCATTTAGTGCTAAACCATTTTGAGCAGTTTATCAGTAAATAAGCATCCCTAGCCCGTCCCCCCCTGAAGGTGTGGCTAAGACAGAGATTACACATTTCCTTCAGGCCATACCAATTCATACTAGCATTGGGTACTGTGATATGCTGAAAGCAGTCAACTGACACTCTCAGCCAATCACAGTTGTCCATTGTTGCACAGGCTAATGCTTAGTCCAGGCATCACAGAGGGGAAGGGCTGCTGGGGGCTCCTGCTTACCAGTAAAACATTAAACACAATATAACACTGAATGGAAGGACGGGGTAAAGGGACTGCGGACACTATAATCACTTTAATGAGATGAAGCAATTACAGTGCCTACACTGTCTCTTTAAAGATAATAATTTACAGTAATTTCCTGCACACTGCTCCAGTGTCCATACAACTATCCTATAGATTAAACTCTCTATAGTATTATATAGGGGATTACTCCGTATGCACAGCTTGTATATTATTAGATGCACACCTTCAAGTAATTTCTAAAAAAAAAAAAAAATCACAGGCAAATGTCTGTGAAGAGTTTAGAACTCCCCCATATTCATTGGGGAAAGTGCCATCCCTCTATAGTGGCACTATACCTACATACCTTAGAGCTGGGACTTAGGCTCTACAAAAGGTGAGCTCAATACCTACCTCAATATTTTATTGATATACTGGTGATACTACACATTGGTGGTTTCTCTCTCTTCTGTTTCTCTTTTTTGGAGGAAACATTCCATTGGTGGAGTGGTGTGTTGCTGCCCTAAGAGCATACCATATATATATATATATATATATATATATATATAGGCTCCATCACATGTGAGTGACCTGATCATCTCATCTATAGACATATTATCTGTGATAAACCAGACCTCGTCACGGGTCCATGGAGGGGCATACTTGCCAGCCTCCTACCCTGTGACTATGGCACCCGTGTTAAACCCTATTTGAAAACACCATTTGTGCTTATTGGGACTCGTAACAGGAACCATTCAAACTCCCAAACTCCCAAAGCCATTCAAAGTGCCATTAAACCACATGGCGGTGGCCATCTTAAGCCGCGAGTACAATGAGCGGTGTTTCGTCGTCGAGTTCATGGAATTCAAATCGGACACTCGACGGCGTGAACATCGCTAAAACTTTATCTTCCATGAATTTTCGGCTATTCAAACAAGAGTCGAACGACGGTTGGTAAAAAAGAAACTCACGAACAAGAGACATATAATGACTTTATCAATGAATGGCTATGTTCGGTATTTCGAACTGTACTTCAAATCCCCAAAGAAGACCGGCCGCACAGCCTTATTCTCTGGAACTGTTTTGGGCATGGGACCATGCGTGCAGTTGGTCAAACTTCCATAGAATTCTTGAACCCCTGATCTGATCTGGCTGATTTTTGGATATGTTGGTCACCCAGATCAGGGCTATCAGGGAATATAACAATTGTGGGGATATCATGTGTTTTTGGGGTACTTTGGGGTTTTTCTAAATTATGTGTGTTTTTCTGCCTGGAGATCATTGGGTTAATACAGGATCTGACTCAGTTATCTCCCAGGCAGAGAGGAGGGATTGTATGTTTGTTATCGGAGTGTCGTGCATTTAATCACTGTTCTTATTGGTCTGTGTCTTTGTGTTGGAGTCCCCAACAAGTTCCATGTGGGTGTCACCCTTGCATGGGGACATACATAAAAGGCCAGTGTGGCTCCCATTAAACCATTCCTGCTTAACTATAACACATAGCCTCGTCTCATGATTGTAGGGAACCGCTATACAGCTATACCCCTAGCTCTTGTAAGAGCTTCACAGCTATAATCTGCTGAAGGGGAGGCCTTCCCACTGAGTCCCTGGATCCAGGAGTTTGTTCCAGGGTAGGAAGGGAAGGCGAGACCCCAACCAAGCTGCGGCGGTTTGTGGGATCTACAGTGTGTATGTTGTTCGGTGCAGTGCTTATGGTCCTCAGCGTCAGCTAGGAAGCATTGATTGGCGGAGGTACCTAGTCGGGGTGCCATGCGGTCCGTCACATTATCTATATACAATTACCATCTGCACTATATTGTGTTCCTTTTTTTGTCTTTTATGTATTGGATATATTTTACTATGTATATAAATACAGATGAGGGGTAAGTTACCCAGGGAACTTTATGCACGTTAGCGCTCCACTATAGATATAAGTATATCTTATACCACCAGAAAATGTCCATTCATTGCTCCCCCCCACCCCACTAAATACATAAGTCACACGTGCCTTAGATTCCATTAAGTACATGTTCATGAAAACGTCCATCATTTCAGTCTCGGAAGAGAGTGATAAAGGAGCAGAGTCTGGAGTAAACTGTGCAGTAAATGGTTTTTGCATCTTATATTGCATACATCTGACATTGTGCAAGAGAAATCCTGCCCATTGTTTGAACAAGGCGCTCTGAAACATACATCCTTGCATTTTTGGCACCTTGAGTGTCCTTTTAAATCACACTTAGGAAACGCCACTTCAACCGCCATAGTGCAGAAATGTTATTTACGCTGATGTATTGTACACGCTTGATTTGAGAAACATTGTATCCTTTTCCAGAACTAATAAAAATCAAGCCAATCATATGACAGATTAAACTGGGCCCGTGCTTGTAGGGAAAAAATTGAATGCTCCGAATCTATATTATTGTCAAGATTGTGGTTTAGTTTCTACTGTACACGAAAATAATCTGGGAAACAGAATTGAGTGGCTTATTTTATATTATTACTTATTTATACATTGTTTTGTCAGGAATAATGCAATGAGATTTCACAGAATGTCTTGAGAAATATGAACAATATAACACCACGGTTATAAGGTTGCACATCTAAAACAAATGTTCAAAAATGTATTAATTAATCATTAGCTGCATTGGGTACAAGGGAGCAGATATTTTCAGAGATTTGCAAATGGTGATTCCCAATCTCCAAGAAGGTTCTGTTACAATTTGGTGAAATAATACAGGCATTTTATTCTTATTTCTGTTTTTGTACACTGCCGGGAACATTGCTGATTGTTTTTAGCTAAATATTAGTGTTTGTTGTTCTGTATATAAACCAGAGCTGTCACGTTGGAAGTCGTGAAATCGTTAGTGATGTGTGCATGTGTTTATTTAAAATACTCCATCTATTTTATTTCATTTTGTTTTAGCTTTTTTGTGTTGAATGGAAAGATGTGCTGGCTCAAGCTGGCATTTGATGTAAGTATGAAATTTGAACAAAATCAAAGAATATGAGACTCTGAGAATGGAAAAGATCTTACAGAAACACAATATCTTGGCTTTCGGTAAATCCCCCCTCAGGTCTCAAAATATTTTTTGCTCACTTGTGCCATTACAGAGAGAACATATTCTGAAGAATATTAAATTGATCCTAACTGTACGAGCAACCCAGAACCAAAATGCCAACCCCAGATAATCGTTTCAGCCTTCTTTGGGCCTCATCAGCGAAGTTTAGCTGATAACCCTCTAGGCACAGTAAGCACGAGGTGCATGCCTGGATTACCCTTTTAACTTGGGGAGAGACAAGTTAATACATTTACAACAAAAACAGAGAATATGAGAATTTGAGAAAGAAACCCAGTAGCTTGACCCCGGTAAATCCCTATTCTCAGTATTCACATACGCTTTGTTTTTGTTGCAATTCAACATTTCCCATGATTCCCAGGGTTAGTGTGTGTTCATATGTCTACCTATCTAATTGCTCACACAAAGTTAAAAAACAAAAATAAAATAGTGCAGTATAGTGCTAACAAGCAAATTGTACAAAGCACACAGAAGATCATAAATGGATGAATGACAGTTTATTATATCCTACAAACCGTGTCACATAATCATCTTCAATGGCGTGATGTAGGTTTGCTCTCAAGATAGCAATCAGAATCAAAAATGCTTTATTTAGTGTGTGTCCCTCATCAACACACTATAAAACACATACTAGGTGTAAATTGCCAAGATGTCTGAACAAATAGAAATATTGACTGATCCAGATGAATCTTCAACATTCAAACACTGCTTTTAAGATAAGTACTTTCTTTATTACGAAAACACATTTATTTTATAGGGCATTTGGATCGAGCGGGCAAAGCTGTGAAGTAATCCTAAAAAAGGATTCTGGGAATTTTTATAAATGTAAAACATAAGTTCTGCTTCCAGAGCAAAATCTTACAATGAGTAAACTGCATTGATTTGGGCTCAACGGAGAATAGAATCCTTTCTATGTTCTCATTACTGCTGCCAAGAAAAAGTCATTGCTCGAACTTTATATTAGCATACAGCTTTCTGTCTGTCTTGAGCTATTTTTTAGATCTATGTAACTATGTATAATTGATAATTACCTTATATTCTCTCCGAACTTCATTTCCACCAGTTTGGATATAATTGTATTGATAGTGATCGCGACATCCTTGGCTTTCATAGGAGGGAATCGTTATGACAATGGTTGACCTTGAGATCACCGCACTGACGATCTTGATGTTTTGTTTGTGAATGAAAATGAGCAGAGTTTGACATAGTTTGGTGTTATCAATGTACCAATGCCATGGTGGCCATGCCATGGTGGGCACGGAATGATCCAGAATGTTACACGGCCCGAGTCAGCAAAGGGTTTCTCTGCAACCAGGCACATAGATATATCAAATGTTCAAAAAGCATTGATAAGTTTGTTTGTATGTATAGAAACCAGAAGGGGAAAAAACGTCACTCTACATTCAATGTTCTTTGCATTGGTGCTTCCCAACACCGTGTATAATAAAATGTATGTGAAATAGGCACACTTTCAGGTCTTTGTCATCCAGTGAAAATGCTTTCAATTTCAATTGGTGAAGTTTATATCTGAAAATCAACGTTGGAGCCCCATCTGATATTAAGAAAGGACCAGGTGAGACAGAAATGTAGATGAAAACGGATTGGATTTAAAAGCATTTCCACTGGATTACAAATGCCTAAAAGTGTGCCTATTTTGTGTGTTTGTGTATATATATAATACAATATCAGTTAATAATGAATAAGCCAGCATAATGGTGACTTCAGAGCTAGCATCAAGTAACACCATAAACAGGCATTAAACATGCATAGCTGACTGCTTACACTGACAGTTGGGTACAAAATTAGCCGGGACAATAGGTCCCTTTGCTACTGTCCCACCAAATGGAGATTGTTGATAAGTAGGTTCAGTAAGTGACTCTGAATATTGTGTGCTTTGTGTCTAAGACGTTGGTTTATCCTGCCTCCCGATATTGATTTTTGCAGCAGAGAGAATATTTCAGAAGTCAGACATGTCACAGAAATGATCTGACAGAATAGCAAAGTGACGGGAAGTGAAAAAATAAGAAAGAAAAAGTTCTTCTGCGCAATTAGCACGTCTGCATCTTCTGAGTGATTTCTCACATGCATATAGAGAGATCCGAGTCGCATGCAGACTTTGGGAGTTGCCATGGTGATACCCTACATATTGTGCATTGCTTGTAAGGACATAGCCGCTGTTCCCTCGGTCCAGCGTCGTCAGTATACGATATCTCCCCTTGAGTTTTGTGATTTTCTAGAGGGCTGGGTGACAAATCTGACAGGCCAAGGCCTAGCAAATGTCAAGGAAAGAGAGGCCTGCTGGCTGCAGTGTCTTGGCATTACTTCAGGGTTTTCTGTTAAAGAAATTAGTGTCATTGTCAAATTGAACAAATGTTAGTCACGACGTGTGCCCAGCTTAGACATTTATAGACCTGAGACGCCAAAGCCGCTCTTTTTATGGAGTCTGAAATAACGTGTAATACCTGGCAAGTCCCAGTGCCTTGTGTTTTAAGCAAATCTCCCTCACATTTCATGTCGTTAAATACTCCTCAAGGTGCTTGTGGTGGCACAAATTTACATATATTTCAGATTTGGTTTATGTTTCAACACGATATAGGGTGAGGGTGGAGGTAAGAAAAAGGGGATTAATATCTACAGTATCTTTAGTACAAGTCTTGACATGCGCACAGTCGTTATTCGGCTTGTGGCATTTCCCAACAACCCCACCCCAAAAAACACAGACACCAAATTCTTTGTTGGAAATATATAAAGTCCACAGCTTTATTTTTATGTAATTATAAACAAGATAACAAATTAGGGTCATTGCCATATAATAATAAATTTACCCCAACCCCCTTCCGTACAGCATTACCCCAGCAATGACCCCATGCCATAAACAATATATAACAATATAAATAACACATAATATATAACACACGGCCTACCAAAGAGGCCCCATAACCATAACTTTCTTAACTGTAGGGGTGTACCGAGACACCCCTACACCACCAGGTTCGGAGCCACCGAAGAGCTCGAACCAACAGACCACTTACCACTCTGGCCTAATACAGCCTAACCTTAGCCTAGCCACTTACTACTCCTCTTCCATCCCAATTACCCTAGCCCTATCCCGCCATAGCCCGAGACTTGATACCTTAACGTCTCGAGCGCCCCCCACCATACAAAAATAGGGCCTGAGCTATGCCCTCCTGAAAACCTAAATTTAGTAAATCGCACCCCACTTCGGAAAGGTGCACCCCATCCTTGCGAAAATACCCAGGCAACATGCCCTCTAACTCCCAGTGTCGTACAGTAACCCCGCCCGACCTCCGGACGAAAACTGACATAGCTCTATTCACTTTTCCCCGGCATCGCGCCACAGCAGCTGAGTCCCTGGCATGTCTCCAATTAAACCTCGGCACCATCTCGGACCATACTACCACCACACCAGGCACCAGCTCCCGTAGCCGATCCAGATCCCGCTTCATTCTCCTAATTAGTTCCCTCTGAGGAATCAATCCCAAATCGTTACCCCCACCTTGAATAAGTAGTATATCAGGGGAAGCCCCCCCCCCGACACCATCCTAAAAATTACTCCACTAATGTTCTGCCAACTGAAACCACGAAAACCAAACCACTGTAACTCCACCGTTTCCAGAAGAAAACCCAGCTGTGTTCCATTCCTCCGAACTGCGGCCCTCTTCTGCGCCCAAAAAATGTAAGAGTGACCCACCAACCAGGCAACCATACCTGTAAAGAAACAGAATCAATTAACTTGCGGGGCACATATTGACAACCCCCCAACCTGACCACAACCACGTTATACCAACCAATCTGGTCTCACATATGAACGAAAACGAATGGACTCCCACCGACCGATCTGCTTAATCCGTTCGTCCCCCAGGCCCAGTCGTGCCGCCTCCGTTGCCGCCCCGATCCGAAACGAATGAGTGCCAAATTGCATGGGATGTAGGCCTAACTGCTTAAGCCCCATGCGAAATACCCGTATAAATTGAAAACGTGACAGTGCAAAACCGTCTTCATGGATAAAAAAGCACCCCGACTCCTCTGGGCGAATGTGTAAGAACTCGCGCCCGCACGCCACCGGGCAGACCTCCGACCCAGGTAACGAAAACAATACCACCTTCCTTCCTCTCCCAAAAACATCCGTCTTGGAGCGTCTCAGTTGAATCTCGACTTTGTCCTGGCCAACGACTACGTCCTCAAACTTGAGCCCGTTAACTCCGGACTTGTTACTGCTGACCAGTTCACCAATGCGGAACACCCCGAAGAAGGCCCAAACAAACGCTACCGAAAATAACACCACCTCAAACGACGATGTGCACACATCGCGCAGCCCCCGTACCAGCCCTTGCAGGATGGCAAACGACACCGGCCGCCTCGTGTCCATGGACCTCTTCCCTTTACGGAAGCCGCGCAGAGCTTGTTTCACTATAAAATTCTTGGTAAAGTCCTCCCATCCATTAAACTTAAACCAAAACGCCAGCGCTGACATGTAACGGTCCACCCTGGCGGGGGAGGCCCCGCCTGCCAGTAACCGACACAACAACCATAACAATGTGTCAAACCTACCTGCTGCAGAGGACTCCCCTCCCGTCTGCCCTACCATCTCCTCCCATTCCGTCCAAACCTTAGTGTACGCCGCCCAGGTGCCTGGCGCTAAGGAGCTCCTTACGAAATCCCCAAGCACGATGTCCCGAGCTGCCATATGCCGTCTGGGCACGCCTGTCCCGTATCTTGTGCGCCCGGAGCTGCCTCCCGAAAACGTTCCCACTGTGAACGAGACAGTGCGTCAGCAACAACATTCAACAAGCCCGGAACATGCCGGGCCCTGAAAACAATATTCCATGACATACAAAGAAGAACCAAGTGTCTCAACAACCGTACTACGGGCAGCGACGAAGCCGAAATACTATTGATCGCTTGCACCACCGCCATGTTGTCCGAGTGGAAAACCACCTTCCTGTTCGCGAGTTCCTGGCCCCACAGAGCTATTGCCACCACCACTGGGAAGAACTCCAGGAAGGCCAGATTACTGATTAAGGAGCTTTCCTTCCAAGACCTAGGCCACTCCTCCGCGCACCATTTCCCCCCCAGGTATGCCCCAAAACCCACGCTCCCCGAGGCGTCGGTAAATAAACCTATGTCCTCCGACGTCGCAGCTGAATCCCTAAAATAGACACAGCCGTTAAACTCCAGTAAAAAGTGTATCCATACGTCCAAATCCGCCCTCATGTCAGCTGAGACCCTGATGTAATGACCCGGAGACCGCACTCCACACGTAGCTCGAGCCAACTGCCTGCAAAAAACCCTCCCCATAGGGATCACTTTACATGCGAACTTCAGGCTCCCTAACAGGGACTGCAGGCCCCTTAAGGTCACTTTCCTTGAGCCCCGCACTTCCCCTACCCGCTGGCGTAGAGCCAACAGCTTATCCATCGGTAACCGACATTCCCCTTTCACCGAGTCGATTTCCAGCCCCAGAAAGTGCAAGCACTCCGTCGGGCCTACTGTCTTGTCCGCGGCCAACGGGATCCCAAAGGTGTGCGCCACCCACTGTAAAACCTGCAGGATTTGCCCACAACGGTCGGAGCCCGCTGGCCCCACGCACAAAAAGTCATCCAAGTAGTGCACCACTGCACCCCCGGCTGACTCATGTCGCACCACCCACTCGAAAAAGGAGCTGAACTTTTCAAAGTATGAACAAGAAATAGAACAGCCCATGGGCAAACATAGGTCTACGAAAAAGGCCTCGTCGAAAAAACACCCCAATAAATGGTGACATTCTGGGTGAATAGGAAGCAACCTAAAAGCTGCTTCCACGTCAACCTTTGCCATCAACGCTCCCCGCCCGGCTCTCCGAACCAACTCGACCGCCTGGTCGAATGATGCATATGAGACCGAGCTTAGAGCTGCGTCAATGTCATCGTTGACTGACGTCCCCTTAGGGTAGGACAAATGGTGTATCAAACGGAATTTGCCCGGTTCCTTCTTGGGGACCACCCCCAGTGGGGATACCCTCAAGTTCGGCAGTGGCGGGGCCACAAAAGGTCCCGCCATCCTACCCAGCTTTACCTCCGTCAACAATTTGTCCCGAACCACCCTTGGATGCTCCCGTACTGACCTTAAATTCGCACATAATGTGCCCAGCCCCCTCCCCTTAAATGGAATAGTAAACCCCTCTGTAAACCCCTTCCTCAAAAACTCTGCGTCCGCTCGGTTAGCGTAGCGCCTTAGCCACGGCAGCATCTCGCCTACCTTCACCGGCGTTGCCCCCAGCGGTAGCTGCGGGGGTCGCTGCGCTGCCGAGACCTCCCCCGGTAGCCGGCTTACCCCTCTTGAAACACTTGTTAGCCCCATGGGTACCGCCGCAACCGAAACATTCGTGCTTGAATCTGCACGCCGTACCCCACTTGCATTGGCCCTCGTTGAAGAGCCAGCAGAAACCCTTCTTTTGCCCGGCCGGCGCCGTTCCTCCGTGTACCGCACCGGCCACCCCGTGAAAGGGCGCAGCCTTCTGCGCCATCATCAGCTTCATCCATAGAGGTAGGTCCATTTGGTCCCACCTCATTCCAGGATTCGCTGCTAATCGTTGGCGGAATTGCTCATCGTATTTCCACCACGCCACTCCCCCGTACGTTCGGTACGCGTCCCCAATCCCGTCCAGATAACAAAAAAGTTGGGAGCAGCGGTCAGGGAATTTTTCCCCGAGCACACTGGCCAATATACAAAAAGCCCGTAGCCAGTTCGCAAACGTTTTGGGGATCTTCCTATACCTACGTTTTTTCTCCTTCTTCCTGTCCTTTTTGTCCTCCTCCTTTAGATCAAGAAACTCCTCCAGGGGGAGAAGGGAAAAAACTTCCACAAACTCACCTTTCCAAATCTTGTCCTTTAGCTCAGCCTTTAACCCCTTAAGGACACATGACGGAAATATTCCGTCATGATTCCCTTTTATTCCAGAAGTTGCGTCCTTAAGGGGTTAAATGACAACCTAAGGGGCCCGCGAAAGAAACGTGCACATTTTGCCGCGCAGCGTCGGTAATCTCACCGCCTAAGTCCGTCTTTTCGCCCGTCCCCCCTACTGACCCAGACGCGGCTAACCCGGAGTCACCACTCCCCGCCCCCATTGCCTGTCCCGCGGAAACGTTACCCGCCACCGGACCCCACACCCTCGAAAATTGTGGTGAAGCCACGTCCCTACTGACCCAAGAATCTAACAATGACTTTAAGCAGCTTAACAGTGATTCTGAGTGTGGTGTACCAGATGACTCACCGCCAGAGCCCCCAGCCGCGGAGGGCCGCGGGGTCGTGTTCCTTCCATCCGCCGCACACGGCTCCGGAGTGTCCAAGAGACGCCGACTCCTTACCGCCTGATCCCGCCTCGGGACCGCTGGTGTAACGCTCCGCGACCTGTAAGGAGAAGAACACCTGGGTAGTCTGTTCGTGCGTCCACCTACCTGCCCTTCCTCCCTACGCTCCCTTCCATCGTTCCTACGCCTGCCCCGCTTAGTAGCCTGGCCCTCAAGGCCGTAAGTGCCATACCGCTGTCCTTGGGAGCTCTCGTCTGAGGACCCAGAAGCGCTGCGCCGTTCCTTCCTCCTCCTGTCCCTACAGGCTGACCTCCGCTTACTGTACCTATCAGCCGACGGGCTCCTTTCCCTGGCGCTCCATGTCCCATCCTGCCTGGCGCTATCCCCGCGCCGTTCTTTGCTGGCTACAGGCCTGGGGTCGTTTGGTACACCTTGCCGCCCTTGTGAGGTGCACCCGCTGTCCTCCCGTACACTCCTGACCCCGTCTTCCGAATCCGCCTCCGATCCTTGTGACAGGTCCCCAAGTGACGCCACCCTGTCTAAAGGGGAGTCCCTGCGTTGTCCCTGGCAGCCGGAGTCCCCTTCTGCCGCCGCCCTGGCCTGCTTCTGACGTCCCAACTGGGTAACCCAGCTGGCTAACCCCTTGCCGTCCAGCCTGGCCCCAACCCCGGCCGTTCCCACTGGGCCCTTACTGCTAGGAGCCCCCCCAACCCCCGGGGGAGCTGTCTGCCCGCCATCCATCTCCTCTTGCCTGCCCCCATGCCGACCGGTTGTTACACCGGCGGCAGACTCACCGGGACGCCCCTGGGTTCCTTCCTCTCCTCCACAGGCCTCCGCTATCCCGGCCATCCTGGAGGCCGCCGCCGATTTCGCCACCCTGCTCCGCGTGTTAGGCCGCAAAGCGGTCACCGGCCTGACTGCCGTCCTAGCCCGACCGGCACCGCGTCGGACAGACGGTGCCGGCGGCGTTTTCTCTGCCTCCTCCCTGCCGGCATCCCCAGACAGTGCTCCGCCCGCCTCCGCCGACGGGCTCCGTCGCTGACTTGCCGCGGGCATCACGCCCGGACTCAGCCGCTGGGGCGGTCTCGCCCTCCTCACCGGACGCCGCTCCGCTGCCGCAGGGGGGTTAATACTGGTCCCAGGCTCCCCCAGCTGCCGTTGAAGCCATGCCATCCCCTTGTCTCGCACAGCCGCTCTCACTCCGTCCAGGATCTCGTCCAGCGAAGCCATCTGCAAGAGAAAAGAAAAGAAAACCACACAGACCTGCCAAGACAATTAACAGGTAAGTGCAGATTCTGGTTAAAATGGCCACTTGCTAAAATGGCCGCTTAATATACTCCCTCTATTCCCCACCCCTTATTACAATCCATTCTTAAATTCCCACCCCTAAAATTATAACTCCACCTGCCTACTCCTTGGCTCTGTCAAGGCCCATTCCCCTGACTGCGCTGATCCATGGGCTTCTTGTTCATCAGTTTGTTCAATGTTTGTCCATGTCAACATGTAACTATTAAGAACTATGAATTACTTGGATTTTTGGCAGCTTTATTAGACTTAATATCTAGGTATCCGAAATATCTTACATTTTGGGGATACTGGCACCGATTGTGCCCAAGGAATTAGTTTGTTTCACCATCTCAGACTACATGTTATGGCATTAGATAAGTAGCCCAGGTCTCCAATTAGCTCATGTTCTTAGAAGAATGGACTAATGACCCAACTGTAGCCTGTTTTAGTTCAGTTCTTAAGAATCGCTAGTTATTTTAATATATTACTTTAATTTCATTTAAATTGTTTTTTTTATATAATGTTTAAATTACATTTTCTATAAAGTATTGTATATTATCGATGAGTATTTTTTCTATGAATGTAAAGACTTCGGTGGGGTGCCATGTTGGCAGTTAACCCACTGTGTTGGCACAATTTGTTGAATTTATGGATTTGACATAAAAATGGCCAGCTGGCCTGTAACTGACTCAATCATACATTGAAACTGTATGAAAACTGAAAAGTTTCCTTCCCAGCCAGTCAATCAATTCTCGACATACTGGGCCTCCAACTGAGTGAAAGGGAAGAGAATGAAAGAATTCCTACGCTTCTGCTCCCCATCACAGCAACTACACTACAGCAACTACTGTGGTTTAAATGATTATTTATTGATGGGAGAAAAAAGGGAACGAAATGATAGGTGTCACTCACTCTCCCAAGCAGGTCACATCAGTCCAGAGAGTGTCCAGAAAAGGGAACAGCTTTGCATGTTTTATCATTGTGGCATTGTAATGTTGGAGAGGAGGTAAATATACCAGCTCCTAAAGTAACTAAATACATAATTTATTTCTCATGGAAAAGTACATATTCATTGATTTAGGTTGAACGTTCACTTTAAGGAGGCATCTCATCACCCTAATATAAAGTCACAAACATACTTCCTGCCTTCTACTCTCTATAAAATGACTGTTTATCCCTATATCACATATAATGATCGAGTCGTCAGATTATGAGACCTTCGTTAACTCGGAGAGTATTTCGGTAGTGGTGGCAGGGCGGCCATTAACAATGGCAAGAACTTGCTTTAATTGGCAATAAATAAACATCACGTGTTAAGACAGATGGCGTTTCTCAACTCTTTTGAACTCAAAGGTTAGAATGTTAATTGAGAAATTAATTGTCTGTGATGTTACAGTGTAACCATCCCAAGCAATACACACACATCGATAGACATACATGTTCTCACAGTCGAGTACTGCAACTTTGAAGACATCTCAGCACAATGAGACTTAGCCCACTACAGCTGCCATGCCGGTGGTTTAACTGATAAAATAACCTTTATTGGTCATTATTTCAATCAACATCAGCCATGTTTCCATGTAACAGAACAGCAATGGAGACCTTTTATCCCCAACAGCTGCTATCACTGTGATTGGAGATTATATTTCAACGATTTAACCACAGTTCACTTATTGTGCTTGGCATTATCAGCTGTCATAGAGCATGAAAAATATTGTCTGAAAATGATATCTTCTCCAATAATCACTTTTCTTATAATTTATGCTATCTAAACCGCTTCCAACCATGGCAGTTCAGACAACTATGTCCTCCGGCGATCCTAGCTCAGGGATAGATAAACTCAGGCAATCAACCTCAACTAAATCCTTTGTAAATCATTGCACAGTCATTATAAGCATTTGTTTTTACTATCCAGTCCTGTGTTTAATCTCTGGATTATATAAATCAGTATTTCCCTGGCCTTTCAATCATGCCTGCTGCCAAAGTATTTACCTTGATGTGAGTCATGTCTTCCACCATCCATGTCCGTGTCGTACACACTGTTTACTGCAGACTGTGACCAATTTTAATATGTATATTATTATTATATTATTTATATAGCACCATCAAATTCCGCAGCGCTTTACAATGGGTGGACGAACAGACATGTAGTTGTAACCAGACAAGTTGGACACACAGGAACAGAGGGGTTGAGGGCCCTGCTCAATGAGCTTACATGCTAGAGGGAGTGGGGTAAAATGACACAAAAGGTAAGGATAGTATTAGACTAGTGACAGTTGCAGAAGAGGAATCAGTCAGGAGCTATTAACAGTTTAATTGATACGCTTTTATGAAGTGGGTTTTTAATGATTCTTTTGAACGAGTGGTGAGTATATGTATGTAAATGTGTGACTGTGTGGACATTTTGCACATATTGGATCATTATTAAGGTAAAAATGGACACATCAACATGCACAGAAATATCCTTTAATTCAATCTTTCCAAGGAGTCATGTTGACCAGGACAAAACAAATCAAATCAAATGGAAAGAAAATGGTGTAAATTCCATAAATAGCAATGTTGTGGTGACCTAAATACTGACTTGTAAACGTCAGGATAAAATATCCAAACTGAATTAATATCCTATCCACCCCACTACCCACATTCTAGTCACCCATCAGCCTGGTCTCCTCGCTAACTCTCTACTGGACTTAGTCTTTCCACGTGCTATTATCTTCTACCCATTCCTTCTCGCTTCACCTTACAGTTTGCTAAATGAAAACCATGAGAATCCTTTACACATGTCCCCTCTTTCCTGGGTATCCACATCCACCATTCCTTAAAGGACCACTCTAGGCACCCAGACCACTTCAGCTTAATGAAGTGGTCTGGGTGCCAGGTCCTTCTAGGGTTAACCCATTTTTTCATAAACATAGCAGTTTCAGAGAAACTGCTATGTTTATGAATGGGTTAAGCCTTCCCCCATTCCCTCTAGCGCCTGTCTCATTGACAGCCACTAGAGGCGCTTGCGTGCTTCTCGCTGTGATTTTCACAGTGAGAGCACGCCAGCGTCCATAGGAAAGCATTGATAATGCTTTCCTATGTGACCGGCTGAATGCGCGCGCAGCTTTTGCCGCGTGTGCGCATTCAGCCGACGGGGAGGAGAAGAGGAGGATCAGAGGAGGAGAGCTCTCCACCCAGCGCAGGAAAAAGGTAAGTTTTTACCCCTTCCCCCTTCCAGAGCCGGGCGGGAGGGCGTCCCTGAGGGTGGGGGCACCCTCAGGGCACTATAGTGCCAGGAAAACGAGTATGTTTTCCTGGCACTATAGTGGTCCTTTAATACATCTAGACACTAATTGTCCATCGATGCTTTTTAAGAGCTTTTATCAGTTTACAACTCCTTCATTTATTTATCAATATTTTTTTTCTGCTGTGCACCTCTTCTGATTTGGATCACTGCATTGAAGCAAATTTGCACTTTGAAGTTAGCTGAAAAATCCAGCCATGATTATTACATGATAAAAACCTAAATTGCAAAGTGCTGAAGTGAAAACCACACTCCTTCCCACACCGCTCACTATGAGAAGCCAGTCTCAACAGGGGTGATGAGAGGGGAAAGCAACAAAAGTACAGGTTTTGCATCTTCATAAAGCACTGTGGCTTAGTCACACTGTCGTAATAATAGAGATTGGGTAAAGGGTAAATCTTTCAAAATTCAAGACATTCTGTGAGAGCGGTTTTAAAAAATATATATTGCAAACCATTATTCAAACATTTTCTTAGTTGATGCAACTGAAATCCTGCCAGGGTCACAGAGTACTAATGACAGTGACATGTTTAAGGGTCAGTCCCTCCCAGGGTCACAGTGTAATAATGACAGTGACATGTTTAATGGTCGGTCCCTCCCTCCCAGGGTCACAGTGTAATAATGACAGTGACATGTTTAATGGTCAGTCCCTCCCAGGGTCACTGTGTACTAATGAAAGTGACATGTTTAATGGTCAGTCCCTCCCAGGGTCACAGTGTAATAATGACAGTGACATGTTTAATGGTCAGTCCCTCCCAGGGTCACAGAGTACTAATGACAGTGACATGTTTAATGGTCAGTCCCTCCCAGGGTCACAGTGTACTAATGACAGTGACATGTTTAATGGTCGGTCCCTCCCAGGGTCACAGTGTACTAATGACAGTGACATGTTTAATGGTCGGTCCCTCCCAGGGTCACAGTGTACTAATGACAGTGACATGTTTAATGGTCGGTCCCTCCCAGGGTCACAGTGTACTAATGACAGTGACATGTTTAATGGTCAGTCCCTCCCAGGGTCACAGTGTACTAATGACAGTGACATGTTTAATGGTCAGTCCCTCCCATGGTCACAGTGTACTAATGACAGTGACATGTTTAATGGTCGGTTCCTCCCAGGGTCACAGGGTACTAATGACAGTGACATGTTTAATGGTCTGTCCCTCCCAGGATCACAGTGTACTAATGACAGTGACATGTTTAATGGTCAGTCCCCCCCAGGGTCACAGTGTACTAATGACAGTGACATGTTTAATGGACAGTCCCGCCCAGGGTCACAGTGTACTAATGACAGTGACTTGTTTAATGGTCGGTCCCTCCCTCCTAGGGTCACAGTGTACTAATGACAGTGACATGTTTAATGGTCAGTCCCTCCCAGGGTCACAGTGTACTAATGACAGTGACATGTTTAATGGTCGGTCCCTCCCATGGTCACAGTGTACTAATGACAGTGACATGTTTAATGGTCGGTCCCTCCCAGGGTCACAGTGTACTAATGACAGTGACATGTTTAATGGTCAGTCCCTCCCAGGGTCACAGTGTACTAATGACAGTGACATGTTTAATGGTCGGTCCCTCCCAGGGTCACAGTGTACTAATGACAGTGACATGTTTAATGGTCTGTCCCTCCCAGGATCACAGTGTACTAATGACAGTGACATGTTTAATGGTCAGTCCCCCCCAGGGTCACAGTGTACTAATGACAGTGACATGTTTAATGGACAGTCCCGCCCAGGGTCACAGTGTACTAATGACAGTGACTTGTTTAATGGTCGGTCCCTCCCTCCTAGGGTCACAGTGTACTAATGACAGTGACATGTTTAATGGTCAGTCCCTCCCAGGGTCACAGTGTACTAATGACAGTGACATGTTTAATGGTCGGTCCCTCCCACGGTCACAATGTACAAATGACAGTGACATGTTTAATGGTCGGTCCCTCCCAGGGTCACAGTGTACTAATGACAGTGACATGTTTAAAGGTCAGTCCCTCCAAGGGTCACAGTGTACTAATGACAGTGACATGTTTAATGGTCGGTCCCTCCCAGGGTCACAGTGTACTAATGACAGTGACATGTTTAATGGTCAGTCCCTCCCAGGGTCACAGGGTACTAATGACAGTGACATGTTTAATGGTCAGTCCCTCCGAGGGTCACAGTTTACTAATGACAGTGACATGTTTAATGGTCGGTCCCTCCCAGGGTCACAGTGTACTAATGACAGTGACATGTTTAATGGTCGGTCCCTCCCAGGGTCACAGTGTACTAATGACAGTGACATGTTTAATGGTCAGTCCCTCCCAGGGTCACAGTGTACTAATGACAGTGACATGTTTAATGGTCGGTCCCTCCCAGGGTCACAGTGTACTAATGGCAGTGACATGTTTAATGGTCGGTCCCTCCCAGGGTCACAGTGTACTAATGACAGTGACATGTTTAATGGTCAGTCCCTCCGAGGGTCACAGTGTACTAATGACAGTGACATGTTTAATGGTCGGTCCCTCCCAGGGTCACAGTCTACTAATGACAGTGACATGTTTAATGGTCGGTCCCTCCCAGGGTCACGGTGTACTAATGCCAGTGACATGTTTAACCCCTTAAGGATACATGACTTGTGTGACATGTCATGATTCCCTTTTATTCCAGAAGTTTGGTTCTTAAAGGGTTATTGTCAGTCCCTCCTTGGCAGCGGTGGAACTATCATGCTGGAGCAGATAGGGTGGCTCGTGCAATTAGGGTCACCAGATGAGCATGTGTCTTGATAAGATTGTGGGGTGCGGCTGTTTAGCAGCATGTCCGGGCCCCTCTAATAATGTAGTGGTAGCACTTACCCCAAGCTAACACAGAGCTGTGCAGGAGACATGGGAAGGCACAATGGATGGGGATGTGAACCAGCGCCTAACTCATTCAGACCAGATTCCTTTTGGGTTTTTGGGATGTAATTAGTGTAGGACCCACCGATATTGGGGTACTGTAAAGTAATTATTGTAGGACCCACTGATATTGGGGTACTGTAATGTAATTAGTGTAGGACCCACCGATATTGGGGTACTGTAAAGTAATTAGTGTAGGACCCACCGATATTGGGGTACTGTAAAGTAATTAGTGTAGGACCCACAGATATTGGGGTACTGTGATGTAATTAGTGTAGGACCCACCGATATTGGGGTACTGTAAAGTAATTATTGTAGGACTCACTGATATTGGGGTACTGTAATGTAATTAGTGTAGGACCCACCGATATTGGGGTACTGTAAAGTAATTAGTGTAGGACCCACCGATATTGGGGTACTGTGATGTAATTAGTGTAGGACCCACCGATATTGGGGTACTGTAAAGTAATTAGTGTAGGACCCACAGATATTGGGGTACTGTGATGTAATTAGTGTAGGACCCACCGATATTGGGGTACTGTAATTTAATTAGTGTAGGACCTACCGATATTGGGGTACTGTAAAGTAATTATTGTAGGACCCACTGATATTGGGGTACTGTGATGTAATTAGTGTAGGACCCACTGATATTGGGGTACTGTAATGTAATTAGTGTAGGACCCACCGATATTGGGGTACTGTAAAGTAATTATTGTAGGACCCACTGATATTGGGGTACTGTAATGTAATTAGTGTAGGACCCACTGATATTGGGGTACTGTAATGTAATTAGTGTAGGACCCACCGATATTGGGGTACTGTAAAGTAATTAGTGTAGGAACCACAGATATTGGGGCACTGTAAAGTAATTAGTGTAGGACCAACAGATATTGGGGTACTGTAAAGTAATTAGTGTAGGAACCACAGATATTGGGGTACTGTAAAGTAATTAGTGTAGGACCCACTGATATTGGGGTACTGTAAAGTAATTAGTGTAGGACCCACCGATATTGGTGTACTGTAAAGTAATTAGTGTAGAACCGACAGAGATTGGGGTACTGTAAAGTAATTAGTGTAGGACCAACAGATATTGGGGTACTGTAAAGTAATTAGTGTAGGACCAACAGATATTGAGGTACTGTAAAGTAATTAGTGTAGGACCGACAGAGATAGGGGTACTGTAAAGTAATTAGTGTAGGACCAACAGATATTGGGGTACTGTGATGTAATTAGTGTAGGACCAACAGATATTGGGGTACTGTAAAGTAATTAGTGTAGGACCAACAGATATTGGGGTACTGTAAAGTAATTAGTGTAGGACCCACTGATATTGGGGTACTGTAATGTAATTAGTGTAGGACCCACTGATATTGGGGTACTGTAAAGTAATTAGTGTAGGATCCTTGGGTCTCCCTCACCCTCATGGCCCTTCTCCCGCTGGGCTGAAGGGGGAGAAAGGGGGTTAAATTCCTACCTTTTGTGCAGCAAGAGCCGCGCAAGCGCATTCAGTCAGTCCTTAGGAAAGCATTCTCAATGCTTTCCTATGGACGCTGGCATGCTCTCACTGTGAAAATCACAGTGAGAAGCGCGGAAGCCCTCTAGCGGCTGTTAATGAGACAGCCACTAGAGGCTGGATTAACCCTAACATAAACATAGCAGTTTCTCTGAAACTGTGTTTACAGCAGGCAGGGTTAATCCTAGCTGGACCTGGCACCCAGACCACTTCATTAAGCTGAAGTGGTCTGGGTACCTATAGTGGTCCTTTAACACAATATAGCCGCATGGAGGAACTGAATTGCCATATTTGTTTGCTGAGAAAGATATTTTAAGTAGCCTAATGGTGTTTTTATGTCTATGTGTAACTTAATCTGTATTATGCATATATTTTGGTAACTACAGCAGCACCATTCCTGCAAAATGCATGTTTCGGTTGTGCCCCACTCAATTCCATTTTGCTTTTAATGTGTCTCTGTATCTGCATGTGTGTCAGTGTATGTATATGTTTGTATATATGCATACATTTTAGCATCTCTTAAACACTAAACACAAATACACCCCTGCATTAAAATGTCAACACTACATACAAACACACCACTACATTCACTCACACACTCCATACAAACACACCACTACATTCATTCACACACACTCCATACAAACACACCACTACATTCACTCACACACACTCCATACAAACACACCACTACATTCACTCACACACACTCCATACAAACACACCACTACATTCACTCACTCACACACACACACCAAACAAACACACCACTACATTCACTCACACACTCCATACAAACACACCACTACCTTCACTCACACACACTCCATACAAACACACCACTGCATTCACTCACACACACTCCATACAAACACACCACTACATTCACTCACACACACTCCATCCAAACACACCACTATCTTCACTCACACACACTCCATACAAACACACCACTACATTCACTCACACACACTCCATACAAACACACCACTACATTCACTCACACACACTCCATACAAAAACATGCTTTCATTCAAACTCACAAACACTGCTCAGTGTTAAATACAACCCTGCAAATGGTAGATCTCCAGCTGGCACAGCATTGTGGGAGTGGTACGACAGAAGGGGATCTACCTTATGGCCACCATTGTGATGGGAGAGAGGAAAGTACTCTCTACATTAATTCCATCACTGCCCATAGGGTCACAGTGTGCTAAGGCTGCCTCTAGTGGCCATTCCTGGATGCTAAGGGACGATAGGCTCCCTAAATGGCGCTGGAGGTCCTCATGCTATTTATGCTCATGCGGTCCCCCCATCGGATGACGTCGGAGGAGGCTGAGCACTGACACAGTGCCAAAGGACATCAGCACTTTAATCAGTTACTTTGGAGGGTCACCATTGCAACTACAGCACATGTGCATTGTGGATGGAGAGCAGATGGACCACCTAATGGGTGGGGAAAAAAAATATTTTTATATATTTATTTCTTTCAATTTATACATTTGCTATTAAAACTTCTAGCATAATGTATAGATTACATTTCTAGGTATTTCCAAAGAGCATGTGGAAATACCTAGAGAGGTCTGGTGGGTGAAAGGTCTCCTTTAATGGTCAGTCTCTCCCAGAATAACAGTGATCCGTTTAAGGACCAGACCTAATTTCTTTGATGTGTTGAACCCATTAGATAAAACAACAAAGATATAGATCATGAAATCCCAATCCCAAGTGATAGATTTAATTAATTAACCTCACACACACACAAACACACACAGTCATTTATTATCTGTATTGGTATCTGGAAAACTATTGATCTTTTGACCAAGAAAATGGCTATAGAAAACAGAACATCGCAGCATGGCATCACAGCATGACGAATCATCCCATCTGATAATCAATAGGATATTAAAGAGCAGGAGAGGGTGCAACTTCAGATTATTATTACATACCTGTTACTATAATTCTCTCAAAAATAGACTTTCGCATTAACCGAAGGTCTCCCTGAGCTCTCTGCAGATTATTTTATATTTTATCATTTTATGGGTGGGTGGGCGGGGGTTGGAGATGGCTTGGCACGTAGTGTGACTGGATCTGAATGCAGACATTGATGTTTAGAGTTTTAAAGAGAATTTCAGCTTTTAACTAAAAATAGCCAAGTTAAAGATATAGCTAAATTAGAGAGTCGCATTGAATAGCTTTGATGTATGCTCTGAATTCAATCCTGTGAGGTCATAGTACAGTAGATATCACTCGTCCATCCTTCGTGAATACCACTCTGTAATCCTGATATGAGTCAGATCCCATTCATTCAGTCAGGTGAGAAGTATTATTCAGAATTCCTACTCACATGATAAGCCTGAGTCACGTCACTGGTATTGTATCGGTTCCCAGGGGTTGTGCTACAGTCCCCAAAAAGGTATATAATACCTCTTGGATTCTGCATTCAAACAGAAATTGTGCTGATAACATCTCATGAAAATGTGGAATTCAGGATATAGCGAGATGGCTGGAGATGTGAATATAGCGAGATGGATGGAGATGTGGATATAACGAGATGGCTGGAGATGTGGATATAGCGAGATGGCTGGAGATGTGAATATAGTGAGATGGCTGGAGATATGGATATAGCGAGATGGCTGGAGATGTGAATATAGCGAGATGGCTGGAGATGTGGATATAACGAGATGGCTGGAGATGTGGATATAGTGAGATGGCTGGAGATATGGATATAGCGAGATGGCTGGAGATGTGGATATAGCGAGATGGCTGGAGATGTGAATATAGCGAGATGGCTGGAGATGTGAATATAGCGAGATGGCTGGAGATGTGGATATAGCGAGATGGCTGGAGACTGTGAATATAGCGAGATGAATGGAGATGTGAATATAGCGAGATAGCTGGAGATGTGGATATAGCGAGATGGCTGGAGATGTGGATATAACGAGATGGCTGGAGATGTGGCTATAGCGAGATGGCTGGAGATGTGGCTATAGCGAGATGGCTGGAGATGTGGATATAACGAGATGGCTGGAGATGTGAATATAGCGAGATGGCTGGAGATGTGGATATAACGAGATGGCTGGAGATGTGAATATAGCGAGATGGCTGGAGATGTGGATATAGCGAGATGGCTGGAGATGTGTGTGATGTTAAGGAGGGTTTGGTGGTACCAGAGATGTGATGGAAAATACCTAATAATGATTTCTTTTTCAGTTTTAATATTTGAAGGAGGAAGTTTAAGCCTTTAATATTGTGCATTTCAACACGGTCTCACATACAGTCATTCATCAAAGTGTTAATTGTTGCGAATTCAAATTGTGGAGCCGAGTACTCGATGTGAATATAAAGCTGACACAGGGATTGTTTTGCCATTTCTGCTACCGATGGTGGTGGGGTGTGCATGTGTGCGTTCTGTTTTCGACACCCTCCCCCCATTCCTAATACATTCCCATACTAAGATGTTAAAGGACCACTCTAGGCACCCAGACCACTTCAGCTTAATGAAGTGGTCTGGGTGCCAGGTCCTTCTAGGGTTAACCCATTTTTTCATAATTATAGCAGTTTCAAAGAAACTGCTATAATTATGAATGGGTTAAGCCTTCCCCCTAATCCTCTAGTGGCTGTCTCATTGACAGCCACTAGAGGCGCTTGCGTGCTTCTCACCGTGATTTTCACAGTGAGAGCACGCCAGCGTCCATAGGAAAGCATTATGAATGCTTTCCTATGTGACTGGCTGAATGCGCGCGCAGCTCTTGCCGCGCGTGCGCATTCAGCCGGCGGGGCGTAACGGAGGAGGAGAGGAGGCAGAGAGCTCCCCGCCCAGCGCTGGAAAAAGGTAAGTTTTTACCCCTTTCCACCTTCCAGCGCCGGGCGGGAGGGGGACCCTGAGGGTGGGG
>OW240920.1:4381065-4413992 GCA_933207985.1 Pelobates cultripes | reverse complement strand
TATTAAAAGAGCTTAGTGGTGTACTAGCAAAACCATTAACAGATTTATTTAACCAATCATTGTTAACAGGAGTAGTCCCAGAAGATTGGAAGTTAGCGAATGTTGTGCCCATCTACAAGAAAGGTAATAGGGAGGAGTCGGGCAACTATAGGCCAGTAAGCCTTACTTCAGTAGTGGGGGAAAGTGATGGAAACCATGTTAAAGGATAGGATTGTTGAACATCTAAAAACACATGGATTTCAAGATCAGAGACAACATGGGTTTACTTCAGGGAGATCATGCCAAACTAATCTTATTGATTTTTTTGATTGGGTAACCAAAATTATAGATCAGGGTGGTGCAGTAGACATTGCTTACCTAGATTTCAGTAAGGCTTTGACACTGTTGCACATAGAAGGCTTATCAATAAACTGCAATCTTTAAGTTTGGATTCCAATATTGTTGAATGGGTAAGGCAGTGGCTGAGTGACAGGCAACAGAGGGTTGTAGTTAATGGAATATATTCAAGCTTGGACTTGTCACCAGTGGGGTACCTCAGGGATCTGTACTTGGACCCATTCTCTTTAATATTTTATTAGTGATATTGCAGAAGGTCTTGATGGTAAGGTATGTCTTTTTGCTGATGATACTAAGATATGTAACAGGGTTGATGTTCCAGGAGGGATAAGCCAAATGACAAATGATTTAGGTAAACTAGAAAATGGTCAGAATTGTGGCAACTGACATTTAATGTGGATAAGTGCAAGATAATGCATCTTGGACGTAAAACCCAAGGGCAGAGTACAGAATATTTGATAGAGTCCTAACCTCAACATCTGAGGAAAGGGATTTAGGGGTGATTATTTCTGATGACTTAAAGGTAGGCAGACAATGTAACAGAGCAGCAGGAAATGCTAGCAGAATGCTTGGTTGTACAGGTATTAGCAGTAGAAAGAGGGAAGTGCCCATGCCATTGTACAGAACACTGGTGAGACCTCACTTGGAGTATTGTACACAGTACTGGAGACCGTATCTCCAGAAGGATATTGATACCTTAGAGAGGGTTCAGAGAAGGGCTACTAAACTGGTTCATGGATTGCGGGATAAACTTACCAGGAAAGGTTAAAGGATCTTAACATGTATAGCTTGGAGGAAAGACGAGACAGGGGGGATATGATAGAAACATTTAAATACATAAAGGGAATCAACACAGTAAAGGAGGAGACTATATTTAAAAGAAGAAAAACTACCACAACAAGAGGACATAGTCTTAAATTAGAGGGACAAAGTTTAAAAATATCAGGAAGTATTACTTTACTGAGAGGGTAGTGGATGCATGGAATAGCCTTCCAGCTGAAGTGGCAGAGGTTAACACAGTAAAGGAGTTTAAGCATGCGTGGGATAGGCATAAGGCTATCCTAACTATAAGATAAGGCCAGGGACTAATGAAAGTATTTAGAAAATTGGGCAGACTAGATGGGCCGAATGGTTCTTATCTGCCGTCACATTCTATGTTTCTATGTTACAGAGGGATATTCTCTCTCTCCCTCTCTTTATATATACATATACAGAGTGATATTCTCTCTCTCCCTCTCTTTATATATACATATACAGAGTGATATTCTCTCTCTTTATATATACTCGTTACAGTATTGTATTCGCATCTCACAAAGCATTTTGACCCTGGAGGGCCCTTATTAAGATGTTGATAAAGATCTCGGAGGCTCGAAACGTTGTTGTATTGTGAGATGTGAATACTGATTGAAAGGTTTCCGGGAGAGAGAGATCCTGTCTTTTTGTGCACTTTTTGTGCACTTGGCGCTATGACGCACCCAAATGGTTATGGATTTGATTTTTATTGGGTGGATTTGGCCAGAGTCTGGAGATACAGATTATATATATATAGAGAGAGAGAGAGTATATATATACTCAGAATATAGGACGCCGGTAATTTACCTCAATATGGGGTTAAAAAAACTGCATCCGATATTGTAAAAATAATACTGTACTTGTAATGTGCTTGTAAAACAAAAATGCAAGCATTTAAAAAAGATTGAATGATATTTTGTAGCTGTTACTGAGATAATTTGCATGCAGTTCCAAGTATTTATCACATGAAATGGATATAATACACCATTCCTTTATTCATTTTCCGAGCTGGCATATTAATCAGCGAGGATCAATATTGCATTTCAATATGTAGTGCAGGCTAATTGTAATTACCTATAGTCCACAGGGAGATATTAGTCACTTTTTAAAGCATTTTTATTTATTAGACTATAGTTTATTAGATGCTTTGGCAATTAATTCCATTCTAATTGCTAATCCACTGCATACCTCCCATTTTTCAATAATTTCTGTCTGCCGAGTTTTATTGCCTGGCTATGGTATTAACAAGGAGAAACTCTGCGCTAGACTAATAAATACGTGTGGGGTATTTGATCATTTCTCAGAGATGACATTGTAGCACGCAGCCTGATCGTACTTGGTTAAAACGCTTCAAGAAAGAGTAATTAAAGTTTAAAACTAAAAATGTTCATACCAGCCTTATTGGATCGTGTTTTCTCACAGTTCGAAGGAAATTCTGTAATAAATGCTGTTTATCTCAGTGACTTTATTTTTTGCCAATATTGAGATATTGAGCTCCCACATTTTTTTGCAAGAAGTTTGTATACAGCGGCTGTAGTGTATGTATATTTATACATTTTAGAGTTGAGTCAAATTTTACATGTGCCACTTGTTCGTGGAATGTTAATGTCATAATTGCATTCAAAAAGATTTCTTTCTTCCTGTATCTCTTTCCCCTGTCATTTCTATGCTTGTTACGTTCCATTACCACGTAATTTCAGAAAACTGGTTTACATCTGACACATTGCAGGGCCCCCTAATCTCAAATCAGTACCTGGGTACATCCTTCGTGGTCTACCTCATATTAATGGGGGGTGTTGGGGATAAAATCAGCCCTGGCCCTTTGGTGGATGTTTGCCAACTCTAAATATCAGAGCTCTGGAAATTGGAAATGAAAAGCAGAGACGAGTTCAATAACCTATTCAAATTTTATTCATACGTTAGTTATATTTATACCCCGTTTTCAGGAGTACGAGCATAAAGGCGTGACAATGACATAGATTGTTTTGCACAAGTTATGAGCAGCTTTTTCTTGTTATAATGCTACGTTATATAACACACTTATATTTGATAAAAAACAGATATTTAAAAATACCAAAATCTTGGACAATTAATAAGAACATTTCAAAATCAGTATGGTCATTCTCGTAAACGATATTAGATAAATTCTTCCCAGAATCGAAGATACAATTCCAAGTTTAAATTAACCCTTATATGAACAGCTAGGATAGATAGTGAGATGGATATTTGTATCTACAATTCCACTCTTAGATCATATCATGATCTACCTTACGGAATATCCATGGGAGGCCTGCGGCAGAGAAACGAAAGGAGGTATATTCAGGCATGCTAATCACGTCTGCGGGACTTTTGTTATTTCTTCACCTCGATTTCCCCCATTTGCTCTGTGCCATAGGTTTTCCCTTTAAGAGGAGTTCGAGCTATTGATTTCAGCTTTTTCAATTATCTGTTGTACACATCTTTTAAGTGTACAAGTTAAATATTTCAAACAGCTGACATGTTAACCAATTTTAAACAGACTGGACATCATGTCATCTGTAACTTGAGCCTTGGATCAAAACAGGCAAAGTGTATTATTCCCAACAACAGGAATATTATTATTATAATTCACAACGTAAACACATATAGTCAAAATGGGGATAATATCTATTCTCCCTCTTTGGACCAAGGTCTTGGATTACCAGTCCACCCAGTGAACTCGGGACAGGTCAAAAAACCCAGTGGCAAAAACTCATTTTTGAGAAAAGAAGCACATCTGGGGAAATTCTAAGTGAGGGCCATGACTGTGTAGACATGTCACCCCCTCACATTGACAGCATTAGTGACTTATAAAAACCTGCACTATGTAAGTAAATAGCTCGGGTATCGGGATTGGGAAACACTTCTTGATTAGTTTGAAAAGGCCCACTTACATATTAAATCATGAGATAACTTATAATCAGTTTGCAATTCTAACAATAATCCCAATCATGACCTTGCATCCTATGTCTCCTAATGACATCTCTATTTCGATGGTCTAGTCATATCCACACTTAATACATGGGAATCCATCCTTGGTACATTCAACATACATCAATGACGCACATAGTACATCCATGCCTGAGTAAGCTAACACTTCCTCTCTCTCCGGCTAACTCTACAAAAATAAAAATAACAAAATAGTTCAATAGTCCAGCATAGTCCAGAAAAATAGAATAAGTCTTTCAAGAAGTATAAATAATCTTAGACACCATAAACTTTGTTCCATAATCTTAGACACCATAGCATAGCTAAGGGTAGCAATATGGCTGACAACAAGACAATGTCAGATTCCACATAGTTCTTAATTCTTCTGTTTGCTGTATGTTCACCACAATACTCTGTGCAGCACCCCTGTTGTTGAAAGGGTTAATACAGAAATAGCGGCATTAGACAGCACTGCACCTTCAGGACTTTCCAAGTTAGTTTATGTCCTCATAAGTAAGCATCTCAGTTTCTTTGGCCAGCATGGATTTTGACCAAACAGATTTAATTGTAAAAAAGGTAGATAGGCAGGTAGGTCAGCCAGAGAGATTGGTGTGTATTCCCAAATATCAGGCGGCACAAATACTCCAGTATGGTCTCTATAATCATACAAACACAAGGATCAGTACGACATCAATAAATTATCTAGGCTAAACTCAAATTAGAGACTAAAGTTAAATCCTTAACTTGTGTAACATGTACTTCTCTAAGTGTTCATTGAATTTATCCTTTATAAAATTTTAATAAATTTTAATACATAATTTCCCTTTAAAATGCCTTTGTATTGGTGAGAGAAGCACTCACTCTATATAAATGCTTGTTGGACAGAATGAGTACTAAAACACTAACCTATGCATATTGGAATAATTCCCAATCAAATGCTGTTCTTCTTAAACTTAAACCTTGATTTGATCATCTCAATTAATTACTTTAATAAAATTGGAATGCTGAAGTCTGTCAAAAATTTTGTGGACCCCCATAACATTTTTTGGAAACCGAAACCTTTTATAGATAGCGATGTCCAAAAAGCCACTGTGACGAGACCAATCTCGCTACATTGCCTTGGAGAAGCCTGGTTGCTCGCCTGTTGCCTTTGGATTATGGCCCCATGTTAAAAGGCTTGATTTTCCCCTGCAAAGACATGAAAGCCGGGTCATTTGGTGCTGGCCCTGTTTGAGCAGTGATACCCCAGATAGCTATGCCATGCTTCCTTTGGTCACAAAGGACTACGATCTATCTTTTGAACCACTGGACCAATTTGGATGATTTTGACATATGTTTGTATTTGGAGTATGCTGATTCTGGACAATGTACGTTTTATGTGAATGTGATGCATACTTTTCAAGTTATGAATAATGTGGAAAAATTGTATTTCTCTGCTTGTGCTAATTACATTGCCCATTGTGTAAGGTAATTGTATCACAGGCAGAGGGGAGGATTTTGTATGGGAGTGTCTGAGTGTATTGTATGTGTTTATTGGTTGTGTTCCAAAACCCTGTGGGTGTTACTAATGTGTATATAATAACAATAAACCCACAGCTCTGGCTGTTCACTGCTTGACCCTCAACACGGAACCTTGTCTCATTCTTGGGGGGATTTATTGTATGCTGTTCCAGTTTGACTGCTAGGAGCGTAAACCTATTCGTATGGTTTTTCCTATTCGGCTGTTTACGGCATTCATATGGTTTCCTGTTTGGCGGATTGGTGTTCTGCAGGAGCTGTGCCTGTGTCTCTGGAAGGGAAGATCTACTAAACAGCGGTTTAACCCTTTTATGCCCTGGGTGCCGTTACAGCCACCATTTCTTTTTGTGTGTGATCATGTTTTAATACTGTACAGTTATCCCACTTAAACAATCTTTTTTTTTCCAGAAAAACTAGGAATGAAATAGGAGAAACAAAGTGAATTACTATTGTTCTAAAGTGCTTTGTTTAATACAGGTTTGGGAAGAGTTGTCTTGCTGTGTTAAGGTTGCAAGTGGCCTCTGATAAGGAAGGGGCAGCAAACTGGAGACATATGTTATATTAAGTTGCCCTCACTTGTCAGGTCTTGGAAACCCACTTATTTTATTGCAGATGCCTTTATGATACCATGTTACATATTGATTAAGCATACTTATTATCCTATTTTATTTTAGCTATTTCACATTTCGCAGCCTATGCAAACAATGTCTAGGTCCCAACTTCAGCTTGTACATCCTCTAAGAGCCAGCATTAATACTGTTTTATCACTCAAAACTATATATAAAGTATTAAAAACATAAACCATCTGTGTATTAGGCTGGGGTTGTTGGGTGTGGGTATGGGTTGGAAGCTGTGGTTGGTATTGAGGAACCTGCCAGGGTGGGTCCTTGAACGCCAGCTGGGTAAGGTTCTCCCTTAGCACCAGGTTCACCATTGTTACCCTTAGGTCCAGGGGAACCTCCGGGGCCTTGAGGTCCAGGAGCACCACAGGCACCAGCAATACCAGGAGCACCAGTGGGGCCAGCTTGACCGGGAGAACCGGGTTCGCCACGAGCACCTTGGGGTGAACCCCTGCTATCCACAATTAAAACAGTGTGTTCCACCAATGCTGAAGTTGCCACTCTACAAAAGACCCTTTGATCAAATCCTCTACCTTTGCCCCTAAAACTTTTCTGACTCAATCTCCTATCACCTCCCAAATGTCCTTGTCTCGCCTGCTTAAGATCACAATACTTTGTGACCGATACAACATACTTTTCCCTCTTTCTTTAGATCAAAACAACCTGCTGTATCTTTCTCATGAATCTTCCCAAGAAATTCAGTTGGGGTCAAAGAGGGCCAGTCACAGACCAACAGTTTGACCAAAAGTGAACAAGGAGGAAGCATATTCCATATGAAGGTCGAGATGACTTAACTCACACCCCCTCTTTGTGTACACCTCTTTGTGTACCACACAGATATAATATTAATAGGCTTTTGAAGATTTATTGTGCATGTATAGCACGGTTGTCTAGGGGTGTATACATAAACAGTGAAAGCAGAGTCTTCATATAGGGTTTGCAATACTGACAGTCTGGGTCATAGGTGTAATGCAGACATGCGGTTAGGAACTTTTCCATTGTCAGAACACTAATATATTGCAAATATTAAAATCATATTGCAGCTGTTTCCCATACCTGCAAGGATCAATTGTGTATCAAAAGTCTAACCACAAAAACTAAATTTTATATGCTTATCAAAAATGAGTTTAACCCCTTAGCGATTTAATAGGGTGACCTCTTCCCATAGAATGGTTCCTTTTATAATTATTATATTATTTATTCTCTTATGAGTCTGCAAAATGCTTTCAATATACCAGTACAAATATAATACAGTAGTTTAGAATTGCCTCAAAAGAAATTATCTGATCTCTATTAAAAATACCATTTACTATATCAATGAGGCATACTAGATGGATGAATCCTATACATCCATTAATTTTTCTTGTTATATAACCATATAACATAACAATTTTCTATGTTAACGATAACACATGTTTCTTTTTCTTTGATTTAAATAATGCAATGCACTTTAAAAGTAGAGTTAACTCTAAATACTCCCCTAATAATACTGAAACGTGGATCCATGATTTTGAAAAGCAGATGATTTTTTAAAATATTTTTTTTCCCAGGGCACCTTTCTTGTCGGCTGATAAGCGTTTTTTAATCTGTTGTAAAAAGACACTAAAGGCTTGCGTTAATGACAAATATTATATTATATTATCTTTAAATATTCTTCATACTCATTGCAATATCACATGTCATCTTATAACACAGAATACAGCGAATGTAGCAGATATCCAGCAGGCATGCCAATACAAAAAGCATATTCATGGACAGGCAATTAACTCAATCCAAAATAAATTAATAAATGTCACACTCTGTGTCCCTCAAAAGAAACACAGACAAATTGTACGTTCCCATGTTTGTGCATTATGCATGTCTGCAAACTATGCAAGCAGTACTGCTTTAAGCATAGACCAGAAAACCTGGCAACTGGGCAGGAAAGTCAAATTTTGGCAAAAATTCCATTATTGCAACAGAATTTTGGAAATCAGCCAAAACTTACAAAAACAGCCTCCCCCTTCTTTTGCTTAAGACTACAACTCCTATTGCTCTTGGACTAGTATTTAATAATAATTCAGTTATTTAATTTACAATTCCAAGTTTAAATTAACCCTTATATGAACAGCTAGGATAGATAGTGAGATGGATATTTGTATCTACAGGGGGTACTCTACGGTATTTCTAGCACTTATCCTAAATAATAATAAAAAAAAGCAAAAATGATAAATAATCGGAAAAATTTATTTTATGGAAAAATCTTGGCGTTCCAATTATAAACCAGTTTGTGTTTATATATCCATTCATATTTCTCTCTATTTTTAGAGTATTCTCTTTTAATATTCTTTTATATACCCAGACTTATTTACGTTACGTCGCTATGTATATTTGGTATCTTTATAAGTTGTATCATGTAACTGAAACTTCAATAATTTAATTTGTCAATTATTTTGTGACCACGGGCCCTCAACACTAGTTTTGTCAAAATTGATTTTCTTGGTTCTTGAGAAGGGCCAGACTCTTGACTAAGCAAGAACGAATGTCAATCAAAACCTACCTGGACTCCGAGGAGTGTTTCTGACATTAGATAATCCCATCCCTGCTCTTATTGGTTAAAATTTCACTAATTTTACAAGTAAAATTTTTGTCTTGCCCCAAAACACCCTGATTTATTCGAATCACACTGCAAACATGCATTAACTACTTTGCATACATATCTATTTTTTGTAACCTCTAGACAAATATTAAGATATACATTAGCTGATGACAGTGAAGTCTAATCTTGGGGCTGCAGACTTATTTGAACTGTATTTCCCAAAATTCTTAGATCCAAGGTTAACCTAGGGCTACAGGTTAATTGCCAGATCTCCCATTTGAAAACGGATTCATAAATGAAAAGCAATAAAGGTTGGAAGAGGCCAAGTGCAGCTCAGTGATATGTTTAATTCATACGTGGTCAAATGTATTCTCTTAATCCTGACACTGCATGAATTATATATACTGCCTGGCGGCGCTTAACCTACCTTGTATAGATTTCATAAATGTCCATTTTTATTAAGGTCGATACCTCTCTAGAAGTGCTATAGAGTTAAAGGAACAGGAAATAGGAGTAATAAGGAGAGAAAAATTGAGAAAAACTGCTTGTTGAGTGACATCAAACTATTTCCAGTATGTTTTTGTAGGAAGGCTAAGCTGTAAGAACCTCGGTCGACAAGCTTCCACGAGAGGCCTTGTTGGGAGACAATGCTGGACTACATTCACATAGACATGAGAATAAATGTATAAGTGCGGGCTTCGTGATTCATGGAATCTTTCACGGAATACTTGACGAAGTTAGGAGATAATAGATTATTAGGTCTTCTGTGGGCAAAATATCAGCACTGTGTCTGGCTCAGTCATTACGGACTCATGTGGTCATTTCATTAAACTCCACCAGCAAGGGTTCTAGAATATCCTATGTCTAGGGACTGTTAAGATCTATAAGAATAAATTGAGGGGTTTAATTTTTTCCTTTTTTTGATAAGACCCCTGTTATTACATCGATCTTGTTTAAATTAAATACCAAATTGCTAAATTTGGACAGAAATAGCTGATCTAGAAAATCTTTTTAACTCCAGTTCAATTTTTTTTAGAAATACATATACGGTTGCTTTGTCAATTCTCCAGGTCGCCAGCTTCTGAATAAATGTCAATGGATCTCGTACATTTCAGCCATATTTAACTGCTAAAACATAATAAAAAAAAAAGAAGAGATTTCTTATGTCCTCAAAGAGCTGTGCCCAGAGCTGACTTTTACCAGCTCTTCTGGGTGAATATGCAGACATGTAAAATCATTCATCTCCAGAGAGATTTATACACTGCATTAACCTTTGGTGTGCCGAAGGATTGAGCAGCAAATGACCCCGCTGAATGGAAACAATAAGGTGTATTAAACCAATGAAACATATGAAAAAATATTACTCATCCACTTCTCAAAGATTATTTAGGCATAAACGCAATGGTGGCTGCTAACTAGCTTTTCCTGATAAACCCACTGGATGCATTACAAGTTTCTATGCTTGGTCATCAGCCTCCATTTTGAAGCATCCGCCATCTTGCCACAATGCACTGAATTTAAATAGCCCGTGCCCATGACAGCCGTATAACCTTATAGCTCTCGGAGCGTTATCTCCTGTCAGTTATTTTTCACATTGTATTAAGAATTAAATTATTATCGTGTTCTGACCATGGTCATGCACTACAGCAGAAGCAATTAATTGCTGTTAATTTACTGCATCTTCCCTGATTCTCTCTCAACAATTAATTAGTCAATTAGTACAGTAACACTGCATTAGCGATGTATGAATGAATAGAAGAAGACAAGAGAACTGCGTGGCGTGTGAGATGGATATAAAGAGAGTGGGAGAAGTATTTTAGATGATTTTACTAATATTTATACCCGAGGTGGCACATGAGTCAACAAGCTCTCCAATTCGTGTGTTTTTTTTTTTTTGCAGGTGTAATGGGAGTGAATTCAGCCAGTTTTCACAGAAATTTCCATTTCAGAAGACCATCAAATTCAGGGTAGCGGAAAAATTCTGACAGAAAAAAGTGGCAGAAATATTGACAAATCTGTTGCATCAACAAACAAATGGAAATATTCCATCCTTCAGAAGACCATCAAATTCAGGGTAGCGGAAAAATTCTGACGGAAAAAAGTGGCAGAAATATTGACAAATCTGTTGCATCAACAAACAAATGGCTCATATTAAAAAATATATATTTTTATTATTCACACATTCAATGTGAGAATGTCCTACTCACCAGAGAGCCTGAGGATCTCATTCACTCTGATAATATACCCATTTACCCCGAGACCCTGAGAATTCACACATTAACTGTGAGAATCTCTTACTCACCAGAGAGCCCATTCAGTCTGAGAATCTGTCCAATTAGTCTGAGAATCTGTCCAATTAGTCTGAGAATCTGCCCATTCAGTCTAAAAATCTGCCCAGTGATCCTGAGAATCTGCCCATTCACTCTGATAACATATCCATTTACCCTGAGACCCTGAGAATTCACACATTAACTCTGAGAATCTCCTACTCACCGGAGAGCCTGAGAATCTCATTCACTCTGATAATATATCCATTTACCCAAAGACTGTGAGAATCTCGTACTCAGCTGAGAGTCTGCGAATTTGCTCATTCACCTTAAGAGTTGTTATGAAACTCTTAAAATCTTCTAATAAACATGAAAGTCTTACAATCTTCCCGTTCTCCCCTAAGACACTTCCAGAATTTATTCAGTCATCCTGAGACCATGGGAATCTGTCTATCCAACCCGAGCATCTCCTTATTCAGTCTGAGAATATGCTCATTCAGTCTGAGAATCTGTCCAATTAGTCTGAGAATCTGCCCATTCAGTCTGAGAATCTGCCCAGTGATCCTGAGAATCTGCCCATTCAGTCTGAGAATCTGCCCATTCAGACTGAGAATCCACCCATTCATCATGAAAGCGTGAACATCTGCCTTGTCGCTCTGACACGCTAAGAATCCCCATTTCTCTATCAGGGTTATTTACAAAAGTGAGAATTCAAAGTGAATTTCAACTTTAAGTCCAGAGTAGTCAAATTGAAAGCAGAGCCGACTGAGAGAGTGTTTCCAGTTCTGCTATTGTAACCTTAAATGTGGGAGAGTGCACATCTTTGAACTCTCACTTTAGTGAATAACCCTGAGTAACTCCGAAAACCAAGGAATCTGTCCATTCACCGTGACGATCTGAGATTCACCGCACTGTCTACATTAAGTAATAATACTCTGTATCAATAGAGACAGTTCAGCGTGTATGGGTGTATATTTGATATATATTTAGTACTGATATACACAGTGTGTAATTACAAGAGATATGTTTATCCCTATAATCTAAGACATATTATTCTTACATTCATGTGACTTGTGTTTCATTACTTTGCAGACAGTAATAATATATCACAAAATACAAAAACCAGGCTGCGTTGAATACTGTGTGTATTAAGTTCAATTATTTGGAAGATTCAGGCTTGGATTTATCCTGGCTTCAGTTGGTAGTAAGTATATGTAATAAAACAGAAAATAACTAGTAATAGTGCAGATAACCAGATACTTAGTGAAGGATATTCAACAAGGATACGTGGGATCACACTCACATTTGCTAGAGCTATAGACCAGCTCTGAGTAAAACAGTGAACAGCAGTATAATCCAGACTGATGAATATGTAGCTCCTTAGAGGTAAGTCTCACAGTATCCGGATGAATATAAAATAGTAAAGCATAAAAAACAAGCAATAGTGCTTACTGTGTAAAACCAAAAACGGGTAAAAATATGAATGGTAATTTACTCACATTTAGTAGAGCAGTAACAGTTCAGTAACTACTGAAAAAGTGGTTTTATCAGAGTCCATACAGATGTTCAAACAGCTACTAGATGCGTACTTGCAAGAACAGAATATTCAAGGATATAATCTTTCAATGTAGGGTAATAACTGCTTGATCCGAGGATATATCTGACTGCCATTCTGGGGTCAAGAAGGAATTTTTCCTAGTTTGTTGAGAAATTGTAAGTGCTTCAAACTGTTTTTTTTGCCTTCTTTTGGATCAACAGCAAAAAAATAAAAAAAAATATGAGGAAGGTGGAACTAGATGGATGCAAGTCTCTTTTCAGGCTATGTAACTATGTAACACTGCTCAAGAGACAGCACTTTGATGGTATGATCCCCACCAGGGATATAATGTTGAGTAGATTCTCCTGAGGGGAATCCTTGGATGAAGAGTGGAGTAGATACTTCAGGAGTTGTTAAATGTACCAGGTACAATAAAAAAGAATAAAAGTAATAAAAAGCATAACAAGTATAATAAATGGTCTTGCACTATAAAATAGGTGTAAGCCAAATAAACTTTAATGCTTAAAAACAATATTAAAACACACACAACGCGTTTCACCAAACAAGGGGTTGGGGGTATTCCTTACTTTCACTTTTTGCAGCTTAATTTACTGTTCATACTAATTGATTTCTTAGCGCTTATCCTACCTTTCATACTTGCAGTAATAATATATGCTGCTTGTTATTACACTAATTAGCCTTGATATTTTGACCTACAACCGTTTTAAATTAAAATAGTTTAACTTTTTATTTCCTGTGAATGAGGAGCGGTAAGTATCAAAGGTAGTGTACATTGCGTCCCTCGAGCAATAAAAGTTATAAAAAAGAGCCTTTTACTTATAAGATGTCATTTTTCAGATAAATGCCCAAATTACAGAGAAATTTATGAAAAGCCAGATCTTTGTAGCTTCATCTAATGTGGTTTATAAAATGTATCGGTGCCTTTCATTGTTCAGTGGAAGACGTAATGTGTTCCATTCTAATTGTGTATAGGCAATAATCTTTTAATTTGTATCTGTAAAGGGCTTTGGTTCGTATAACAAAATGGGTAGTTGTGCTAAAAGGCAATAAATTTGTCGGATATCAGGGTATTACTGTTTAGGGACTGATTCTGCAGTAAAAATAAAAAGATGGCTCTCAATGACAATAAATTATATAGGCGATGTAATTAGGAATATATTATCTGCAGCAGAGATGGTGCCCCATTACCATTTATAGTGTACTGTACTCTCAGTACTGCTCTATACCTATGCAGTAAAAGTATGGGTCAGTGATAGTCAAATCTCTGGAACGTCAATAGTTCAACTGAAATAAGGTGGTACGAGAAGATATAAAGAGACATATCAATCAGTAACGGACAGAGTAATCTGTTAATTAAAATATAGACATTGATATGGTAAGTAGAGTTGAGCGAACCCGAACTGTAAAGTTTCGGTTCGTACCGAACATTGCGATTTTTGGACCCCAGACCCGAACACGGACATATCACTGTATGTTCGGGTTGGAGTTCGGTGTTCGGCGATTTAATGGCACGTTTTCAAAGGCTGCAGGGCAGGCAATCAACAAGCATTTGACTCGTGTGCCCTTAGAAGCCATCACAGCCATGCCTACTAACGGCATGGCTGTGATTGGCCAGTGCAGCATGTGAGCCAGCCTCTATATATAAGCTGGAGTCGCGTAGCACCACACACACATGAGCTCTTATTAGTGTAGGGAGAGGATGCTGCCGCTGTGAGGGACAGCTTAGGAAAGAATTCTGCAAACTAGTACATTAGTGGGGTGCACTTCATATCTGAGAGTCAAAAAGAAGCTTCAAATATCGCGGTTACATCGGAGTTTTAAAAAGTACATTTTTTGGGGTGATAAATAGTACATTAGTGGGGTAGTACATTAGTGGGGTGCACTTCATATCTGAGAGTCAAACAGAAGCATCAAATAGTGCTGTCACATTGCAGTTTTAAGACTTAAAATTTTTTGGGTGCTAAACTGCTAAATAGTATTTTAGTGGGGTTAGGAGTCACAGTGTGGAATGGATTAGCAGGGTCTGGTGCAGGGTAACCGCACGCCCCCTGGTGTTGAGCACCAGCGCTTGTGCGGCCACATATCAGGACCCTGATGCAGCTTCAGTAAAAAGAGTACTGGATACCAGAAGCCATCACCAGACTGATCCGCAACTTGGAACAGGATGTGACATTCACTGTAGCGGCTGTGCGTGCTTTTGGCATTCTCACCCTGCTGCTTGCCTGTCTGCGCTGCAGCGTAACTTCGGCCTTCCCGCTCACCGCCTCATTAGACTGTGTGAGCAGCAGCAGGCAATAGTGGAGTTTCAGCTACAGCACGCACCGGTCAGTGGCTCTGCACCAGACTTCCCTCCAATTAATCAGAGTTAAAGGATTTCAAGTGGACTCGTTACAATTACAAGCCTCTGCTAATGTGTACATGGGTCACTTAGTATAAACTATGTACACATTAGCAGAGGCTTGTGAAGGTCTTTTCTCCATGTATCAGGACTGCAAGAAATGCACCGCAGGCCGCAAATGTTACTTTTTTTGTATGTCCCAATATTTTGTGGGCTACCACAATTAAAAACAAAAAAACCCATAAAAAACAGTGTTGGCTACCTCATCCTCCTCCTCCAACGCTGCTTCCACCTACACCGCCACGGTCACCGCCTCCTCAACCTATGGGTCACTTAGTAGAAACTATGGACACAATAGCAGAGGCTTGTGAAGGCCTTTTCTCCATGCATCAGGACTGTGTCAGGGTGGCGGTCCAGTGCCCGGGACCCAGACACTGTCCTGGCGGCGGTGCAAAGACCGGGACCCAGTATGCCTGATGATAAGTGGAAGTCTTCAGCATGAGAGTGGATAGGTCAGGGTCTGGTGGAGGGTAACCGCACGCCCCCTGGTGTTGAGCACCAGCGTTTGTGCAGCCACAAACCAGAACCCTGATGCAGCTTATGCGGATCCTAGGAACTAGGAGCAGAAATTAAGCAGACCTCCCAGGAGCTGAAATAGGGAGGCTCTGCAACAAGAATGTATCCAGTACAGAAACAAGGCAAGACTAGAGATAGGCACCATACATGAAAACAAGACAAAACTAGGAGAACCCAGAAATGGAGCAGGACAGAAAACAGAACCCAGAACATGTACACAAGACATGAAGGAACATTAACTATTCTCCATGCATCAGGAGTTGAGCATTTTTCCATGCATCAGAACTGCAAGAAATGCACCACAGGTCGCATATGTTTCTTTCTTTATATGTCCCAATATTTTGGGGGCTACCCCAATTAAATATATATATATAAATATATATATATATATATATATATATATATATATAAAAAAAAACAGTGTCGGCTTCCTCATCCTCCTCCTACACCGCCGCTTCCATCTACACCGCCACGGTCACCGCCTCCTCAACCTATGGGTCACTTAGTATAAGCTATGTACACAATAGCAGAGGCTTGTGAAGGCCTTTTCTCCATGCATCAGGTGTTGAGCTCAGTTTGAACAATGAAAGAGAATACCCTGCACTCCAACCCACTCTCAAATGGATAATTCTGGTGATCCTCCTGACAGCCATGATTTATGTTCTTCCAAAGATTCCATGTAGTGCTATTTTATGGCTCAGCTGTATTCTTAATGTTTGTTATTTTAAGTGATTTCCCTATCCACATTTGTTTTCAGGGAACTTGTCCTACTCTTACCCCCATTTTACTTCCTTTTGCAGCTCTATAGCCCTTTCCAGGAGTTTTTTAGAGGCATTTTTAGTGCCCAAAAGTTCGGGTCCCCATTGACTTCAACGGGTTCGGGTTCAGGGTCAAGTTCGAGCCCAAACCCGGACTTTTTTTCAAAGTTCGGCCGAACCCGCCAGTTCCGAACATCCAGGTGTCCGCTCAACTTTAATGGTAAGCGATACATCCACACCATCAACTCACTACAAACAAGACGAAAAGCTCTCATAACATCACCTTCTATATTTTGTAAAATCAGCATGCACAGACAGAGCTTTCATAATATCAGAGACAGAACAATTCTTCTGTACCACCCAAAAGAAATACAGGCTGTACTCAGAGCCAGCTATGAAAGAGTTGGAAGACACCAATAACTGAGAGACACCAAGCTCTCATTTACCATCAACTGCCAGAGTAACATAGCTCAAGGGAGCAGCACTTTCATATCAAATCAACTGTCAGAGGAAAACAAATGTATCATTTGCCATTAGCTACCACACAGAGATGGCGTACATTTATCATCAACTACTAGGGGAAAGAATGAGACTGTATACTCATTTAAGTTCAGTTAGTCAAGACATAGTTACATAGTTACATAGCTAAAAAGAGACTTGCGTCCATCAAGTTCAGCCTTCCTCCCATATGTTTTTGCTGTTGATCCAAAAGGCAAAAAACCCAGTCTGAAGCGCTTCCAATTTTGCCACAAACTAGGAAAAAATTCCTTCTTGACCCCAGAATAGCAGTCAGATGTCTCCTTGGATCAAGCAGCTATTCCCCCACTAATTAGAAATTATATCCCTGTATGTTATGTTTTTGCAAGTATTTATCCAATTGCAGTTTAAACATCTGTATGGACTCTGATAAAACTACCTCTTCAGGCAGAGAATTCCATATTCTTATTGCTCTTATTGTAAAAAAACCTTTTCTTTGCCTTAGATGAAATCTCCTTTCTTCCAGCCTAAATGTGTGACCTTGTGTCCTTTGTATAGCCCTGTTTATGAATAGATTTCCAGATAAAGGTTTGTACTGGCCCCGAATGTATTTGTATAATTTTATCATATCCCCTCTCAGATGCCGTTTTTCCAAACTAAACAGATTAATTTTTTTTAACCTTTCTTCATAATTAAACTGCTCCATTCCTTTTATCAATTTTGTAGCTCGTCTCTGGACTTTTTCTAGTGCCATGATATCTTTCTTTAGAACATGTGCCATCTACATAGATAGCTATCTAGAATAACGATTTAATAACAATGCAGAACTGTGACCATTTGATAAAATCTTAGTTTTTTTTATTTACTTCACATAGTTAGAGACAGTTGCTAAAGATAAATTAATTTGAGCCGTGAATTACTTTAAATGAGTTATCATTATTCTTATGATTATTTTATATATGATGATTAATTAAAAAAACAAAAAAAACAATCCTACACAGGTTAGAAAAATTTATATTTTTACATAAATTTGCATATAAACTGATGTAAAAAAAAATAAATTATGTTTTATGTCAAACTACATATGACTAAATTGCTATACTGCCTTGATTTGGTGTAAAATATTGCATTTTCTTGTAGGAAATGTCCAATTAGAGTGGTGGGGGAGGACTCAATGCTAGACTTTATGCTTTTATGTTTGTCATGAAATGATCTAAGGAATGTCATAAAGTACCCACTTAGTGTTGTGCTTTTATGATGAATGTTGAAAATGTATCTTTCTTTAGCTAAAACATATATCCACAGGCAAAGATTATTCTATAACTTACAGAATAAAAGTCCTAAAATGTAACTTATATTTGCTGTAACTCTTAACAACGAGATGCCTGCACATTAAGACAAGATATATATTTTCTATAATTAGAGCTCTGCAATTGAGATGCGCAGGATGTACAATTTTATGGGATAAGTCAGTATATTTGGACTCCCCACGTAGTCTGTACTTCCTGTGTACCCTCACTCCTGATAGATTGTAAGTTCAGAATAACATGACAATACATAGTGGGGGCAATGTCTGTACATGTATGTACGTAGCGGGGAATTTGGTGCGACCAAGAGTAAGGAGACTACCCCAATTCTCCCCCCAATAATGACAAACAACGAATATTGGATGAAACAGGCCACAGCATTTATTAAACTTACAATTGTAGGACTCATCCGAACTTTATTCTTTTTCTTTAATTCAGATATAAATAAACATATATATATATATATATAAAAATGAAAATTGATTCCTGCACTCACGCTGAATTTTCCCTTCACGACCGGGTGCCAACCATATATAGCCAAAAAATATAAAAATATAAATTAATGGTTGCACTCACGGTTTTTCCAAATAAAAGTCCAAAGTTTATTGTCAATTCATAAAAGCTGCGATCAACGTTTCAGTCCCACCAAGAGGACTTTCATCAGGATCATAATGAAAGTCCTCTTGGTGGGACTGAAACGTTGATCGCAGCTTTTATGAATTGACAATAAACTTTGGACTTTTATTTGGAAAAACCGTGAGTGCAACCATTAATTTATATTTTTATATATATATATATATATATATATATATATACCATAATTAACATATAAATTACACTTATTGCCCTACAGCCTCCAACTTAAATAACCGTCCTTGCCAACGATCTTAACCAGGTGCCTATGCACCAAAACTTTACCCACTGGTGTCTCGCCTCCCCCCTCGTCCAAACCAAAAATTCCCATCATCTTAAATGCTCGGTGGGCACGTTCTATTGGTAACTTAAAAGTTTACCTTACAGAGCAGGGGAGGTTGAGACCCACCATGTCCATCTCCTGACATTCCATCTGCTCCCCAACCCTGCTGGCAATGACACGCTCCCCGCTAGCTGTGACGGAACAAAAACAGAACATTAGGGTCGCATTCTATGTTTCTATGTTTCTATGCATCCCCACACTCATACATGTGCCCTTGTCCGTTTAGCTGTGCTGACTCCCCAGGGCCTTAGAAAGCTTCATATATAGAGTTCTGGCGGACCACCTGGCACCTTGACTGGGTACCTCCACCAATCATGCTTTCAAGTGCATACAGAGTACCATAAGCACCGCACCAGACACCATAATCACTGTAGTCCCCTTAGCCGCTGCAGCTTGGCTGTGGTCTCGCTGTCCCTTCCCACCCTGGACCAAGCACCTGGATCCAGCTTCCAGTGGGAAGACCTCCAAGAAAGTATAACTGTGTAATGGATCACCTGGCACCCCGACTGGGTACCTTTGTTGATGGATGCTCCTAGTGCTTCCTGAGGGCTCCAAGCACTCCACTCGACACTATAAGCACAGCAGACCGAACCTCTCTTCCTTTAGAGAGCAAAGCAGGAACAAGCTCTTAAAAGAGCTTTGTGATTATAGCCAAGAGAGTATACAGTGTATAGCAATCCCCAGTGTAGATGCAGCCTTTTCCCCCACACATGAGACGAGGCTCTATGCTGAGGGTAAAACAGGAACTCAGCTGTCTGAGGGTTTATTGGCACTTATATACAAGTTTATCCACAAGGTTACTGTGGCAAACCTAGCCACTTGGACAATACAGAGAGACTATGGCTTTAAGGGTTGCCTGTATAGTTCTTATAACGTTATATGTACCTGGTTGTAATGTACTGTAAACTGTATGATTGCATTGCCTGTATTGGCTATCTGCCGGAAGCAGATAGCTGTATTTTATTTATTTTCCCAAACAGCGCCTTGGCGGGCTGTTCGTGAACCGAATAAACTATCCTGCAATAGCCCACACACTAAGAGACGTGTGGCGCTTGTTAGCCGATTGCAACAATGTTGCAATTGGTAATTAGAGGCTCTCCTAGGTGGCCGTCGTTCGACTACCAACCACGCGGCGGTCGGCCATCTTGGATCCTTTGTTCCTCCAGCGGTGTTTGGTCGTCGAGCGCGTGGTACTGAAAACGGCTACTCGACGGCGCGAACACCGCTGAACTTCCAGGCCGTTCGTGAGTTTTGGGCTTTTCGGTATTTTACTCCCCATATGCCAATCGGTCTTTTGAATGTATGTTTTGATGAATATGTTTTTCGTGCGGCGTTCGGTTGTTTTAGCTGGGATCTGAGCGGTAATCTCACGAACTGTGTGCTCAGACCCCAGCTATCTACCAAACGTCCATTCTTGTAAATCAACCCAATATTGAGAAAGTTATACATTTTAATGTGAAATGCCTGTTCTGCTGCATGGAGGGATAATCCACTTAACGGTACATTCCAGTGGGAGGATCCCTCTCGTGCAGCGGTGCCTGATGGGAGAAATGCTCTGTACATTAAGTTTCCCATGTAGTCCACTCCTGTAATACCCCTGTGATGTGACTCAGGAAACCCCTTGCATGGGGAATTGTATAAATACTGGAGTATGTGAATAAAGACCTCAGTTGACTCCCAGAACTGTGTTTCGTCCGGTTACTGGGGGATTTGGGATATTGCCTTGCTTTTCAGCGCTTGACTGTGGATTACCTTCTTAACCAGCGGAGATCGTGGGATTTAATATTGACGCTCCGCTACAGTTACCACCCACGTGGACCTTGTGGTACACAGGACATGCAATTACAGTAGTCAATCAAAACATTACAGTACAGCCAGACATTCCCAGCCAAGGCACACAAACCCTCCCCTCTGCCTAATTACCGAACACAATGGGTTAGTTTAATTATCAAAGGCAGGAAAATATACAGTTTTATACAATATTCATCACTTCCAAACCATACATGCAATTCACATAGATCACATATTCTGAACCAGCATACGCAGTATACAAACATATTCAAAAATCATACAAATTGGTTCAGTGGTTCAAAAGTTAGGTGGAAGTCCAATTTGACCGACTGCAAGCATGGCTTTCCTGCCCAAAACAGTTCCACAGATTTGGCTGTGCAGCCAGTCTATCTTCTCCTCTATCCTGGAGATAATTGGCTTAAGTGGGTGTGGTAACTTAAAGACTGACTCCTCTTCTGCAACTGTCACTAGTCTAATACTATCCTTACCTTTTTGTGTCATTTTACCCCACTCCCTCTAGCATGTAAGCTAATTGAGCAGGGCCCTCAACCCCTCTGTTCCTGTGTGTCCAAATGGTCTGGTTACAACTACATGCCTGTTCGTCCACCCATTGTAAAGTGCTGCGGAATTTGATGGCGCTCTATAAATATCATAATAATAATAATTATCTGGGAATATCTCCATTTACAACAACAGTAAAAAAACATCCAAATACATAATTCCTATTATACTGAACAGAACCCCCACAGCTTGGATCTGAGCGCTCACTATATCCGAACAGCACTCAGATCCCACAAACAGAATAAAATTGTCATGGGGTTAAAGTTTAACAAGGCCTGATGAGAGATTGAGGAGGGACAGGGCAGCCAATTTAAACTGGTCTTGCAGTGACCCTGGGACAACGCCCTGCTGGAGAAACAATAGACCGGGAAAGGGGGGAGGGGAAGAGGCACATGGAATTAAAGGGGCAGAAAAAGTATGTTACAATCCAATATGCCCAAATAATGTTTTTAAAGGGCCATACACCCCAGGGCCATAGTCATAAGGCAGGAGGCTGGCAATCCGGCTCCTCCAAAAGTCAGGGGCAAAGGGCAATTGGTCACATAAAAAGCCAAGTAACAAGAGGCAGTTTGTCACAAGCTGTATAGCCAGTAAATGACCCCAACTCTATGGAGCCTTCCGCTTGTCGTCCTATGTACAGATACTCCAGTCTCTGCTGTGGAACTCTGCAGCTCCTCCAGGGTTACCTTAGGTCTCTGTGCTGCCTCTCTGATTAATGCCCTCCTTGCCTGGTTCGTGAGTTTTGGTGGGCGTCTGTCTCTAGGCAGGTTTGCTGTTGTGCCATGTTCTTTCCATTTGGTTATGATAGATTTGATGGTGCTCCTGGGGATATTTGGATATTTTTTTAGGACCTAACCCTGACTTGTGCTTCTCAACAACATTGTCCTTACTTGTTTGGAGAGTTCCTTGGTCTTCATGGCAGTGTTTGGTTAGTGGTGCCTCTTGCTTTGGTGTTGCAGCCTCTGGGGCCTTTCAAAAAAGGTGTGTATATGTAATGACAGATCATGTGAAATTTAGATTGCACACAGGTGGACATCATTTCACTAATTATGTGAATTCTGAAGGTAATTGGATGCACCAGAGCTTTTTATGGGCTTCATAACAAAGGGGGTGAATACATACGCACATGCCAATTTTCTGTTTTCTATTTCTAAAAAATAGTTTTATGTATATATTTTTCTCATTTCACTTCACCAACTTAGTCTATTGTGTTCTGATCCATCACATAATATTCAGATTAATAAAACATTGAACTTATGGTCGTAATGTAACAAAATAGGTAAAAAGTCAAGGGGGTGAATACTTTTGCAAGGCACTGTATATCCTATAACAATGATACTAATCGTTATGTTTAAAAGTACGTTTCTAAAATAAGAGGTGGAGACAAAAAAAATGTCAGACGTTCTGAGATTAACAGGTTTGTTGCAGGGTAAGATTGGCCATTGTTCTCATTGTAAGATTGTCCCCTTTCATTTACTTTACCCTTCTCTTCTCTCTCTTTTTTTTTTTTTTTGAGGGGAATCAAATTATATATCTTTACTATTCTTAATATATCTCATACTCGTTCCTTCTTCTCATTATTCCTGCTTTCTGTCCCTTTTCTTTTATCACAACAGAAAAACCTAAGGAATATTTTATTTTTTTGAGGTTATTCATTTTTCTAAGACAAACTTAGCATTTTAAAAGCTATATGTTTTCTCAGAATTCATCTTTATTTTAAATATTTCACCATTTCCTCCAGTAAAATGCTCCTTTATATTCCAGTTTATTTGGCTGAATACTCCTTTTTCCATTTCACCTTGTAAAATAATTTGAGATTTCATTTCGGACCAATCTGGCACCCTAGAGGATTTCCAGTTTCCTGCGATTAGTAATCTTACAGCCGTCAAGATATGGAAGATTATCTTTTTTTCTCCGTTTTTTTTTATTCGGGTGCCAGTTTGTTCCGAATATTCGAATGAGTCTATCGGAGATGTCTACCCACATAGGGTTTAATAATATACAAGTCCACAATATGTTGTTACATCTCCAGCATGTGTCAAGTTTGGATATATTGATTATCGATGGGATTCTGCACCAGCGGTTTCAATCTTATATTGTATCTCATTAAGGTTTAGGCAACGGATTGCTCTGATGCATTCCACTAATGAGGTATTCCATTGTGTTGGATTGATCTGAATCTGTAGGTCTTTTTCCCATTTTATATAGCTATTGGTGAAATATCTTTTTTGGATGTCCTGATCATGCCTAAGCATTTAGATATTTTTGATCTGTCTGTGACAGTATTTTACTAAAGACATCTTTTAATTTATTTTCTTTAAAAATGTATTTGTTTTTTTTTTCAAATAACAAATAACATTTAATTCTAAGGTATTTAAAAATCTTGTGATTTGACAGATGGTATTCAGCTTGTAATCTGTTGAAAGGCTTACTCCTGTCCCTGTCTCCCTGCACACAGTGTATTATAACTGCAGCTATAAGGTTATGGTGTAAGGAGGTCCCCTGTCTCCCCGCACACAGTGTATTATAACTTCAGCTATAAGGTTATGGTGTAAGAAGGTCCCCTGTCTCCCCACACACAGTGTATTATAACTGCAGCTATAAGGTTATGGTGTAAGGAGGTCCCCTGTCTCCCCGCACACAGTGTATTATAACTGCAGCTATAAGGTTATGGTGTAAGGAGGTCCCCTGTCTCCCCGCACACAGTGTATTATAACTGCAGCTATAAGGTTATGGTGTAAGGAGGTCCCCTGTCTCCCCGCACACAGTGTATTATAACTGCAGCTATAAGGTTATGGTGTAAGGAGGTCCCCTGTCTCCCCACACACAGTGTATTCTAACTGCAGCTATAAGGTTATGGTGTAAGGAGGTCCCCTGTCTCCCCGCACACAGTGTATTCTAACTGCAGCTATAAGGTTATGGTGTAAGGAGGTCCCCTGTCTCCCCGCACACAGTGTATTATAACTGCAGCTATAAGGTTATGGTGTAAGGAGGTCCCCTGTCTCCCCGCACACAGTGTATTATAACTGCAGCTATAAGGTTATGGTGTAAGGAGGTCCCCTGTCTCCCCGCACACAGTGTATTATAACTGCAGCTATAAGGTTATGGTGTAAGGAGGCCCCTGTCTCCCCGCACACAGTGTATTATAACTGCAGCTATAAGGTTATGGTGTAAGGAGGTCCCCTGTCTCCCAGCACACAGTGTATTATAACTGCAGCTATAAGGTTATGGTGTAAGGAGGTCCCCTGTCTCCCCGCACACAGTGTATTATAACTGCAGCTATAAGGTTATGGTGTAAGGAGGTCCCCTGTCTCCCCGCACACAGTGTATTCTAACTGCAGCTATAAGGTTATGGTGTAAGGAGGTCCCCTGTCTCCCCGCACACAGTGTATTCTAACTGCAGCTATAAGGTTATGGTGTAAGGAGGTCCCCTGTCTCCCCGCACACAGTGTATTATAACTGCAGCTATAAGGTTATGGTGTAAGGAGGTCCCCTGTCTCCCAGCACACAGTGTATTATAACTGCAGCTATAAGGTTATGGTGTAAGGAGGTCCCCTGTCTCCCGCACACAGTGTATTATAACTGCAGCTATAAGGTTATGGTGTAAGGAGGTCCCCCTGTCTCCCCGCACACAGTGTATTATAACTGCAGCTATAAGGTTATGGTGTAAGGAGGTCCCCTGTCTCCCCGCACACAGTGTATTATAACTGCAGCTATAAGGTTATGGTGTAAGGAGGTCCCCTGTCTCCCCCACACAGTGTATTATAACTGCAGCTATAAGGTTATGGTGTAAGGAGGTCCCCTGTCTCCCCGCACACTGTGTATTATAACTGCAGCTATAAGGTTATGGTGTAAGGAGGTCCCCTGTCTCCCAGCACACATTGTATTATAACTGCAGCTATAAGGTTATGATGTAAGGCGGTCCCCTGTCTCCCCGCTTAATTTTGTGTTAATTATGGTTTCCCCACCCATTTATAAATATGTAATTATGTTATAATAAGTCACTGTATGTTGACTGCTATGATTTGACTCTTTGTAATTTTATTGAGTTTTCACAGCAATGTTAATGTAATGACCATATGGGCTAGTCCCAAGTAAAATAAAGTTTTAGACAGTTCTACTTCACCCTCAATTTGGAGTGTTGTCTCTTATTGGGGGAATCTGCTACAAGGGATTGCTATGCTGTGCATATTCCCTTGCTATAATCACTGAGCTCTTGTAAGAACTTGTTCCTGTCTTGGTCTCTGGAGGAGTCTACGGTGGTTATCGTGTCGGCTGGCATGCTTGGAGCCCTCAGGGAGCGCTAGGAGCATCCTTCAACGGAGGTACCTAGTCGGGGTGCCCGTCGATCTGTTACATTGGTGGCAAGTGGTGGGATGGCTTCCTAGCCTTGGGGAAAACCAGCACTACTTCAGAGATGCAGCATCTCACTTTGATGCCAGGCTCCAGCAGCGACTACAGGATGTGATGCGCAGTATGGAGTATCCTATCCCAGAGGAAAGAGAGACAGAGTGGAGCTTCGTACCGATCTCTGGGGGAGGACATTAACGAGATTTGACCCTTCCGGTGCAAGGAAATCCTGACCACTAACCAGCTCCTAGCAGAACAACTAGAGCTGCGGATGCCGTTATTGGGAAACCAGCCCTCAGAGGAATGGGTAAGCGAACTAGAGACGCTAGTTGAGGCTGAGGTGTGGCTGGATGATTGCTATCGGGCCCTGTGGTGGCATGCTTACCACCTCTACCCATGGCTGATCGAGTACAAGTGTATTGAGGGGGAAGACTACGATGGCCCTGGTTTGTTGTGGCATACTATTGAAACTATTCTCTGGTTCGGAGACACCAACATTGCTTTCTTCTGGTCCATCCAAGCTGAGCGGGCAGACAACTGGGACCTTACGGAGATCAATGCCATTCAGCCAGATCTATCTTTTCTTACCAACCGGGAGTGGGAACTAGAACAGGATTATGTTTGCCTATTCCAATGTATAATGCCGCCTGTCTCTTACATGATGGGGCTTATTGACTGTATACCACCGGAAGCATTGAGTTTAGTTCCTCCTCCCCAGCAACCAAGCCTGTTATCAGGGGACCTTGGTACTGTACCACATACGTCCCAACCAGCCCCAGAGATGGAAGACCTTATTGACTTGTCCTGGGAAGACACCCAGCTGGCAGGTGGAGATGGGACCGAGGTCTCTCTACCGGCCCTACAGGGATGCTGGACAGTTGGCCCAGATCCCCAGTGGCAGTATGTATCCCAGGGAGCTGAAGGTGCCGTCCTTCCTCCCCAGCGGCAGTGTGTGTCCTTAGGAGAGGAGACAGTTGGCCCCTCTCCCCAGCAGTCCGGTGAGTTACAGGGAGACGAAGGTGCCGTCCTCCCCCCCCCCAGCGGCAGTATGTTTCCCTGGGAACTGACGGTGCCGTCCTTCCTCCCCAGTGGCAGTGTGTGTCCTTAGGAGAGGAGACAGTTGGTCCCTCTCCCCAGCAGTCCAGTGAGATTTGTTGGCTGAGCGTTAAAACAGCAAATACGAAGCCTCCTGTCATGTTATAAAATTGTAGATTATGCTAGCTTTAGTGTACCTATAATCTTAATTTTATTAATGACAGGAGGCGAGTATTTCCCGCCCGTTCTTATCCCTCCCTTGTTTAATTTTATAGTTTGAGTTCATCAGGTACATATGCAACTCTGCTTGTTGTCTCTGCTACCTGTCACTTGTTCTTATGTTAATTTTTTATAAGTATGGTTGGGATCTCTACATATTAGGGTATTTTGGTTGCTATATTGGGTACCTACATGTTCGTTCAGGGTACATTTCATTGGCTAACAAACCTGTTCGATTCTGGTTTTTCTCTCGTTTCAGTTTACAGTCCATCAGCGCTATCTGGTTTGGCAGTTCTTCTCGGATTGTGGACATCATTGTATTTATTGTATCTAGGACTTCGTTTCTTCCCCATTATATTTTTGTATTTTATTATGTTTTGTTGCAGCTTGAAAGAGGAAATGCTGTATGGGGAGGGGAGTTTTATAGTAACTAACTTTTTTTCTGATTGGTTGTTTTTCTGTGCTGCTGTGGAGTTCTAGTAAAGAGAGACTTAAGCAAATACTCGCCTCCTGTCATTAATAAAATTAAGATTATAGGTACACTAAAGCTAGCATAATCTACAATTTACATTGTACAAGCTATGACGTTTGATAACTCACTAGTTACACATTTACTTTAACTCTGCCAAAATACAATGTTATTAATCGACACAAATTCCATAAAAATTTGGTAATAAAGTGTGAAAATAGTTACATTTCCAATCACTGGAATACTGTGTATGATTTGTGTGTTGTGTCTGCATTCTCAGTATGTTTCTCTCCGGTTCATACTTTTTTCCTGTTTGTTTTTATTATTTCTTTAAATCCGGCAATATGACTTGTTTGAATTAACTTGACTAAACTGCTGATTCTCTGTTTAGTATCTACATTTCCTGTTGTTTTTTAAAAGCGATTATAGATTTACAGGCTAATGGCGCACAGGCTTGGCTATTTATGCTGTCTCTTCGTGCTGTAGTTAAAATTCCCTCCTTCATTGATTACGAGCCGTAGAGAATCTTCTTGAATGTTTTCACAGCAACGAAACTGGGAAAATTGTCCTTAATTTCAGCCTCCCTCCGCTTCCTGGCGCGCGGGTAATAAAACAGTGAGAAGCCATAAAGTTATAGCTTGCGAGCTGCGTGAGGGATCCCCTCTAATGAGCTTTGCGTAGAGTACGAGCGCGCTTGGTGTGAAAACACAAGGAGCTGGTTAATGTCACTGCAAGTTAATATGTTTTATTTTGTGCATTACACACATAGTTAGCTTCTAGTAGCCGATGGACTGCTTGGCTTCATTTACATGCCAATACTGTGTTATATCTCACATCTTGACCTCGGTGTCTTCATCAGCATTTCATCGGCATTTAGTTTTATTGGTACATTAGCATAACATTACGGGTAAATAAATACTAGAATTGTCTTGGTAATATGGAGCAGAGACGTCTTGGGGATCCCATGAAGGTTAGGGGGTGAAGTGGAGAAATATCTTTTAGTAACTCTTGACTTATATTTGTGCATGTGCTGTCTTCTTTCGTATTAAATGTAATCTCCACATTTTTCAGTGACCTCTGACAGTAGGGGTAAATATTTAAAGATTGGCAGCATCAAATTTCAGATCTCAAACCAAGAATGAAAGCAGCACAAAAATGTGGTACAGGAGCAGAAGGGAATTCATTGGTTTAGATTTTTTTCTACATAGTCGCAAATAAATAATGTTCCAAAATAAGCACATTAAATGTCATCTCAGCATAATCCTCAACTGTGTTTGTCACATTTTATCTCTTATGATTGAAATAACCCCCTATAAGGTCACGGTTATGCTGTTCAAAATGGTTTTCGTTTTTTTTTTTAGCAAGTACTTTGAAAACTGCATCAATGGCTCAATGCTCCGTGGTATTTTAATAATCATTATCTTTCCATTCATTTATATGACACAAGTTGTGTGGTTTAACCAATGCTTTGTGCTTTGTACAGTGTTACTGAGTGTGAGAGTTTGTGTGAACATTACACATTGAGGTGTAATTCTCTGTAGGTACCAGTGTGTGTGTTTCTGACTGTCTGCCTGTTCATGTTAGTATGTAATAGACAATGTGTATCAGTATGTGAATAGTGTGCACAGTACACTTCATACAGTTATAAGTACGGCTACACAGGTTTTGGCTGAACTCTCCTCTATGGAATTTCGATTTGTCAGAGTCAAGATTAAACAGAGATACACTATCTGGCACAAAAGCCACCACAGGGTGTCACAGTGATGGAGAGGACAGTTTTAAAAGCGCTAGAAAGTTCCCTATTGGTTGGCATCCTGTTCCTATACCAAAATGTTCAGAAATAATGGCGCTTGACTGACGTTTTGGAGACCCGCGCTTTATAACAAAGCAGGATGCTGATGTCTATATAAGTATCTTGGTTAAAGTGTGTAGCATTAGAATTGTCATCATTGATAGAGCTGAATAAGGCGTCAAGAGTGATGCAGCAATGCTGTTCATTTTCTGTTATGTAAGTATATATATAATTAATATTTGTATTGTGTGTATATTTGGCAGTATTTATTCATGCCATTTTGGTTTGTCCAAATAGTCTTTCGCAAAACGATCACATGAACAAAATTTGTCCTAACCGAAAAGGCCACATGGACAAACCAAAATTGTTCAAAACAAAAACGATTTGGGCGAATCGATTCAAACTAATGATATTTTCTGCAAAAGTCTCTAGTAATCCTTCCTGTCTGTTACAAATCACGCCAGGTCATGTCAGTCCAGACATGTGTATGCAGCAATTCTGAAAAACATTAGTTTAAAAGGTGGTTTTATTCATATTTCCAAGTATTTTTTGCCTATCCACTTTGGTCAGACAAATTGCTTGCAATCGCTGAGCTCACATACACATTTTTGGTTCTTTGCGTGGATCCCATATCTGATTTTGGGACTAAGGTTAGTGCTAAATCTTCGTCTGATTAATTCACATTTTTAACCATACAATGACCTGTGTCCCCTTTAATACCAAGGGTACTTGAATACAGTATCGGAACAAATGCATTGTGTGTATTGTGTGTATGTATCTATCATTTCCAGTGTTCAAAACTGTACATGTATCTACTGGACACACTGTGTGTATACATGTAAAACATCACCTTTTAATAATGTCCTCTTTAAAAACCACTGTAACGGACCGTTTCAGCACACAAGGGGTTAAAATCTGTTTAGGCGATATTCCCCTTCCAAATACACAAACAGCTGCTGCAAGCACCAATCTCCCGAATTGCAAACACATGAATACTCAAACTCCCGAACAGGAAACACACAAATTCACCAACTCCCGAACCGGAAACACACAAATTCACCAACTCCTGAACACACGAATGCTGTTAAATAGCCGAACAGGAAAAACCATACGAACAGCTTACACTCCTGGCAGTCGCACTGTAACAGCATACAATCCAATTCCCCCCAAGAACGAGACGACACTTCGTTTGAGGGTCAAGCAGAACTTTTATGCAGGTCTCCCACCTGGTGGACACTCCCCTAGGGGACCCGAGGGAAGACTGGGAAACATATTTGACATTGACCAATCACAAGCTTACAATCCCACAATGCATCACAATCCCTTATCTCTGTACTGCAGACAAAGGACAATAAAAGACATAAAATTACATACTGTTACATTTATCACATAGCACATACACATTCTACCTATCCCCCGATAGCTTAGATCTGAGCGCACATTATTACCGGATGGCGCTCAGATCACATCCATACAGTTCAATTGCCATGGAGCCAAAGTCTTTCATACAGTCTTTCAGTATACGGCTGGGCTCCATGGCATAGCTATCTGGGGTAGCATGGTTTAAACAGTAAAGTACCGAATGGGCCGGTGTTCGAATAATTGACTGCAGGTAGGAGAAGGGAGGTTGGCGGCTTAGCAGTGTTCGTGACTTTAACAGTCCGCAGAAAGGCACGAACCAGCCTTTCTGCAGGGAAAAAGAACAGTGTTAATCATGGGGCCATAGTCTAAAGGGAGCAGGCGAGCAACCAGGCTCCTCCAGTGGCCAGTGGCAAGGTTGGTTCCGCCACAACCACCAACAGAGATCTAGCTAAACACAGAAAATTAAGGCAATTTTAAAAATGCCACTAATTACAGATAGGTGTTTATGGTTGTATTTCAAGATGTGTGTCTCTCTCTGTGCCAGTGTGTATTAGCAGCTAAGTATCCATAATGGAGAACTTGTCTGTTAATATTTATGTGTCTATATGTGTGTCATTTAGGACCATTACATTTTTAGCAGCATTGGTTATCAGTCCAAATATGTATAAACATATTAATTATGTTGCCTCTTAGTTTGTATGTGTATCAGTGTGTATTAGTATGTGTGTCTATCATTATGTGTGCATGTGTACCTATCAGCATGTTCGTGCATTAATATGTATGTCTGTACGTGTGTATTAGTGTGTATGTGTCTATATGTGTCTGTATCAGAATGTATGTATATGTGTGTATGTGTATCAGTATGTACGTATGTATGTGTATGTATGTATCTATATGTATGTGTCTCAGAATGTATATACCTATGTGTATGTATCAGAATTTATGTATCTGTGTGTATGTATCAGAATGTATGTATCTATCTATCTGTGTGTGTATGTATCAGTATGTATGCTATATCTGTGTGTATGTGTATCAGTATGTATGCTATATCTGTGTGTATGTGTATCAGTATGTGTGTGTGTGTGTATCAGTATGTATGCTATATCTGTGTGTATGTGTATCAGTGTGTATGTATCTGTGTGTATGTGTATCAGTATGTATGTATCTGTTTGTGTATCAGTATGTATGTATTTGTGTGTGTATGTATCAGTATGTATGCTATATCTGTGTGTATGTGTATCAGTGTGTATGTATCTGTGTGTATGTGTATCAATTTGTATGTATCTGTGTGTATGTGTATCAGTATGTGTGTATCTGTTTGTGTATCAGTATGTATTGTGACGGAAAGCAAGGAATTGTGCTGGAAGGAACCTATATACCTCCCCAGATTTTGCAAGGTTCTTACTTTGTGTAATTAGCCCCAGGGAAATGTGTTATGTTCTAATGAATGTTGCACTTTAAATATGTGTATATTTGGGCCCTGGGGTGGAGCACCTGGAGAGTAGGGTGGGCCAGTGCTCCACTCCACATTTTGGAATTTGCTTGGTGAGAAGTCCAGTTCTGGAGTTTGAATCCTAATCTAACTCACCTGAAAAGGATTGTCAATTACCAGTGCTATTAAGTACTCCCCTGCCAAGGAAGAAGGGAGATTGTGTTTTGGTTTCTGTGAGTGGAAACAGAGAGCTGAAAACCCTGAAGCAGTAAGGCTGTTTATGTTTATGTTGGGAAATGGACAAGCCATCCAACCCAGTTAGCTGATTATTTTGTTTAGTTAGTGCTCAGAAGAGCAAGGCTTTTGTTTGATATATTTTTTGTTACCTTTATACCTTACTGTGCATTTATTTTGGAACCTCAATAAAAGAGCAAGTCAGTTTACCTCATCCAGCGTGTGAAGTGTCTCTAAAGCCTGAAAAGACTGTGTGTAACACCCCGATCCCAGGACAAGGTACCAAGGGAAAGGAGTACTTTTGTCACAGTATGTATTTATGTGTGTATGTATCAGTATGTATGCTATATCTGTGTGTATGTGTATCAGTTTGTATGTATCTGTGTGTATGTGTATCAGTATGTATGTATTTATCTGTTTGTGTATCAGTATGTATGTATTTGTGTGTGTATGTATCAGTATGTATGCTATATCTGTGTGTATGTGTATCAGTGTAACGGATCGACAGGCACCCCGACTGGGTACCTCCGTTGAAGGATGCTCCTAGCACTTCCTGAGGGCTCCAAGCACTCCAGCCGACACCATAACCACCATAGACTCCTCCAGAGAGCAAGGCAGGAACAAGCTCTTACAAG
>OW240920.1:4361709-4380965 GCA_933207985.1 Pelobates cultripes | reverse complement strand
CGCTAGCATTCATGTATTTCGTTTCACGAACAGCGACTTTACTGGCTGTTCGTGAAATGAATGAGCTATCCCCCAATAGCCCACACATAGAGAGACGTGTGGCACTCATTAACTCGTTAACTAGTTAAGGACCTTCCTAGGTGGCCGTCGTTCGGCTACCAACCACGCGGCGGTCGGCAATCTTGGATCCTTTGTTTCACCAGCGGTATTTGGTCGTCGAGCGCGTGGAACTGAAATCGGCTACTCAACGGCGCGAACACCACTGGACTTCCAGGCCACTCAGGAGCTCCGATCTTTCGCTATTGGGGTTCCCCATCGGTGTTCGGTACTTTCAGGCGAACCCAATGGTAAAGTGTATTTCGTGCGGTGTTCGGTGGTTTAATCTGGGATCTGAGTGGTGTGAAGAATCACCCTCAATTCGTTTTGACCATTTCCCTCCCTGCTGTTGTATTCGTGAGATTTATTACCTGTATTACTGGTGCATTCGTTATTTTCTGTACGTTCAAATCCCTTGTTCGGTAAAATAGCTATTTTACCAAACAAGGACCACCCTGGGTAGCAATTAGAACATAGAATTGTGTGTAACCACAAGTTAATTGAGAGTTCCCCGGTGGCCGCCATTTCGGGAGCCGAACACGTGGTGAAGAACAATGGATGGCGGCCATCTTAAACTCCCGAACGACCAGTCAGCGGGACTTAGGCGTCGACCGCCTGGAACTATTTTGGCATAGCCCTCCAGCATGACGCGGTCCCCCATGGAAGTCCCGCCTGGCTTATTTCCACGAACTTGACACGAACGGCGTTCGGGAAATTCAATCTACCAAATGAGGGGAACACTTTCCATGAACTCTCTATATCTTAACCCTGATAGTTTTCATGTAAATTGACACGAACGGACACCGGCTCTTAGCCCCAATTTCATGGAACTCCAAATCGGATACCAGCATGCAGGGAGCCGGTCAAACTTCCACATGACGCGACACGAAAACTTCGGAACAGATTTTCGTGAAATTTAAGTATGTTGCTTCCCAGACCATCAGCTACCCAGGGATGTTAAAATTATGTTTATATAAAAAGCACTTTTCTGAAATTGTTGAAAACTGTAATGTTTCTGGCCAGCAGATAATTGAGCTTTGCGTATTGTAGAAACTCAATTATCTAGCCTGGCCCAGAGGAGGAGTTTTGTGTTGCATAAATTGTGAGTTCTGTGTGCCAGTAAATCAGTCTTGTTCCAGCATTAAGCCTTGGCTCAAGTGTGGATTATTTGGCGATTACAGCGATATTTCTTCTCGTGGATTATTGGGATTACTCTGCTATTGGGAAAAGGAAAACTAGACGGTGATATTGACTACTACCGTCACAAGCGGTATTCCCACGAAATGTACACTCAGACCCTAGCTATCTACCGAACGTCCATTCGTTTAAATAACCTGAATATTGCCAAAGTTATATATTTTTGTGTGAAATGCCGGTTCTGCTGCATGGAGGGATAATCCACTTAACGGTGTATTCCAGTGGGAGTATCCCTCTCGTCCAGCAGTGCCTGATGGGAGAAATGTCCAGAATGTTAAGTCCCCCATGTAGTCCCCTACTGTATTACCCCTGCTATGTCAATAGGGAAACCCCTTGCATGGGGACTTGCATAAATACTGGAGCTGTGAATAAAAACCTCTGTTGACTCCCAGAACTGTATTTCGTCCGGTTACTGGGGGATTTGGGATATTGCCTTACTTTTCAGCGCTTGACTGTGGATTACCTATTGTACCAGCGGAGATTGTGGAATTTAATATTGCAGCTCCGCTACACTTGTTATATTATGCAATACCTACCTGTTATATTATACTATACTTATCTGTTATAATATACTATACCTACCTGTTATATTATGCAATGCCTACCTGTTATATTATACTAAACCTACCTGACCTGTGGTATTATAGTATACCTACCTGTTATACTAAACGCAATCCTTACCTGTTTTATTAATTTGGATCCCTGCAATGGGCTATGTGTTCCATGATGGTGAGTAGAGTTATCACAATCAGACCAAGATATAAATTAAACATTTAAATCAAAAATACTATTTGATCTGTGCATTTACTAGTAATTTGGCTAGCGCAACGCATGCATGAAATTGTGCTATAAAGTTTTTGGCAGGTGGCTTTGGATGCCCGACACATTTTCCATGCCTTCCTGCAATCAAATCACTTAAAATGAAGTCACCTAAAGGGTTAGTATAGGCGATCCTCGCCATTATAAGGTCATGAATAATGTGTGTCATTTCAAGCCCAAGCTGGGATAAAATAAATTCATATTCATTAAGTTTTTTTTATTATCTTTTCATCTGACAGGTTACATTATACAAACAGATTGAGAAGGTCGCCAAATCTCGTCCGATAATGAGTTAATCTGTGCTGTTGACCCGCAGACGCAGCCCATCTTTGTAGCGATTTTGACCTCCGAATTTATTCCTTACCGTGGGTGTTTGGTGGAATTTCCATGCAAATGTACATTTTATGCTAATTCATGTAAATATATGTGCATACATATTAAGAATATATCTTGAGTAAATAATGGTTGATAGTTAGAAAGTACTTTAATTTTTATCATCTAATTAGTAACAAAAATGATGCATAATTTTATGAGAAATAAGAAAAGCTGATTAACCTCCTCCCAGACAAGAGGACAGGCATTCGCATAATTAAAGAAAAGACCTTAAAATATGTTATAATTATTCTCTATACTGAGTGAGATAATCTCTTTGTCACAGTCCTCATTGGATTTGATCCCATAACTCCATGCTCCCATAGCTGCTCTGTTTACTGAACCACAATGACAACTGCCAAGACGTCTGAACTCTCAAAACATAATCCCATATTATTCCCTATAACCTCCCAAACAGATAGAGATACTGAGGTAAACCTAGCCACTTTTGGAGTAAATGGCTGTATCTGCAAAGGTTGTCTGTATGAGCCGCTGGACTGTTATATTTTAATGTCTGCCTGTACTGCTATGTCCTAGAGCATTGGTATGCTAGCAGCCGAAAGCCGCTAGCATTCATGTATTCGTTTCACGAACAGGGACTTTACCTGCTGTCTGTTAAACGAATGAGATACCACCCAGGAGCCCACACTCAGAGGGTCGTGTGGCACCCATTAACTGATTGCAACATTGTTGCAATCGATAGTTAAGTGCTTTCCTAGGTGGCCGTCGTTCGGCTACCGACCACGCGGCAGTCGGCTATCTTGGATCCTTTGTTTCCCCAGCGGTGTTTGGTCGTGGACTGCGTGGAACTGGAATCGGCTACTTGACGGCGCGAATACCGCTGGGCTTCCAGGCCGTTCGGGAGCTTCGGTCTTTCACTATTATGGTTCCCCATCGGTGTTCGGTACTTTTAGGCGAACCTAATGTTAAAGTGCATTTCGTGCGGCGTTCGATTATTTATGCTGGGATCTGAGCGGTATTCTCACGAAATGTGCGCTCAGACCCCAGCTATCTACTGAACGTCCATTCGTTTAAATAACGTGAATGATGGAAAAGTTCTATATTTTAATGTAAAAGGTTGGTTCTGCTGCACGGAGGGATAATCCACTTAACGGTATATTCCAGTGGGAGTATCCCTCTCGTCCAGCAGTGCCTGATGGGAGAAATGTCCAGATTGTTAAATCCCCCATGTAGTCCCCTACTGTATAATCCCTACAATGTCCGTAGGGAAACCCCTTGCATGGGGACTTGCATAAATACTGTGACTTGTGAATAAAAGCTCAGTTGGCAGGGGGGGCAATTTACAAAGTGCTGAACATTCTGACAGCCCCTGGGCGTCCCCCGTAGTACTAGTGCTGAAACGGGACGGGGTGACCCGTTTCTGTGTAGACTACCGGAGGCTCAACGATAAAATGACCTCGGACGCCTACCCTATGCCCTGGATAGACGAGCTCCTGGACAAGATGGCCAGGGGCCGGTACCTCACCACGATAGATCTGTGTAAAGGGTACTGGCAAATTCCTCTAGCAGAGGATGCTATCCCCAAATCGGCATTTGTCACCCCGTTTGGCCTGTATCTGTTTAAGGTCATGCCATTCGGGATGAAAAATGCCCCAGCTACCTTTCAGAGGATGGTAGATCGGTTATTGGATGGGTTCCAGGAGTACGCATGTGCCTATTTAGATGATATCGCCATTTTCAGCTACTCCTGGCCAGAGCACCTGACCCACATAGGAGCCGTACTAGACCGGATCAGGGAAGCAGGGCTGACCCTCAAACCCAGCAAATGTCATATAGGGATGGCAGAGCATTCGTATGCCGGCGGCATGAAAGCCACCAGCATACATACAGTAGTTTCACGAACAGTGAATTTCAACACTGTTTGTGAAACAAATAAACTACCGAATGGGCGACCACACACAGGAGGTCGTGTGGTGCTCATTAACCAATTGCAACATTGTTGCAATTGGTAGTTAAGTGTGTTCCTAGGTGGCCGTCGTTCGGGTACCGACCACGCGGCGGTCGGCCATCTTGGATCCTTTGTTAGCCCAGCGGTGTTTGGTCGTCAAGCGCCTGGAACTAAAACCGGCTACTCAACGGCACAAATACCGCTGGACTTCCAGGCCGTTCGGGAGCCCCGGTCATTCAGCAGGTTATTCCCTTACAGTCAATCAGTGTTTTAAATGTAACTAAGAAATAATGTGTATTTCGTGCGGCGTTCGGTTAGTTATGCTGGGATCTGAGCGGTATTCTCACGAACTGTGCGATTAAGACCTCAGCTATCTACCGAACGTCCATTCATTTAAATATAGTGAATAATGTAAAAGTTATGGATTTTAATATGAAATGTTAGTTCTGCTGCACGGAGGGATAATCCACTTAACGGTATATTCTAGTGGTAGTATCCCTCTCGTCCAGCAGTGCATGGTGGGAGAAATGTATGTGTTGGTCAGTTCCCCATGTAGTCCCCTACTGTACCACCCCTGGATTGTCAGTAAGGAAACCCCTTGCATGGGGAATGCCATAAATACAGTGACCTGTGAATAAAAGCTCAGTTGACTCCCAGCCTATGTGTCGTCTAGTTCTTGGGAGGGAAGGATTCTTATAACGCTACCAGGATTATTGTATGCTGTATTTATTTCCTTGGATTATTTTATGCTGTTCTTATTCACCTGGATTATTTTATGCTGTTCCTGTTACCCAGCGGAGATACTGTGGATTATACTACCTCTCCGCTACAGTTGGCTTAACTTCTGGCCTTATTCTCATGGGGATGACTCTAGTCCCCTTTACCTAATGGTGTTCCTTCATAGTTTGCTCTATTAAATTTTCTGACTTTACTGGCACAGTTCCCACTGCAAGACGCCTGCTGATACCTATAAGTTATACTCCACTTATAGACAATCTCTAAGAATTCACAGCTGTAGATAGACCTAGCTTAACTTTTGTTTCCTGTATACACTGTACCGTTGTCCTAGGGCGTTAGCCTAGTTGCACATTGATTCCTAGTGCTACTGCTCACTGTGAGAGCCCTTCAACACAGGTGGACTTTTATTGTCCAGTTATTATTCAGGTCTACATAGGGGACCCCGTGTGTTTTTCACTTTTTTCCCTCTTTTTTTTTTTTCCATTTATACACTTTGGTTGTACAGCGGTGTGTTGTGTGTAGTTTTTTTCGTGTTCTCTTTTATATTTAATAAAGGTTCCTTTTTTGTGTGTGTGTTTCTGTGACCTGAATTAGGGGGTAACAGTGAATGGGAGTAGTTTCCATCCATGGTTTATGGGTGGATCCCCCCTCATTCACTTGCTCCATTTTGTATATTTCTTTTGAGGTTACGCCTCTTTGTTATCCCTGGTAACCATCCTGAAGGTGTTTTGCTGGCTTGTCCAACATTACTACCTTCCACTGTTCCCCTGTCCCTATAACATTTATATGATTTATTGACCTGGTCTATATAATGGGACAGGTTATTGTTCCATGCAAATCGATTGTAAATCAGAGTACAAAGCTCTGTGTAAAATAATAGGATTTGGAAAATGATGGATTATGCGAATAGTCTGGATTGATGGCATAGAAAATTCCATGTTAAACTCAACTGCACAAAAGTGAATATATATCCCAATTTTACACATTGAGAAATGGGAAAGGTCATTAATGTATAAATCGGCTATTCTCCTGCTTGTTTAATTCTTCAATAGTTCTCTTCCATGCTTTTAGGCAGTTTAAACTTAACCACACTGTCCAATACAGAGTCTGATCTCCCCCATACTGTACAATACAGGGTCTGATCTCCCCCATACTGTACAATACAGGGTCTGATCTCCCCCATACTGTACAATACAGAGTCTGATCTCCCCCATACTGTACAATACACACTGGTAATACAGAGTCTGATCTCTCCCATACTGTCAATACAGAGTCTGATCTCCCCATACTGTACAATACAGGGTCTGATCTCCCCCATACTGTGCAATACAGGGTCTGATCTCCCCCACTGTACAATACAGAGTCTGATCTCCCCATACTGTACAATACAGGGTCTGATCTCTCCCATACTGTACAATACAGGTGTAATCTCCCCATACTGTACAATACAGGGTCTGATCTCCCCCATACTGTACAATACAGGGTCTGATCTCCCCCATACTGTACCATACTGTCAATACAGAGTCTGATCTCCCCCATACTGTACAATACAGGGTCTGATCTCCCCCATACTGTACAATACAGGGTCTGATCTCTCCCATACTGTACAATACAGGGTCTGATCTCTCCCATACTGTACAATACAGAGTGTAATCTTCCCCATACTGTACAATACAGGGTCTGATCTCCCCCATACTGTACAATACAGGGTCTGATCTCCCCCATACTGTACAATCTGATCTCCCCCAGTACAATACAGAGTCTGATCTCCCCGTACTGTACAATACAAGGGTCTACAGGGTCTGATCTCCCCCATACTGTACAATACAGAGTCTGATCTCCACCATACTGTACAATACAGGGTCTGATCTCCCACATACTGTACAATACAAGGTCTAAATACCAACACTGTACAATACAGGGTTCTGTTTAATATTTTTTCTGTAAGCTTTTCAAATGATTTAATATTGTTAAAAATATTTTAATATTTTCATTTTTCTTGTGGATTTTATATATTTTTTTTATATATTAATATTTAGAATTTTATTAAGTGTATTCAAAAATATGAAATCATTTGAAGAGCTTATCCAGAGGTAAATTTTATTTAAGCACCTCTGTAGGTCTTATGGTCAATGTTGCCTTTCATTTTGTGAGCCGCCAGTACACATCCTCCTTGAACCTGTGCAAACCAAGCTTATCTTATACATTCAACCTTTACAGAACTCATAACAAATTTTGCAGATCAGTAAAAAATAGTAAAAAAAAAAGAAAAAGAAAAATGGAAAGAGAAACTGATTAGGAATTCAGCATCATGACTCTAATCTTGCTGATAAATGAAGAAACTATGGCAAGAGAAGGTACATTTTCCATCCTACAAAAGGAGGATTAGTTGGAATATATGTCCTGAATAATTCATGCTAAGATCGCTTGCGATGCCAGCTCCAGTGAATTGTCTTTTCCACATAACGAATGGTGAAATCCGCTCGGCTCGTTGAAAAAATGTTTGATAGTTTTTCCCCCTCTGTATTATGTATACATACACAGCAGGTTATGAACACAACAGAACCTGAATTGCACATTCTGTTTTGTGCAAACAGAAATATTGCACAGAACAAAATATTGTTTGGAAGTGGCCAATCTCTGTCAGAGACCGGTTACTCACTGGAAGCAATCTTTAGACAATATTATGTTTCTTGACTTGATTCTGAAATTGCAGGTATTTCCAAGAGACATTGCGGAGTGAACATTCACAAATGTTTCTGTTGTATGTGACTCCACCAGTTTGAGGTTCGATGTTCCCTGTGAAGTGGTGCTTGGAACAAGATGGTCCATCGTACAAGTTAGAGAAGCTATTGTTCCACTTGCCAAAACAGTGAGAGACCTCATTTCCAGACTTGTGCAACTGCCATATAATCACATCCCAAAACAAACAAAATTAGGAATTAACAAGCCATTTTCTTAGTGCCATGATTCCGAATTCCATCTGTGGTGCCAAAAATTAAATGTTTGATGGAAATAAGAGATAATTGATGGTTAGGGGAAAGCCACTAAATGTTGATTTTATCCACAGATCACATGAGAAGTGAGCAATAGAGAAAAAATATGAGGAGCAATACAAATCTATATTTATATAATAATTTAGTTAATAAATGTTTAATGTATAAATACATAGATTTCTTTTTTCTATTGGTCTCTTGTTCTCACTTGATCTGTGAACCAAATAACAGGGAAATGTGGCTATATTATCGACGTCCGAATCGTTTTTCACAAAACATCTCCATGGACAAAATTCATCCGAATCTAAACACCGCACGGACAGAATTGACCTGAAACGCCTATTTCTTTTTCGGACATATCAATTCTAATAAACTACATATTATTTGTAGTGAATTATATAAGTTCTTTTTTATTTTGGCATCACAACTGAATAATGGAATAGGGATGGATGGTAGTATGAAGTAGGGGTTGGAAAACTTAATTTCATGGGAGTATGGAGACGGGAAAGGATGATGACACAGAAATAGAGTATTGGGGTAAGGTGATCCGAAAGCTTAGTAGGAAAGGAGAATTAGAAATATTGATGGCACAGGCTATGGGAATTTGGAAAGAATGTTAACGTGGAATAAAAGTATTTGGAGTGATGATGACATAGGGAAAGATGATGCAGAATAGAATGTTTGGAGTTAACTGGAAATTAAGATGACTCCTTTTTAACACTAATAGCATGGCCTATAGAAAGGCATTATAGACGTTTTGTTTATTTAAAGATATTCCACACACTTAAAACACTTTAGTTTAGTTAAATTCTTTATGTGTGAAAGGTTTTCCCTCTTTTTTTTTATTTGACAAAATATACGAATTTCTATAGTAATTGGCAATTTTATAAATTAACCTGTTTACACACTCGTAGCTGTCAATCTGTCGATACCTCGATACCAAGATCAAAATACCAAAGTAGACACAGAAATACAATGCACTCTTGGGAACTGATAAGAGAAACCACAACAAGGCAATGATCCATACCCTGAGTGCTCCTTTTATACCCTATGCCTTTAATATATAGCCATGCCCCCAAAACGTTCAAATTCGAAGTTTTGGCAGGCTGTGACGTATTCGGCGCCATGTTGCATCATCAAAAAGGGACACGAGAGGGACCGTGGTTCTTCCCTTCCTGGTCCTCCCCAAGCTGTGTCACAGCCTGGACAACATAAGGTAATGTGACACAATCAGACCACAGGTCCAGTTACTTCCTGGTTTGTTTTGCTAAGTTGGAGTGTTAAAATTATTCTAAATATTGGTCTTGATTTAATATTTTTGAATCAATTAGAAAATATATATTTTTTAAATATTAACAAAAAAAATATACTGTGATAAAATTGATCAATATAAAAAAAAATCTAAATGTTAAAAACATTATATCAAAATGTTAAATAATTTGAAAGTTTATGCAAAAATTTTAAATAATTTGAAAAGCGTATCCAGCAATATTAAATTAAGTACATTAATGGATAGTATATATATATTTTTATAATTATTATTTTTTTAAATGATATTAGATTATTCTTGAACATTTATATTTCCAGATAGGTTAATAATAAAATATAAGACCTATTTGTGAACATTATATAATAATATTATAAAATTCTAGTGAATTCTAAACCGAGGCCTCAATTTAATATTGTTAAATACACTTTTAAAAATGATTTAATATTTAAAATAATATTTAAATATTTTGATGTTTTTGATATATTGATATACATTTTTTTTACATATGACACATTTCTCGATAATTTAGTATTTTAGAAAAAATCATTTTCAAAGTTTATCCAAAACTATTAAATGATTTGGAAAGCTTATCAAACAATATAAAATTGAGGCCCTAGTTTGAAAATTTGGGCTATGTAGAATTTTGTATTCTGATGTTTACACTACAATTCACTGTTTCATTAATAACCTCCCTTTTATTTTAAATGTATTTTTTTAATTTAAAGGGACACCGTAGGCACTGTATCTGCTTCATCTCATTAAGCTGGTTATAGTATATGGAGTCCTCTGGTGCCATCATTTCTTTCAGCATTAAACAGTTTTTAAACTTTTAAAGGACCACTCTAGGCACCCAGACCACTTCAGCTTAATGAAGTGGTCTGGGTGCCAGGTCCTTCTAGGGTTAACCCATTTTTTCATAATTATAGCAGTTTCAGAGAAACTGCTATAATTATGAATGGGTTAAGCCTTCCCCCTAATCCTCTAGTGGCTGTCTCATTGGCAGCCACTAGAGGCGCTTGCGTGCTTCTCACTGTGAAAATCACAGTGAGAGCACGCCAGCGTCCATAGGAAAGCATTGTAAATGCTTTCCTATGAGACCGGCTGAATGCGCGCGCAGCTCTTGCCGCGCGTGCGCATTCAGCCGGCGGGGCGTAACGGAGGAGGAGAGAAGGAGGAGAGCTCTCCGCCCAGCGCTGGAAAAAGGTAAGTTTTTACCCCTTTCCCCTTCCAGAGCCGGGCGGGAGGGGGTCCCTGAGGGTGGGGGCACCCTCAGGGCACTATAGTGCCAGGAAAACGAGTATGTTTTCCTGGCACTATAGTGGTCCTTTAATGTTTTAATGCTAAACAAGAGTCCCCGGCAGTCCATCCCCTCTGTGCTGCTTTGGCTAATAAGGAAGTATTAGCCTGAGCAGCAATGGGCAGCTGTGATTGGCTGAGAGTGTCAGCTGACTGCTTTTAACCTGTCAGCGCTCCAACTGACGGGTATGACAACATGGAAGTGTGCAATCTTTGCCTTAGCTACACATACAGAAGGGGCCGGACTGTGGGTGGCCAGGGACACCGCGGAGACCTCCACACTGCCGCCAATTCGTGTAAGGACTACCGAACGGCCCCCGTTCAGTTCTGCTCCTGATGCTGTGTGTCGTCCAGTCATTGGGATTGATGTTGGGATATTATTGGATTGTCTTGCCTGCTGGAATTATTGTCTTATGGATTTTTAATACTTGTTCCTGAGCCTCACTGGGATCTTGAGGGGAGATAAACTGTGGAATATCAGCTCTCCGCTACATTGGTGGCAGCGGTGGGATCCAGACTCGCAAAGGAATAAGGATTAATGGAGATTGATTACTCCACATTAAAACGATCCACACTGAAAGATCTTCTGGAAGCAAGAGGTATTCCAGCCAGCAATAAAACAAAGGCAACACTCATCTCTGAAGTAATGGCAGAATACCGTACAGAGGGATGCGACAGACGGAACGGAGCAAGCAGAGTTCCAAAGGCAGCTCCAATTCAGACTGTCCTTTTATGGGGAGAATCCACTGATAGAGATCATCTCCAAGATGATGACAGAGGTCCAGGAGTTTATAATGCGGCAAAGAAGGCCACAAACACCGGAAAGAAGCCCAGCAGTGTCTATGGTGCAAGAGGGTAAGCCGAAAATCCCATACCAAGCGTTTAAAATGTATGTAGAAGCAGAGGAAGATATAGACAACTTCCTACAAGATTTTGACAGACTGTGCACGGTACATAAAAAAATATGGAAGACTGTGTCCCCATTCTAGCAGGACGGTTAACAGGCAGCACAAGCTTGTGGGTGTTAAGCCAGCTGTGCGACCCCTAGGAGGAAACAGTTTTCCCACTGGCACAAACGCACCACTGAGACAACTACCCCCACCAGCTCCCACAGCTACTCAACCAAGGTTCCGCCATCCCTCCACTGTGCAATGCCACCAGTGCCAGAGGTGGGGACACTACAAGCGGGACTGCCCACAGCTTCGAGACCGATCCACCTGGATCCGACCAGGTCCACCCCCACCACCGAGAGCAGCAGCACACCACTACCAGGACGAGACACCCGCCGCCTATGGCTCTGCAGTTCCCGTCACTACCATAGAACAGTGGGAAGTACTACATGAAGCCAACCCGCTACAAGCAAATGCTGATAATCGTCAACATCACAGGCAAACAGTCTACCTGGAGGGAAAAGCTGTGCAGGGACTCCGAGATTCAGGGGCCACCATAACCCTGGTCCAAAGCCACTTGGTCTCTGACAAAGCCAAAACCAGCAGGACTGTAGCCGTCATGGTTGCCGGGGGAGCCGTATACCAGCTGAATACTGCACGAGTTCATTTGCATTGGGGAGTGGGTCGGGAAATGTGGAAGTGGGGTTGATGCCACAATTACCCAAAGAGGTGGTACTAGGAAACGATCTGGGAAAGCTCACTTCTGCTTTTGAACCCCAAACCGCAACCACTGAAGAAGCGCATCCAGTGGTCACCAGGCAACAGGCCCGCACCCAGGACTACAACACACTACCGGAGGTTCAGGTAAGAGAGCCTTCCCCTTCCCTAGACTGTGTCCCTTGGGCCCCTCCTAACAAATTTGCGGCAGAGGTGATTACTGACCCTACCCTACAGGTATATAGAGACAAAGTGACCAACCTGGGGCGGAGGGGGAAAGATTTGTATGGGATAGGCAGTTGTTATACAGAGATTCAGACAAGCAGGTAGCTGGGTCCTACCCGATTGTTCCACAGAGGTACCGAGCCGAATTGCTCCAGATAGCTCACGATATTCCGCTATCCGGGCATTTGGGGGTCAGTCGTACCCGATACCGACTGACCCAGAGTTTCTTTGGGCCAGGAATTAGCACAGGAAGTCCGTAAATATTGCAGCACCTGCGATACATGCCAGAGGGTAGGGAAGAGGGGGGACCGGCGGAAGGCAAAGTTGCATCCCCTACCTATAATTGATAAACCGTTTTATAGACTAGCAGTAGATCTCATAGGTCCCCTTCGGAAACCTAGCCCTTCTGGCAAGAAATATATTTTAACAGAGGTGGCCCTGACAAATATCCATGCAGAAACCATGGCTGAGGCCCTGATGCAGATTTTCTCCCGGATGGGGTTACCCAGGGAGATCATCTCGGATCAGGGTACTCAGTTCACCGCAGAGGTCACTCAGCATCTCTGAAAATTCTGTGACGTTAAACCTATAATCAGTGCCCCCTACCCCTACGTAGCTTCCAGGTTGGGCAGAAAGTTTTCATTTTAAAACCTGTCTGCCATGATAAGCTTCAGGCCGCCTGGCAAGACCCTTATAAAGTGGTGGAACAGAGATGTGACACCACTTATATAATTGAACCCTGCGCCGGGACTGGAGGGCGACGCATGCTCCATGTGAACATGATGAAGCCCTATCATGAACGCTCAGAAGAGGTGACCGCTATTTATGCACCCAACTGGAGACCGGCTGAGCCCGCAGGAACGTACCGAGGTACAACAGCTGTTAAGAGAGAAGCAAGATACCTTCTCTAATGTGCCTGGATACACTCTTCTAGCCACTGACCGGGTAGAAACCCCAGGACAACTTCCCATGCGCCAGAGCCCGTAACGCAGACTTGGAAAAATGATCCGTGAGCATCCCAGACATCCCCAAGCCGATCCGTGCTGGATCAGACTGTGTATGCCGGCTTGTGGGCAAGGGGGAGCAGTGTAGCGGATGGCATTGGGCTGTCCTCAGAATTATGTATATACGTATGTTTTCGGTTTAATTTTGCCATGTGTATGTCAAGTGTATGCAGCATTCGGTTAATTGTTCGGTAAAATCACTCTAGTTATTATGCGAGTGAAACTACCGAATAATCAGACCACCCCAGGAATAAGTGTGCCTCCAATTAGCATTCGCAACAATGTTGTAAAAGGGTAACTGGCAATTCGTGCAGTGTGTACTTTGTCCTCTGGGTGGCCGCCATTCTGGAGACGAACACGTGGCGGCGGCCATCTTAAACTCCCGAACAGCTGTGTTTTGCCGTCGAGTGTCTGGAACCCAAATCGGACACTAGGTTAGGCAAACACCGCTGAGACTTCCACACTCCCGCCAATTTGTGTAAAAACTACCGAACGGCCCCCCGTTCGGTAGAAAGAACCCCACGAACAAGGGGATTTACCCGAATCCTCCCTAGTTCTCATAACCCAAGACATTCGTGTGTTTCATTCCCTTTTCTGTGACCGACCGCAGGGCCAAAATGTATGGGACCCTTTTCGGCTGTTAACTCCAGCGCGGTCGGTCTTTTTAGTACCTCCAGGGTGGTTTTTGGATATGTGTCTCACCCAGATCGGGGCTACCAGGGGATGTAATATTTAAAGGGGTACCCCTATGTTTAGGGCTACATCCAGAAAACAAGGGGAACTGTATGGGAGAAAGCATTAAAAGAAGGTTGTGTGATTAAAAGTTCAGTTCTGCTCCTGATGCTGTGTGTCGTCCAGTCATTGGGATTGATGTTGGGATATTATTGGACTGTCTTGCCTGCTGGAATTATTGCCTTATGGATTTTTAATACTTGTTCCTCAGCCTCACTGGGATCTTGAGGGGAGATAACCCGTGGAATATCAGCTCTCCGCTACATACCGTTCATGTCAAATGTCATGTCGCCATGTCGCCAAATCCTGCTGCTTCCATCTCAAAAACATTGCGCGCATCCAACCCTATTTAACGCCTGATACGGGAAAGGTGCGTGTCCATGCTGTGTCCTCTCCTGCCTTGAGTACTGTAATCCGCTTCTCAGTGGTCTTATGTGCTCCCAACTTGCCCCGTTACAGTCCATAATGAATTCGGCTGTGATGCTCATCTTCCTGTCCGCCCACACCTCCCCCCTTTGTTAGTCCCAAGATTGGCTTCCCATAAGATATAGGTGTGTCAGACTGCCTGGCACCCCGACTGGGTACCTCTGCCAATCGCGCATCCTATAAGCACCATACCACACAATAAACTATAAGCACCACACCAGACACCATAACCACTGTAGCCCCCCTTAGCCTTAGAATTTTTTCTTCCTTAGAATCATTAAAGGTAGGGCATCCTCTCCTCTTTCTTGTCACTCTCCCCTTAGGACCTTAATTTGGTTCGCTATTATTCTTTTATCCTAGCAACCTACTTTTCTACCTTACCCTTACCCTTTGTGTCACTATACCCCACTCCCTCAAGCATGTAAACTCACTGAGCAGGCCCTCAATCCCTCTGTTACTGTCACTATACCCCACTCTCTCTAACATGTAAACTCACTGAGCAGGCCCTCAATCCCTCTGTTACTGTGTCACTATACCCCACTCCCTCTAACATGTAAACTCACTGAGCAGGGCCCTCAATCCCTCTGTTACTGTGTCACTATACCCCACTCCCTCTAACATGTAAACTCATTGAGCAGGCCCTCAATCCCTCTGTTACTGTGTCACTATACCCCACTCCCTCTAACATGTAAACTCACTGAGCAGGCCCTCAATCCCTCTGTTACTGTGTCACTATACCCCCACTCCCTCTAACATGTAAACTCACTGAGCAGGCCCTCAATCCCTCTGTTACTGTGTCACTATACCTCACTCCCTCTAACATGTAACCTCACTGAGCAGGGCCCTCAATCCCTCTGTTACTGTGTCACTATACCCCACTCCCTCTAGCATGTAAACTCACTGAGCAAGGCCTTCAATCCCTCTGTTACTGTGTCGCTATACCCCACTCCCTCTAACATGTAAACTCACTGAGCAGGGCCCTCAATCCCTCTGTTACTGTGTCACTATACCCCAGTCCCTCTAACATGTAAGCTCACTGAGCAGGCCCTCAATCCCTCTGTTACTGTGTCACTATACCCCACTCCCTCTAACATGTAAACTCACTGAGCAGGGACCTCAATCCCTCTGTTACTGTCACTATACCCCACTCCCTGTAACATGTAAACTCACTGAGCAGGGGCCTCAATCCCTCTGTTACTGTGTCCCTATACCCCACTCCCTCTAACATGTAAACTCACTGAGCAGGCCCTCAATCCCTCTGTTACTGTGTCACTATACCCACTCCCTCTAACATGTAAACTCACTGAGCAGGGCCCTCAATCCCTCTGTTACTGTGTCACTATACCCCACTCCCTCTAACATGTAAACTCACTGACAGGGCCCTCAATCCCTCTGTTACTGTGTCCACTTTCATGCCCCACTCTCTCCCTAACATGTAAACTCACTGAGCAGGCCCCTCAATCCCCTCTGGTACTGTGTCACTGTACCCCCACTCCCTCCCTAACATGTCCCAGCCTCACTGAGCAGGGCCCTCAATCCCTCTGTTACTGTGTCACTATACCCCACTCCCTCTAACATGTAAGCTCACTGAGCAGGGCCCACAATCCCTCTGTTACTGTGTCACTATACCCCACTCCCTCTAACATGTAAACTCACTAAGCAGGGCCCTCAATCCCTCTGTTACTGTGTCACTATACCCCACTCCCTCTATCATGTAAACTCACTGAGCAGGCCCTCAATCCCTCTGTTAATGTGTCACTATACCCCACTCCCTCTAGCATGTAAACTCACTGAGCAGGGCACTCAATCCCTCTGTTACTGTGTCACTGTACCCCCCCCTCCCTCAGCAGCCTTGAAGCTCACTGGCGGGCCCTCAACCCCTCTGTTGCTGTCACTGCCACCCCTCCCTCTGGCATGTAGGCTCACACTGAGCGGGCCCTCCGTCCCTCTGTTACTGTGTCACTATACCCCACTCCCTCTAACATGTAAACTCACTGAGCAGGGCCCTCAATCCCTCTGTTACTGTGTCACTATACCCCACTCCCTCTAACATGTAAACTCACTGGGCAGGGCCGTCAATCCCTCTGTTACTGTGTCACTATACCCCACTCCCTCTAACATGTAAACTCACTGGGCAGGCCCTCAATCCCTCTGTTACTGTGTCACTATACCCCACTCCCTCTAACATGTAAACTCACTGAGCAGGGCCCTCAATCCCTCTGTTACTGTGTCACTGCTGCTGCCCACTCCCTCCCAACATTAGCAAACTCACTGGGGCGGGAGCCTCAGTCCCTTTGTTACTGTGTCCTGCACTTCACTACCCCCACTCCCTCTAACATGTAAGCTCACTTCCAGGCAGGCCCTCAATCCACTGTTGCACGTGATACTGCCCCTCCCTCCCTGTATGTAACTCACTGAGGCAGGGCACTCAATCCCTGTTGCCTGTGTCACTATACCCCACTCCCACCAACATGTAAACTCACTGAGCAGGGCCCTCAATCCCTCTGTTACTGTGTCACTATACCCCACTCCCTCTAACATGTAAACTCACTGAGCAGGCCCTCAATCCCTCTATTACTGTCACTATACCCCACTCCCGCTAACATGTAAACTCACTGAGCAGGCCTTCAATCCCTCTGTTACTGTGTCACTATACCCCACTCCCTCTAACATGTAAACTCACTGAGCAGGCCCTCAATCACTCTGTTACTCTGTCACTATACCCCACTCCCTCTAACATGTAAACTCATTGAGCAGGCCTCAATCCCTCTGTTACTGTCACTATACCCCACTCCCTCTAACATGTAAACTCACTGAGCAGGCCCTCAATCCCTCTGTTACTGTGTCACTATACCCCACTCCCTCTAACATGTAAACTCACTGAGCAGGCCCTCAATCCCTCTGCTACTGTCACTATACCCCACTCCCTCTAACATGTAAACTCACTGAGCAGGGCCCTCAATCCCTCTGTTACTGTGTCACTATACCCCACTCCCTCTAACATGTAAACTCACTGAGCAGGCCCCTCAATCCCTCTGTTACTGTGTCACTATACCCCACTCCCTCTAACATGTAAACTCACTGAGCAGGCCCTCAATCCCTCTGTTACTGTGTCACTATACCCCACTCCCTCTAACATGTAAACTCACTGAGCAGGGCCCCCAATCCCTCTGTTACTGTGTCACTATACCCCACTCCCTCTAACATGCAAACTCACTGAGCAGGGCCCTCAATCCCTCTGTTACTGTGTCACTATACGCCACTCCCTCTAACATGTAAGCTCACTGAGCAAGGCCTCAATCCCTCTGTTACTGTGTCACTATACCCCACTCCCTCTAACATGTAAACTCACTGAGTAGTCCCTCAATCCCTCTGTTACTGTGTCACTATACCCCACTCCCTCTAACATGTAAACTCACTGAGCAGGACCCTCAATCCCTCTGTTGCTGTGCGCCCACTTGCCTGGCTACAAATACGTGTCTGTTAGTCCACTCATTGTACAGCGCTGCGGAACTTTATTTTCCCGTTGCTGGTTTAATGATTAACGCTCCCCAAGTTTATTCCCCAAATATTATCACATGCAAGGCACGGGCAGTTATGCTAGGCTCTGCTAGTTAATGTATAAGTAATGGTGTGCAATATTACTGTTCATGTCATGATATGTTATTTTGTATTTTATTTATCTACCCATCCTTCGTGATAATCTTTCTCTGCATGTTATCGAGTGGCACTCATCTCCTACTTACTATACTGTGTGAAATATTATATGTCTCTGTATGAGGCGACGTCTATACATATCAATAAATTGCGCAGTGTATACAGATCACCTTGACTAACTTATCCACCATTTTCCTCTTCATTCAGCAGATAATTCCTCCTCTATTGCGTCCTGTGATTAACGAACCAGCCTTGCATTCCAGAAATAATTATTAAATAAGCTAGACGACTGGGTCACAATGAGAAAATAAATCAATATTCATTCACGATTTTCATCTCAGCATCTTCCCTCTGTATAAAGGGGTATGAAAGTGGATGGGGCTCATCTACAGTAATCTGTCTGTGATAATTCTATTACATTCGGAATGACACTAATTTCCCTTTGAAGCCTCTTAGCTGTACGCCGCATTAAATGGATTACTGGTCTTTGAAAAGAAAGTGCATGAGTTTATGTCCAGGAAGTGAATGTATCATTTTTACTTTGACGTTTGTATGAAAGGGCTATTATGTTCCAAAAAATGAAAGTAAAAATTGCTCAACACGTATCCTGATACAATGAGCACATTTAAGTATATATGTTTCCCAAAATGTCCGAGTTACTATAATATTTAGTACTTCGAATGGAGAAAACATTACATGCAGGTACAATTACTACACAGCAGCATTAGAATATTCCCTATAATTAATTAGTATAACTCATTTTAACTCCTCCTATTACTCAATATAACCCTCCCTATAACCCCTCCTATTACTCCATATAACCCTCCCTATAACTCCTCCTATTACTCCATATAACCCTCCCTCTCAAACCCCTCCTATTACTCCATATTACCCTCCCTATAGCTCTTCCTA
>OW240920.1:4318518-4359418 GCA_933207985.1 Pelobates cultripes | reverse complement strand
CCTGAGGATTTATCTATACAATAATAATAATGCAAACTAATAGGCTCCATGTTGCCGTTTTAGTAGCTTGCACTAGTATCTTAATTGATTTACTAACTGATATTCCTACTAAAGCTAAACTTTATATCCCATAACACCCTAGTTGGCAGTGATATATGGCATATGGTCTAGACCAGGGATCATTGCCAAACAGGATCTGATCTATTATGTGTATCAGTAGGATTTCACATATCTGCTGGTGCAAAGAGAGCTGTGATTGCAGGTGGCCATGGGAATTCCTCAGTTTCCGCGTTGCAGTACTTAGAGGACGTGATTCCTCCCCACATTTGTGAACGGGAATCCGCACTGGAGTACAACAGCTATCACAACTCTGCTCCTGACCTGTACCTGGCTAGCCCAGTCCCCACTGGGCCCTACGGAAGCCACCCACACAGATATACTCAAAGTGCATAATTAGCCTCCCCCTCATACAAATAATACAAAAACCCCACACAAACACACAGTCCCCATAAACACAACACCACAATAGGCAGGCTTAAGACATCCAGCTCCCGCAGAGCTGAATCTCTCTTAGCCAATGAATGAGTGTCTGTGCACAGAACCATGCGTAGGTTGAAATTAACCAGGATGAACCTGTTGTTCTGATCTGACTTACGAAGCTCCGATGATGCTGACAGAGGTGGAGTTTTACTCCAGCATGATAGGGGTTAATCTCTCTCTGTGCAATGTTTCATACTGAAATGCTCCACATACAAGCACCATGACCACTTCAAAGCACTGGATAAGGTGCTTGGAGTAACCCTTTAACAAACTTTGTTACTTGTTTTGAATGTATGAAGTGCAGTCTGAATCATCCTGTTAATTGTGCCTAACAATTAAAAATATATATGTTGTTGTTATAAAGATGTACAGAAACACTGCATTGTTTTCATTTTGTTTTTGTAGTTTGGATGACACCGATTGGATAACATTGCTGGAGCCATGACAGAGAAAAAGGAGTCATTGTTACAGAACCTAGATCATTTCATTGAACTCCTTGCTGTATCTCGAAGTGTTTATGTAAAGAATTGGGACATTTTGAGTGTGAAACAGGGCTTGAAGTGGGGGACGTATTTCAAACACATCTATAAGAAATTCAGCGCCAATGACGCTATCAAAACTATCTTAGAGGATTTTCTTCAATTAAAGAATGTTGAGCTTGCTGCTTGCACAAAGAACTATCAACACGTACATTTCGATAACCTTGGGCAAAGTGTGGACATGCTCTGCACAAATCTTCTGCTGAACAGGGCACTTCCTAAATCAGTCTTCAAGTTTCTGATTTCACAGTTAAGTGATGATACTAGCAAGACTACTAAACTTTGCGGTGTGAACAATAGTGTATCTCAAAAGGCTGCTTTGCAACTTTTGCTACCTTTTCCACAAACCAGTTCCGATGGACTGCAAGACCCGTTAGAAGATCCTCTTGTATTAACTCAAGCAGAAATGCTCAAAAGTTATTTAGAAGACAAATTCAAGACTGTAGGAAAAATACATCAGTCTGCCTGTGTGTCAGATGTCCTGAGTGGGATATCACAGCCACATGTTTACTATTTATTAGCATCTGTGCTGATCTCCAATATTGACACAGTCGGTCTAATGGGTCTGAAGCCATTGTCCCAACTGCTTCTAGAATGGTTGCTAGCTAATAGTAACATTTGGCAAGATTTCTGCCGTAATCTAAGATGTCAGAGCTTAACAAGATTAAGTTGCAAATATCCAATGCTGAGAGAAGCCTACCTTGACTTCTTAACTACTTTGGGGAGATCCATGGAACAAGATTTTGTGTCAGGGAATTGGGTTAGTACCTCAATGACAATGACCTTCAACATGTTCCTAGAACATTTTGAATGTCTGATGGAAGGTGGTGAGGACCTTAAAGCAGCCACAGAAACAATGCTTAAAACATTGAAAATGGAAGGCGGAGATTTTGATGTACCTGGAGTCAACATATGGACCGATTTATTGCTGGAAATAAATAAAACATAGGCCATCATTCATAGCATTTTTGTGATGTAAAAACCTTCATGATGTGCTTTTTGGTTTGTGTATAGAATCAGTTATTGATTTATAACATAATTATTGTATTTTTACAGTTAAATATTATTTATGCAAGCGTGTAAGACATTTTAGAATGTCCGTCACATCCATCGAAGTTTGAAGGGTTTTCAGTGAGAGGTAGAACATAATATGTACACATTACTTCTACACTTTGTAATAAAGATAAAGTACTTTGTCATTTTCTTTCAGTAAATGCAGTTCTTAGAAACAACAGTAAGACTTACTTATATTTCTCTGAATAGAAATATCTGTGATTATGTAAGTCAAGGCCAAAGCCAAGTCGGCTTTAAAAGATCTAACTAGCTCCGTTTCTTACACCTTTATCCAGCCGTAATATTTTCTTTTGCGCTAGAGCCCTTGTTTTCGGCAAGGATATAATAAGTGAACCTTTTGTTTTTCGACATATACATTTTTTTTTTCATGTATAGCATTTGATGAGCCCATGCTTTTGTTCTGTAAGGTATTGTAAAATAAAGATAGACTGCCATCTAGACCCTAATGTACATGTCTTAGTAGTTTGTCTGCATTTCTGTTTTATTTGTTAACAGAATAAATAAGGATACGTGTTTCTGCTTTCATCTATGTATCTCAGTCTATATGAGTAAGGGTGCAGTTTGAAATGACAGGTGGGAAAGGCCATTCTTTGACGTTTCTAATTGGTCCAGTCTGCTGTATGAATTGAATTCCAGCTTAACAGATTACTTAATGTTTGCTAGAGATCCGAGAATTCAGAGGGTGTTTTCTGTCCTGTGCGATATTTCAAGTTGGAACCACATTCTTTCTCTCAATTCTCCATCTGAGAGAATAACATGCAGGTATTACCATTTGCCGTATAGTTCTAGGTGTGGCCTGATTCTAGCTTATTATTTAGTTAAGATACCTTAATAGCAATAAAATGTATTTGAACGCTATACACTTTGTATCTATATATGAATAGTATTTCCGTTTTATACCAGTATACCAGTTTATTATCTGGTAAGAAATGCTACGAGCTGTTGTAATCTGCATTAAAATTACAAAACATAACAATGCAACGATAACTGTAACAATTATAGCAATAAACACTTTCCATTATATACAGTTACTCCTTGTTGTAATAGCTCTGCAATCTCGGGTTCCTGGCACGTACACAGCTCTGGGTGGGGTCCTCTCGTTCGGTGCATATACAATCCTGGAATCTTCTTTTCACACTTCAGTGGATTTGGATTAACCACAGCTCTTCCATCAATGTCTTTCTGTACAAGTCCAGCTCATGTCTCTAGATCTCCACAGCCCTGTTCCAGAATCATTTTTACAGACCAATGGTCCAATAGCCTTCCCCAGACTTACTCCTCCACTGGAGCCTTGAACAGGTCTATGCTCTATATACTCTAGGTGTGCCCATTTGTTTAGGCTATTTTTTTTATATACTACTCAGATTGCCAAAAACAAATGGCTGTAAGGCAAGAGTAGCAAGGCTTAACTTCAACAGCCAGTTTTAGTATATATTTTGTAGCCTTGAGCATTTATAAAATATCAGTTGGTGTATTTCAGTTACAAACAATTCAGCTCACAAACCTGCATATGTTTACAAATCACCTCTAGTGGCTGTCTTCTTGACAGCCATTAGAGGTGCTTCTTCCTCCAGAATTAATCCTGGTACTGGAAATCAATTGCTGCTGATAGCACCATTTGATTTGAAGAGCTGGGCATTTGGCCGTGCTTGCCTAGTCCATCCATTGCTTCTGTATGGTCATGGCAGCTTTGATACTGAAATCACCTGAGACTAGCCTGGAGGCTACAGTGGAGGAGACCCAGAGTTTCTTAAACTTAGATTTTTTAATGCCAAAGGATGTGTCCCAAAAAAGTTATTTTTATTTTTAGGACAATAGCATCCCTTTAAATGTAGTGAGTTAGTTTCCAGGAAGAAAGTATATGTATGTCAGCATGCATTCATCTAGACATTCAGAAGTCCTCATTATAACAGGGTTAGGCCTTTCTTGGAATTTAAAATCAGAATTGTGACGAAGTGCCCTTCGCCACTTGGTCCTGGAGAGGCCTACTTGCCAGCCTCCTCCCCTGTGACTATGACTCTTTCATGTATCTGGCTTTAAAGCCCCTAGTCTACCTTCAGACAGACTATTTATGTAGGCTGCTTTATTTATCTTATGTTTTAGTCACCCTGTACCCATTATAGGTGCAGGGTGTGTGTAATGTAATTGTTTATAGTGTGTGTGTATGTACTGTGTAATGTATTGCCTGCTCTCTTGTATTGCTGAGGTTTGCTACCAACTAGGTGGGTTTGGCTATGGAGCTTGTCTAGTGCCCTCTGTTGGTAGCAACAGCAATATGCACTACCTGAATTGCAAGACTGGTTCATTTGCATATTTGGGTAGATTTGCATATTGCTAATTCTGCAGGCAGGTGAGATATTTACTGTTATATTGTCTCCCCCACCCCTTTAATTGTTTATAGTGTGTGTGTGTGTGTACTGTGTAATGTATTGCCTGCTCTCTTGTATTGCTGAGGTTTGCTACCAACTAGGTGGGTTTGGCTATGGAGCTTGTCTAGTGCCCTCTGTTGGTAGCAACAGCAATATACACTACCTGAATTGCAAGACTGGTTCATTTGCATATTCGGGTAGATTTGCATATTGCTAATTCTGCAGGCAGGTGAGATATTTACTGTTAAATATTGTCTCCCCACCCCTTTAAAAATGTGCCATTGTGTTGTGATAAGTCACTGTGTGTTGCCTGCTATGGTTTGACTGTTTGTGATTTTATTGAGGGTTTTAACAATGTTATTGTGTGGTGACCCTATTGGCTGGTCCCAAGGGAAATAAAGGTTTTGACAGTTCTTCTTGATCCCTCTGGCATTGGCTTGCTTGTCTCGTTGTTGGGCCGAACTGTTATAATCACACACAGGGGATTGCTATGCTCTGCATGCTCCCTGAGCTTGAGTCACTTAGCTCTTTTTAAAGAGCTTGTTCTGACATTTCTCCTTGGAGGGAGGGTCTTCACCACCTGATCCTGGATGCTGGAGGGTTAAATTTACAGGGGTGGAAGGAGAGAATTTCTTTCCCACACAGTCCTGAAGGACTGAAGCTGATCCAGGGTGGAAGGAAGACGGCGAGACTCCAGTCAAGATACGGCGGTTGCGGAGTCTGCGGTGGTTGTGGTGTCTGCTGCAGCGCTTGGAGTCCTCAGGAAGCGCTAGGAGCATCCGTCAACGGAGGGTACTCAGTCGGAGTGCAGGGAGCTCCGTTACAAGAATCATTGAGCTCTGCCTATAACAGTAACTAAAATTAACATTTCACAAACACACTAGAACACGCTCATCAGGGCATGACAACCGTAACGGTTGTCATGGGCCCGGCGGTCCTGGGGGGCCCGGACTGCTCAGGTCGTCCGGGCCCCACATTCAGTGGATACATACTGCGACCCGGTATGTACCCACTGGGCCAGCCTCTTCTCCTGGGGGGCCCAGCAGCCGGTCACCTCAGGGCCCCCCAGAGGCTGGCCCTGCAGTCACCCGGCGGGCGCGCGAGGGAGCACTCTCTGTGTGCTTCCTCTTCAGCTCCCTCGCGCACCGTACTGATGCCGGAGCCGGAGCATGACGTCATCTTCCAGCTCCGGCATCAGTACGCGGCGCGCGAGGAAGCACACAGAGAGTGCTCCCTCGCGCGCCGGCCTGTCAGGGAGTGGGGTGGTGGGGGAGTTAGGGAGGAAATTTGAGGGAGTGGGGTGTGGGGTGGAGTTAGGTAGGGAATTTGAGGGAGGAAGGGAGGAAATTTGAGTGGGGGAGGGAAGGGAGGAAGTTTGGAGAGGGGAAGGAGGAAATTTGATGGGGAGGGAAGGAAGGAGGAAATTTGAGGGGGGGAGAGGGAGGGAGGAACTGAGGGGGGGAGAGGGAGGGAGGAAATTTGAGGGGGGAGGGAGGAAATTTGAGGGGAGAGGGAGGGAGGAAATTTGAGGGGGGGGAGAGGAGGAGGAAATTTGAGGGGTGGGAGACAGAGAAGGAAATTTGAGGAGGGGAGAGGAAGGAAATTTGGGGGTGAGGGAAAAGAGGAAATTTGGTTGGGAGAGGAAGGAATTTGAGGGAGGGGAGGGAGAGAGGTAGGGAACTTGGAGGGGAGAGGAAGGAAATTTGAGGGGGGAGAGGAAGGACATTTGAGGGAGGGGGAGAGGAAGGGAGGAAATTTGAGGGGAGAGGAAGGAGGAAATTTGAGGGGAGGAAATTTGAGGGGGGAGTGGAAGGAGGAAATTTGAGGAGGGGAGGAAGGAAATTTGAGGGAGGGGAGGGAGAGGAAGGAAATTTGAGGGAGGTGAGGGAGAGGAAGGAAATTTGAGGGAGGGGAGGGAGAGGAAGGAAATTTTGAGGGAGGAAGGAAATTTGAGGGGGGGAGGGAGGAAGGAAATTTGAGGGAGGGGGAGAAGAAGGAAATGAGAGGGAGGGGGAGAAGAAGGAAATGAGAGGGAGGGGGAGAAGAAGGAAATGAGAGGGAGGGGGGGAGAAGGCAATGAGAGGGAGGGGGAGAAGAAGGAAATTGGAGAGGGGGGAGAAGAAGGAAATTGGAGAGAGGGGGAGAAGAAGGAAATTGAAGGGGGGGGGAGAAGGAAATTGACAGGGGAGAGATTGACATCCAACACACACACACACACACCTTGCACACAGAAAACACACAATGCACACAGACACACATACACAAGCAATGCATCCCTTACACACAGCAACACACAATGCACCCCTTACACACACTCAGTGCATCCCTTACAGATGCACCCACTGCATCCCATACATACACAAACTCACCTTGCAGCCCTTACACATACAAACACAGATTCACACAATGCATTCCTTACACACATCAGGACATCCCCCCACACACACACCCCTGTGAACAAACTCATTGGTGGAACATGAAGGTGGACCTTGGGACCCAGACCTTGAGCTGTGTAAAGGGCCCCCAAAAAATGGAGCTGCTTCCCGTTCTCCCAGAACATTGATTTTTGTGACCACAGTTACAAACCGCCTCCAGAGAGCCTGTTCTACACCAGACCAGTGGAGCCAGACTGCAGCTAGAGCCCATCATCATCCTCATCTGGTTGTAAGTAGGCAATCTAGTATATTATTCGTGGCACTAATCTCTAATTTACCTCACATTAAAGGGACACTATAGTCTCCAGAACCACTACAGCTTAATGTAGTGGTTCTGGTGTCTATAGCCTGTCCCTGCAGGCCTTTTATTGTAAACACGGCGGCACTGCAGATCATATGGGTGGGGCATTGTGATGTCACATGGGGGGCGGCAAACTTTACTTTTGCCTAGGGCAGCAAAAATTCTTGCACCGGCCCTGCAGATACTGCATCCCTGTGGGCGGACTCTGGGGGGGGGAACGGGGGGGACTCGGGTGCAGGCACCGGGGGGCCCAGACCTTGAGCTGTGTCAGGGGCCCCAAAATTTCTGATGGCAGCCCTGACGCTCATTGCAAAGACTACAGCACGATTATCATCACAAATGCATTAATTGAAGATTCCAGGCCCTGCACAACATGTACTCATTAAATAAATTATGAGAACAATAAATGGACATTTTTGTGTAACATACAGAAACCTGGTGGGAGTTCTGGTCCCATACGTTTCGGAATCTGATGGCGCTATATAAATAATAAAATAATAATAAGGTTTTGGTGGGGTTTGTAAAGTTCTTGGAACCTGAGTTTGAGAATAGTCTCTTCTACTCCCATTGGCAGAGAAAGTGATAGTTGTTGCTCAAGTTATTATTGTTACCAGCAATGTACAAAACTTACATTAACAAGAAGTAGAGATGGAAGATATCACTAAACAATAGTACAAAATGAAAGCACTAGACTGCCCATGAGTATAACCCTTGTTGCTTATCCCATTTTCAAAAGATGAAAGGACAATAGATCAGAATTGACCCAGCTGTGTTTAATCTTAGAGTTTGTACAAGTTTTTAGTTTTCGGTGTTGGATACCTCTACATTTTCTAAAAACCATTTGGCTATACTCGGAATTGTCTGATAATATGGAGCTTTCCTTAATGCAGCACACACTTGGCAGTAGTTACGCTCCCATCCAGGATCTCTTATCACTTGGTAATGTGTTCTCCAGTTAAAGTATTTTTTGTACCTTTCTTCGTCTTTGTCCAGTTCAAGAAGGTAAGCAGCCAGCTCCTTGGCATTGGGGAAATCGTCAACATGAATAAAAGCATCTCGAGGGATGAATCGCTCATAGTTCGTACGCGAGGTCCCTAACACAACTGGCACAGCCCATGAATCATATGCATTTGACCAGAATTTTTCAGTGATATAGTCCTTATAATTGGAATTTTCAAAAGCCAAATAAAATTTGTACTGGGAGATAGTTTTGAAGAAGTCATTCCAGCTCAATGTCATGTTTTTTTTACCATAGACATCTATAGGAATATATTTCCTTAGCTCTTCATAATAAGCTGTACGAGCAACACCAGGGTACCACTGACTGACTACCCAAGAGACCAGTTTGGACTTAGCTGGAATGGTGAGCTTCCGTGGCTCTTTTAAAACTACAATCCTACCATAAGGCCTGTAGATATCAGAATCCTGGCGGAACGTCATTGTCAAGTTGAACAGGTTGTCTAGAAAATTGAGGTTTTTGATGATTAATGGAGGCTCCATGTTAAACCAGACCCAGTGCTGATTATGAGGTCTTGGTTCTTGCGGTAATGATTTCTGGTCATACATGATATCTACATGGTGCATGACCACAGCATCTGCAACACTGTATTGACTCCTGTCCGCTGTCATTTTACATCCAGAAATGCCTGATGCAATCTGGCAAGTGTCAAGTGGGAAATGGGTTCCAAATGGCCAAACCCAAACAAGAACGAGAATCTCTTTAGTATTGGAAGAAACTGTCATGTTTTGTTGCCCTACTGTCTTGTAAATAACCTCAGCTTGCTTACACTTGATCACTTTTGAAAGGGTGTCAAACTTCATCCAGGTTAAAGAAATGGACATGACAATTAAGAGCATGAAGGTGGTCAGAAAGATGAAACTGGTGGTTCGGTGACAAAATAGAATCTTCCAAGCCATTGTTAAACTGTTGCGAAAAAGAGTTTTACATGAAAATCACTGAACATGTGCAATGATAGTTTTTTTTGTTTGTTTTATATTTACACAGATAGATGGAGAAAGCTATCTGTGTATAAAACCAGGTACAAACATTGTCAGCTGTCGTAGAAAATAAATAAATGTCTGGGTTACTGCCTTATAACAGAGACAAGATAAAGTATTGGTGCTGTTTATAACAGACATACAACAAGAAATAAATAATATCGTATTAGAACAAAGCTATTAAATATCCTATTTCAGAATGAAAATAACAGCTTGTTATACATTATGGTGACTATGAATACAATTGGTTATATTTGCAGTTCATTATGCTAACTCACTGGAAGATTTTTTGCCATTTAGTCTATTTTGAATGCATGCATTTTGTATTCTGGTGACAGTTATTCACAATTCACAGTTTAGTTTGAATCACCTTTATTTTCTGGATATAAAGTCAAACACCAGGAACTACTGCAATTCAAGGCAGAGAACTCATTGGTGAATGAGGAAAGATAATTTATCCTAGTAGGTGCTGAATTCTCCCATGCTTCCTTGCTAGACTATAACAAATTTCTCCTTGATTGCCCTCTGTGCATTAAAGTGACACTTTAGGCTTTTTTTTGTGTGCCTTATCTGTTATTTATGCCTTGTAAAAAAAAATGTATGAAAAACAATAACTCAAGAAAATAGGTGTGACGAAAGTAACCTCACTACTGGTTCTTGGAAGGGCCTGTTTGCCAGCCTCCTGCCATGCAAAAAGGCTCATAAAAGACCTTGTTCTTGCATTTTTGCTATTCTGTTTGGTAGATTGCATTCACCTCCTATTTTACCATTGTCCTGTTCGACTACTGAACAACCGCACGAACCAGGGACCACCTGGGAGCTACCTATTACACCTATTAACAACTTGGAATGGTTCTCACCACAGTGTTCTTATTGTTCATCTGGGTGGCTGCAATTCCTATAGACAACCACGAGGTGGTGGCCATCTTGTTCACATGAATGCAGGCTTCGGTGTTTGGACATGAATCTAATGGAACTAAAATCGGACACTCCCAAACACTGCTGGACTTCCATCATCGCCTGCGTTCGGTTCTATACAAGTTAGAAGGGCACTGTTCGGTGGAATCATTTGTCTGGATAAGGGGAACAAGCTCCAGGGTAAGAACATTGACTATGTTCAGCAGTTTATTCGTTTTTAAACTAGAAAACTAGACCAACTGCAAACCCTGATTCTCTGGAACTATTTTGGTCATGGGACCATGCGTGCGGTCGGTCAAATAAATGACTTCCAGGAAATTCCAGAACCCCTGAACTGATCAGGGTGATTTTTTGATATTTTGGTCATCTAGATCATGGCTATGAGGGGATGTAACTTTTGTGGGGGTTTTGTATGTTTTAAAGGTATTTTGGAGGTTTTAGAAACTTGTGTTTTTTTGTGCCTGGAGATAATTGAGTTACTACAATATCTGACTCAATTATCTCCCAGGCAGAGGGGACGGATTGTATGGTTGTATATGGGAGTGTCATACATTTAAACACTGTTGTCATTGGTATGTGACTTTGTGCTGCAGTTCCCCATAAGGTCCAGATGGGAGTGCCCCTTGCATGGGGACTTGCATAAAAGGCCAGTTGTGGCTACCAATAAATGAGTTCCTGCTTACCCTCAACATAGAGCAGGGGAAATGACTGTATCTACCCTGGGGATTGTTATATCACTATACTCCCTTGGGATAATAATCACTAGTTTTTATAAGAGCTGTTCCTGCTATACTCTCTGGAGTAAGAGAGGTTCACTCACTGGAAGCTGGATTTTGGTCTTGGGTCCAGGGTGGGTGGAGGATGGCAAGACCCCAGCCAAGCTGTAATGCTGGAAGTGCATACTACGGTGCTTGTGGGAACTACAATGTCTGGCGCGGTGCGTGTAGTACTCGGTAAGCACTAGGAAGCAGCGATTGGCGGAGGAACCCAGGTCTATCACAATAGGCAAACATGGAAAGAATTGGGTCAGTCATGAAGCCACTTTAACTTTCTATAGCTATGATAAATAAATTTTCAAAAAGTAGCACTTTTCAGACACATCAGAGGTTTCCGTGAGTTGTAGTTTGATGGTCAACAAACATATTTACTGCAGTATTTTGGAACAAAAAGGCCAAACACAAGTGTAATTATTATTTTTATGTTTAAAGTGAAAATGCACCCGAAATAACGAACTGTATAATAACATACAATGCACCTATCGGATGTGGGAGCCTGCCGTGTCCGTTTAATAATATAAACCCACCCAGTATAACTAACTGTAACCTAACCTACACAGTGCACCTAACGTGTGTGGGAGCCTGCAGTGTCCCTTTAAACCCTTAAGGACACGTGACGTAGTGATGTCGCGAACCGTTCGTGAACTTTTCGCGAACGGTTCGTGGCGAACTCCGGTCAGCTGACACATCCCGGCCAATCTCCAGCAGACCCTCCCTCCCAGACCCTCCCACCTCCTGGACAGCATCCATGAAAAGTTCGCGACATCACTAGTGACATGTCATGATTCCCTTTTATTCCAGAAGTTTGGTCCTTAAGGGGTTAATAATATAAACCCACCCAGTATAACTAACTGTAACCTAACCTACACAGTGCACCTAACATGTGGGAGCCTGGAGTGTCCCTTTAATAATATAAACCCACCCAGTATAACTAACTGTAACCTAACCTACACAGTGCATCTAATGTGTGTGGGAGCCTGGAGTGTCTCTTTAGTAATATAAACCCACCCAATATAACTGTAACCTAACCTACACAGTGCATCTAACGTGTGTGAGAGCCTGGAGTGTCCCTTTAATAATATAAACCCACCCAGTATAACTAACTGTAACCTAACCTACACAGTGCATCTAACGTGTGTGGGAGTCTGGAGTGTCCCTTTAATAATATAAACCCACCCAGTATAACTAACTGTAACCTAACCTGCACAGTACATCTAACGTGTGTGGGAGGATGGAGTGTCCCTTTAATAATATAAACCCACCCAGTATAACTAACTGTAACCTAGCCTGCACAGTACATGTAACGTGTGTGGGAGGATGGAGTGTCCCTTTAATAATATAAACCCACCCAGTATAACTAACTGTAACCTAACCTACACAGTGCACCTAACGTGTGGGGGAGGATGGAGTGTCCCTTTAATAATATAAACCCACCCAGTATAACTAACTGTAACCTAACCTACACTGTGCATCTAACGTGGGTGGGAGATTGGAGGGTCCCTTTAATAATATAAACCCACCCAGTATAACTAACTGTAACCTAACCTACACAGTGCATCTAACGTGGGTGGGAGATTGGAGTGTCCCTTTAATAATATAAACCCACCCAGTATAACTAACTGTAACCTAACCTACACAGTGCATCTAACGTGTGTGGGAGGATGGAGGGTCCCTTTAATAATATAGTGGATGGGGTGGGAGTGAGTAGAGAGTAATCAGGGGACTCTAAGTTCTCTGTATGATAAAAAAGAATAGGGGTGCTATTTTCAACTTTATGACTTAAAAAATTATTTCTTTAAAACATCTTTTAAACACATCAGAAGCGGCATTACATCCTGGGTAATCTGTATTAAATCATACCGAAGAACAGAATAAGGGAGCTTGCACTCTAGTTAGTCCGGTGGTGTATTTACTAAGGGGGCTGTATTTATGCCCCGTGTGACAGGCAGCAGTGAGGTGCACAAACTTGTTCTGTTGCTGTCCTGGATCTGAATGCGACAAGGGGGCTGCTAGAATCTCACAGAACACATCTGTTACAGTGTAATAGCTCTGTGCACCCCCAACACGTAGAGTTCAGGACAACAAGGGATAAGACAAGGAAGTACCGTATGACCTAACGTTACAACGTATGACTTAATGTTACACTGTATGACCTAACGTTACAACGTATGACTTAATGTTACAACGTATGACCTAATGTTACACCGTATGACCTAATGTTACACCGTATGACTTAATGTTACACCGTATGACTTAATGTTACAACGTATGACCTAATGTTACACCGTATGACCTAATGTTACAACGTATGACCTAATTTTACACCGTATGACCTAATGTTACAACGTATGACCTAATGTTACACCGTATGACCTAATGTTACAACGTATGACCTAATTTTACACCGTATGACCTAATGTTACAACGTATGACTTAATGTTACACCGTATGACCTAATGTTTCACCGTATGACCTAATGTTGCAACGTATGACCTAATGTTACAACGTATGACTTAATGTTACAACGTATGACCTAATGTTACACCGTATGACTGAATGTTACAACGTATGACCTAATGTTACACCGTATGACTTAATGTTACACCGTATGACCTAATGTTACACCGTATGACCTAATGTTACAACGTATGACCTAATGTTACACCGTATGACTTAATGTTACACCGTATGACCTAATGTTACAACGTATGACCTAATGTTACACCGTATGACCTAATGTTACAACGTATGACCTAATTTTACACCGTATGACCTAATGTTACAACGTATGACCTAATGTTACAACGTATGACTTAATGTTACACCGTATGACCTAATGTTTCACCGTATGACCTAATGTTGCAACGTATGACCTAATGTTACAACGTATGACTTAATGTTACAACGTATGACCTAATGTTACACCGTATGACTGAATGTTACAACATATGACCTAATGTTACACCGTATGACCTAATGTTACAACGTATGACCTAATGTTACACCGTATGACTTAATGTTACAACGTAAGACCTAATGTTACACCGTATGACCTAATGTTACAACATATGACCTAATGTTACAACGTATGACCTAATGTTACACCGTATGACTTAATGTTACAACGTATGACCTAATGTTACAACGTATGACTTAATGTTACAACGTATGACCTAATGTTACAACGTATGACTTAATGTTACACCGTATGACCTAATGTTACACCGTATGACTTAATGTTACAGCGTATGACTAATGTAACAACGTATGACCTAATGTTACACCGTATGACCTAATGTTACAACGTATGACTTAATGTTACACCGTATGACTTAATGTTACAACGTATGACCTAATGTTACAACGTATGACTTAACGTTACACCGTATGACTTAACGTTACACCGTATGACCTAACGTTACACCGTATGACTTAACGTTACACCGTATGACCTAATGTTACAACGTATGACCTAATGTTACACCGTATGACCTAATGTTACAACGTATGACTTAATGTTACAACGTATGACTTAATGTTACACCGTATGACCTAATGTTACACCGTATGACTTAATGTTACACCGTATGACTTAATGTTCCAATGTATGACTTAATGTTACACCGTATGACCTAATGTTACACCGTATGAATTAATGTAACACCGTATGACCTAATGTTACAACGTATGACCTAATGTTACACCGTATGACCTAATGTTACAACGTATGACCTAATGTTACAACGTATGACTTAATGTTACACCGTATGACCTAATGTTATACCGTATGACCTAATGTTACAACGTATGACTTAATGTTACATCGTATGACTTAATGTTACACCGTATGACTTAATGTTACAACGTATGACCTAATGTTACACCGTATGACCTAATGTTACAACGTATGACTTAATGTTACACCGTATGACCTAATGTTACAACGTATGACCTAATTTTACACCGTATGACCTAATGTTACAACGTATGACCTAATGTAACAACGTATGACTTAATGTTACACCGTATGACCTAATGTTACAACGTATGACTTAATGTTACACCGTATGACCTAATGTTACACCGTATGACTTAATGTTACACCGTATGACTAATGTTACAACGTATGACCTAATGTTACACCGTATGACCTAATGTTACAACGTATGACTTAATGTTACACCGTATGACCTAATGTTACAACGTATGACCTAATGTTACAACGTATGACTTAATGTTACACCGTATGACCTAATGTTACAACGTATGACCTAATGTTACACCGTATGACTTAATGTTACACCGTATGACCTAATGTTACAACGTATGACCTAATGTTACACCGTATGACCTAATGTTACAACGTATGACCTAATGTTACAACGTATGACTTAATGTTACACCGTATGACCTAATGTTACAACGTATGACATAATGTTACAACGTATGACCTAATGTTACACCGTATGACTGAATGTTACAACGTATGACCTAATGTTACACCGTATGACCTAATGTTACAACGTATGACCTAATGTTACACCGTATGACTTAATGTTACAACGTATGACCTAATGTTACACCGTATGACCTAATGTTACACCGCATGACTTAATGTTACAACGTATGACTAATGTTACAACGTATGACCTAATGTTACACCGTATGACCTAATGTTACAACGTATGACTTAATGTTACAACGTATGACTTAATGTTACACAGGGAAAAAGCGTAGCCAGTAACAAGCCGAGGTCAGGATGGCAGAGAGTCAGGTACATGGTAATCAGTAAGATAGGCGAACAGCACAGGAAAGGGTTAAAGGTGCAGTGGGAAAATATTTTGGTTTTCTTTTTCTTTTACAGTTCAGCGGGCAGAGGGGGTGCAAACACCCCCACATTTTTTAGTGTTTGATTTCCTAAAACATGAAACCCCAATTAAATGGCTACAATGATTAATAGCCCAACCCCTACATTGTACATTGCATTAATATTCATCCATGTCATGCCAGATTTATTTGGGATTTTATTCTAAAATCTTTCTCATTTTGTACGAGAAACTTAGATTATCTGCCAGCAAGAATAAAGCAGAATAAATATCCAGAATGCATAGTCACATTCCGCTCAGGTTTAATGAGTGGTAACTATGGGGTATATTTACCAAGCAGAGAGTTGTAGTCAATTGAAAAGATGTAAAATAACTAAATCATGTCTAGGTGAGTTGGAGAATAATTCGAGATCTGCTACTTTTGCCTGTATTTTGCAATTCACAGTACTGCAATTTTTCATTAGTGAATTGACACCTTTGTAGCTATGGTAACAAAACAAAATAATACTTTTGTGTGTATTTAGATTTAATTACATTTTCCACACTGTAAGGTGTCTGTAGCCAGATAATTTAAAGTGGCACTGTCACCCTCTGGGGACTTTGCAGAATTTGCAAAGACCCCCGACTTTGACATTGCCACTGGAGGTTCCTTGGTGAGGAGGGGAGCTGGGGAGGGCACCACCATGTTCTTCCAGTGGGGTCTTCAGCCCAGGAGCCAACGTCACTGCCATGAGTACACCATTGAAGTCTGTTGTGGATCCTGCAGGTTCCTCCGTAGATAAAGCCAATTCCCTACAGCCTTCACTGGTGACGTCTGGGGGGGATTTAGATGGCACTAGCTCCCTACTTTGTCTCAGTATATCTCTTACCTGGGTGTCAATTTCATTGAAATTCTAACACAGTCAATGTGAGTGTTTCATAGAGATTATATCTTTATGAAATACTTGTTTTTCGAAGAAGGGGCGGGGTGTTTAATTTCTCTAATTTCTAAGATTTTGAATTAAAAAATAAACATGTTGATAAATGACTTACAGTTATTTTATAATTTTCTTAGCTTTCTTTGATGGCCGTCCATGAAATCCAATGTTCTGTCTCTGAAGAATGTTTGTTGTAGAAATGCTGTGTAGGAAAGCGGCAGTTTTCATGGTTCATACTCTATAATTAGATAATAAGTGGTTCACACCCAGGAAAGTAATCAATAAATTACAAAATCTACATTCCCATAACTAAGTCCTTGCTTTAAAATGCTTACCAAGGAATTCAATACTGTTAGAAAAAGTTTACAAAGAATTTCTCTTCAAAAATTCCCATGGACTTTAACGGTGACTTCGGTAGATAAATCATTTAAAGGGTTTTTCTAACAGTATTGAATAATTTGGAAAGCTTATTAAATCACGGCATTAAAAGCTTGGCAAATGGAAAAAATAAACGCTAAGAAGGGCTATAAATGATAAGATGATGCACATTTCCTACAGTACCTATAATTTAATACCCTGCAGCTTCAACGTAACTCAGCAGAGCACTATCATAGAGAGGATTCCGTGTAGGACTGTAGTCACAGCAGTGGCGGATCCAGAAGCTAATCTCAGGATTGGGCACTGGCAGATCATTTAAAGAAACAATCCAGGCACTGGTTTTGGTGCCAGGAGTAATGTGGCGTCCTCCCAGAGTAAGTAGTCAAACTATTTAAAAAACAGTTTGATAACTTAACCAGCGTTTGCCTGGACAGGGGCAGTGTGTTTTTGTGTGTGGGGTGCTGTGTGTGTATCGGGGGGCTATGTGTGTAAGGGGGGCAGTGTGTGTATTGGGAGCTATGTGTGTAAGGGGGAGCTGTGTGTATAAGGGAGGCAGTGTGTGTATTGGGGGCTGTGTGTATATGGGGGGCAGTGTTATTTATATCTCCTGAAACATGCAGTGTGTGTAAGGGGCAGTGAGTGTAAGGGTGGCAGTGCAAGTGGAGGCTGTGTGTGTAAGGGGACAGTGTGTGTAAGGGGGAGGGGCAGTATTTGTAAGGGGGCTGTGTGTGTAAGGGGGGACTGTGTTTGTAAGGGGAGCTGTATGTGGAAGGGGTTTTGTGTGTCTAAGGGGAGCTGTGTGTGTAAGGGGGACTGTGTGGAAGGGATTTTGGGTATCTAAGGGGCTGGGGCTGTGTGTGTGTAAGGGGAGGCTGTGTGTGTAAGGGGGACAGTGTGTGTAAGGGGGAGGGGCAGTATTTGTAAGGGGGCTGTGTGTGTAAGTGGGGACTGTGTTTGTAAAGGGGGGCTGTATGTGGAAGGGGTTTTGTGTGTCTAAGGGGAGCTGTGTGTGTGTAAGGGGGGACTGTGTGTGTAAAGGGGGGCTGTGTGTGGGAGGGATTTTGGGTATCTAAGGGGGGACTGTGTGTGTAAGGAGGGCTGTGTGTGTGTAAGGGGGGCTGTATGTGTTTTGGGGGCAGTGTGTGTAAGGGGGCTGTGTGTGTGTAAGGCGGGGCTGTATGTGTTTTGGGGGCAGTGTGTGTAAGGGAGGCTGTATATTTGTGTAGGGGGTTATAGTTTGTGTGAGGAGACAGGGGGGCAGGTTAAATATATTTCTTTTTAATTATTAATCAATTACAAAAAATATAGCTAATGTCCTCCCTCAGCAAAGGTAAGAAGGGAAGGGAGACATTGCTTTCTTTCCAGTCCTTGGGGTTTCTAGTGAACTCTACAATGCAGTTAAGCTCCGTGCTCGCTGCAGGTAAGAGCTCCCCTGGGTTCTCTCTCCCTCCCCTTCCAGCCGTCCAGCAATGTGCCTGTATGGGCCGTGGAGGGAGATCACTGATTGGGGGGGGAGGAAGGGGGCAATTGCCCTGTTGCCCCCCCGGATCCGCCACTGAGTCACAGATGTCCATCGGTAACTGGTTTGTTTGTTTTTCCTGGTATTAGGGAAGGGGGATATCGCTTAGAAACCACAAGAGGTTTCCGTTTTCCATAGAGGAAATGTCTAGAGTGGAGTCCAGACTTGGTGATGGGCACAATATTTAGCAAATGCTCAGAGGAAATGCTCAGAAATGCTCAGAGTCTTCGACAGCCTCGGTCCAGAGTTTTAGAAGGTTCACCCACTGGTTATAACAGATCCATCTCTCTGCTTTAAACATTACATATGAACAACAGTTATGGCTCTCAAAAACTTGGTGAGATCTAAGCCAAGATAAACGTATTCTAAACTATATTTTGCAACAAATGGACTGCTTTTGTGGAGAATATTTTGTTATGTTCTGCACATCAGTATCTTGGTGTGGTGGGACCGCTGCCCATTCGTGAATTGCTATGTGTTATTCCCTTGTTTTCCCCAGTATTGTGTTATATTCCTGTGTTTTATCTGCTCCCCAGTCGGGAGAGCCAATACGAACGAGTTCTGTTCGCCTCCCAAATGGGGACCACCATGAAACCTCATTTAGAATGTTGTCTTAGAACGTTCACACCTCGTAACGAGGTGTCAGAACCACAAACCGCAAGAGAAGCCTCAGCGCGTGCCGACCCTGGGTTGCGGCCCCCTGTCGTTAGACAAATGCCATCTAGGGGGAGCATTCGTGGATTGCTTCCCACCTTGTTCGGTTCCCAAATGAGGACCTCCCCAGTGCCCCTTGGAGTGTTCACACCAATCAGTTAGAACATTGGCAACTTGCAACATAAGTGTGAAACCGCAGGGAAAGTAATTAATGAGTGCTTCCCTGGGCAAGCATTCATGTTCCAAAAGGATCCACTTCCCTTGCCTGATTTCACCTAGGGATCCCATGAGCAGAGGCAGTTACCATTCTGGGGATCCCTGAGATTGGTGGGGACAATGGTGGTTTGGTGGGCTTTCTGTAACTGGGAGTCACAAAGGCGGGAAACTTTCCCGCGTTGGGACTCCCAGATACAAAGGCTCATGGGATAAAGATCCACTGGTCCCCAGGGGTGGGAAACCTTGAGGATGGGTGGCAGGACAAAGGGACTGGAGTTCCTGTCACATGCACAGACCCCTGGGAGGGGGAGGACCCTGGGAGGGGACACTGAGTGGTGGGAACAGGGTACAAAGGATTTCAGGATCATAGAGATTATTGTTCAGGGTCCTGTGTATTATTATGGTTGTTCATATATATTTTATATTAATTATTATTAGTGTTTTTTTATCCTTTCACACTGATGATGGACTCTCACGTTTAGGCTTGCAGGTTACTTATTTGTCTTTCACTTTTGCCTTCGCTTTCATGCCTTTAAAATATATGAAATACATAGATATTACTGCCCTTGCTAAGTAATTAAAGATGCTTTCTTTTCATGCATGCCTGGTAGACCAGCAGCTGTGATAGTGATCCCCCCTTGGGTATTCCATGTGCAGACCACCATTGAGCAATATTTTATGGCTGAATTACCCTGTATTTAGTTTGTACAGCGCAGGTAGATGCAGGATGCGCTTGTGTTTTGCTTCTTAAACACATTCTAAGTGGGAAACTTTAGAGTGATCCCAGCACTGCCAGCCAATAGCCCAAATTATAGACCGTTCTGCCAAACCCAAATATTTTTATGAACATCTTCACTCCACCTACTTAAAAGGACACTCTGGACCCCTAAATCAACCCTAGTTTGCTGAAGTAACTTACGTGTGAAGAGATTGTCCTTTTTTTTTTTTTTTCATTTCACAAAAAGTAAAGAAATTCAATAGAAATTGACACTTTTTTTAAATTAACCTGGTTACACCTCCCTGCCTGTCAGTCAGGCAAGTGGTCCTGTTACTTCCTGGTTTGTTTAGCTCAGTGGAGATAAACTCAAGAGTCAGCAAGAGGCAGCCCAGAGCACCTGCCGTGCAAAGACTTCGCCCTAAACTGCATTGGGAAGACTGTGATTGGGCAGCCACAAAACGTCTGGGCGGGGTTAGCTTTTAGTAGCCGCAGATACTAGATCTGCAGCTATTGCAGGCCACAATTTCAAACATGCAAAACAAATAACATGCATATTTTCTTTGGGGACAAATCCACTAAACTGTTTGTGACGGAACACTAGCACTCCGATCGAGTACCTGCGCCAATCAATGCTCCTAGCGCTTGCTGAGGATTCCAAGCACTCCAACCGACACCATCAGCACTGCAGACCCCACTTCCAGTGATGCAGCTGCGCTTGGGTCTCGCCGTCTTTCACCCACCCTGGATCCAAAGCCAGGATCCAGTTTCCAGTGTGCAGGCCTCTCTTCTCCCAGACAGCGTAGCAGGAACAAGAACAGCTCTTACAAGAGCTTACCCTGGGGAGTATAGTGTGAATATAGCAATCCCCAGAGTGTAGTTATCCCATCCCCCAAACATGAGCCAAGGCTTCAAGAAAGGGTCAAGTAGTTCTGTTTAATGGAAGCAAGCACCCACAATTTATACAATTCTCCAGGCCAGATGCACACCCCATGAACCTGATGGTACACAGGCATACAAACCAATCAAAACAATACAACAATTTCTGACACTTCCATTCATTACAGCCAAATCCTCCCCTCTGCCTGTGATATAATTACTGAACACAATGGGCTAACATAATTATCACAGACAGGAAAATATACAGTTTTACACAATATTCATAACATTAAAAGTATACATCACATTCACATAAAAAACTTACATATTCTGAACCAGCATACGCAGTATACAAACATATGTCAAAATCATACAAATTGGTCCAGTGGTTCAAAAGTTAGGTGGAAGTCCTTTTTGACAGACTGCAAGCATGGCTTGGATGTGGTAAGCCAATTATCTCCAGGTACAGAAGGCATGTCAATTCACAACAACAGCAAAAATACATAATTCCTATCATACTGAACAGAGCCCCCACATTCAACCTATCCCCAGAAAGCTTGGATCTGAGCGCTCAATATATCCAAACAGTTCTCAGATCCCATGAACACAGTGGGGTTTAAGTTTAGCAAGGGCTAAAATAGAGATTGAGGAGGGACAAAGCAGCCAGTTTAAACTGGTCTGGCAGTGTCCCTTGGACAACACCCTGCTGGAGAACAATGGGACAGGAAAAGGCACATTCTCCCATGGAATCAAAGGTGCAGAATAGTGCCAGTTCCGATTCTAGGGCCAGAACAGTCTTTTAAACACCAATAAGTCCAAATAGTGTTTTTAACTGGCAAAGTCTCCCAGGGACCATAGTCATACGGCAAGAGGCCGGCAATTAGTCCTCTCCAGGCACAAGTGGCAAAGGGCACTTCGTCACACTGTTATTTTAAAATTTTGCTTATTTTAACATTGTGTTCCTTTAAATAAATGCAACATTTATTTTTATCTGCTCAATCCAGCTAATAAGACATTGTCATGTTTAGCCTCCCCAATAGAAACAAAATAAAAGTTATACAAGTTGCTTTTTACAGGTCTATTCACAATAGTAAGAATTAAAGGTGAATTTCAAATGTAAGGCCAGAAAGCTGAATTGAACCAGTTTGGAGATTTCCACCTTGGATTCTCAGATTAGTGACTAACCCTGTGAATTTTGATGTAGTGCACTGTTTACAAGAAAGCTGTTTAATTACTAGAATTTGCCGAAATGGTGCCAATTAAAGCAACTTAGCATTATGGGAGAGGTGACGGCCACTGTCTTCCTCCCTATTTACCAGTAATAGACCATTTATAAGACTTGATGGCTTTGATGAAAGCACTGCCCCACAGAATGATTCACCTCTGCTCAGGGTAATTATTTAGAAATAATAGATTATGGGAACATGCATTAAAGCGAGTATAGAATACAAAGTATCTTCCAACTAACCTGGATCATTACATGTTAATTGGGAGTGGCCTATTCCTCTGTACTGAGGCACCTGAATTAACTCTTTACTACCAGCTTATATGAGGTAACAATTTGAAACACAATATAAATATAACCACAATGTAACAGGAACAATGGCTGTGATCAGTTGTATAAATAATATTCCTACATAACTTATGTAGTTACCTGGCCTTAATATAAACTAAGGCCTTCATGGCAAAACACTGCAAAATAGGGCACCCAGGTGTTGGACACGGGCAAAACCTGCTGAAAATGCCAACTCTCCCTTCCAAACATTGAAGGAAACTTCAAATAACATATTATACCTACCATCGGGGAGGTAAGTAAGTCAAGGATATCTCTCATATACCTCTCCTGCATCCTAGCTTTACATTTGTATTACAGAGATTCTTATAACACATTTAAAAATATTATTTATTTTAGACATATATGATTTAAAGGAGCACTGTAGTTTCAGGAGCACAAACATGTATTCCTGACACTATAGTGGTAAAATCATTATTTAGGTGGTGGCACCCCTCTCTTTACTGTGAAAAGATGTTACTAAATTTTTTTTCATAGTGCAACCATTTTTTATGTTTTTAATTCTTTATTTTCATAGTGCAAAGAATAATATATACGTTTGTGATGCCACAAAAACGTTATCAAGCATATTGCAAACATACGTGTATATACAATGTCATGGAATATGAGAAAATGATAAATTGTTACAGTTTTAATAAACAGGCTAATCTATGGGTCTAAACATGAGACTTGGAAGAGTACAAGCTAAAGAAAACTAATACTAGGCTTTACAATAATGACAGTACGGATAATATATATAATAAGATAAGCTATTATATAGCATATATATATATATGTAGCGGCGCTGCACAACGTGAACATATGAGGAAAACTAAGAACGAAAAAGGAAAAACAAAAGCATTAACCCCTTAAGGACAGAGCTTCAAAAGCTTGTCTTTCACTTAATGACAACAGCATTTTTTTCATTTTTTGCTGTTTGCGTTCAACTGCAATTTGCATTTTACTAATTTGTTGCACCAACACATATTATACATCGTTTTTTAAAGGACAGAAAGGGCTTTAATTTGATGTAACACACATATATATAAATGCTTATTTATTATAAAAAATACAGAACAAAATGAACATTTTGTGTTTTTTTTTTTACAGTTTTTGCAATAATAATGTGTGCCTAATTAGTGCAGGTTAAGAAAAGTAATTAAAAATAAATTAATTTAGTTGTTCTAATTTACAGAATATATAATGTGTCTGGGATTTTAAGTTTTTTTTGGTAGTTACAGGTCACAAAGCACAAGGAGTAAAATAGACTTTTAATATGGAGCGATCTTAGAATTTGGTATGTTTGTCTTGTAAGCTTAATAACCATAAAAGAAAACAAAATTGCCACACAAAAGTATATATTTATAGAAAGTAGACATCACGGGCTATTTACCTAAGGTTGTTTTGACACTTTCTACGTAGCCATTTCACCGCCAACCTCTGCTAAATATTGGAGTAAAATTGTGTTTTTTTTTGGTTTTTGGCACACAAACTTATAACAAAGAAATTCTCATGTATATTTTGTGAAGTTGGTGTGTGCTATTCCTGTACAAAGTTTTATTTTGTGTTCAGTTACATCTGCTGAGTAAAATGACACCCCCATTGTATGTCTTTTGCACTATTTCGTGAAGTTACAGTGCCATACAGGATACCTGTCCTTTTCAGTATTCACAGTAGAATTTTGAGAGATGGATTTAATGAGCCTTAGCTTCCATTTGGGGTATTATAACAGTTTGACTGTTCAAAAAACCCCACAAAGGCCTACCATTTGTAAAAGTAGACACTCCAGGGTATCTCATAAGGTGCATATTGTGCCTTAACATGCCCCCATTTTTTCACCAATATATGCCAAAGTATGTGGTAAAAAATAATTTTGTGCATTTTTTACATACAGATTGCATTTTTGCTGGGCGTTTTGTATATTTCATATGTGCCACTAAGTTCAAACCTCCCAAATTATGCTCAGCTAAGTCTTCTGAGTAAAAAGACACCCCCAATGAATGTCTTTGGCACTATTTCATGAAGCTACAGTGCCATATAGGAGACCAAACCATATCCGTTTTTACCAGACTTTGAATTTTGACGCTGGGCCTATGTGCAATTTCCAAGCATCTTCACAGGTTTTAAATTCAAACTACCCCACAAAGCCCTAACATTTCTTAAAGAACACCCCAGGGTGTTTCAAAAGATATATTTAACCTTAGCGTGGGATCATTTTTCCGCTAGCTTGTACCAGGTGTAGTGGTAATAAGTGTTTTTTTCTGCCTTTTTGACATACAAAGTGAGTTTGCGCCAGTGGCGTATATACCAGGGTCGCAGGGGTCGCGGCTGCGACCAGGCCCGGACTACCAGGGGGCCCGGCCGCCCCTGCGACCCGGTATGTACCCACAGGGCCAGCCTCTTCCCCTGGGGGGCCCAGGAGGCGGCCACCTCAGGGCCCCCCCACCCCCGAGGCTGGCCCTGCTGACCCCGGCGGGCTGGCTGGGTGGCCGGCGCGCGAGGGAGCACTCAGTGCTTCCTCTTCAGCTCCCTCGCGCACCGTACTGATGCCGGAGCCGGAAGATGACGTCATCTTCCGGCTCCGGCATCCTTATGTGGCGCGCGAGGGAGCTGAAGAGGACGCACTGAGTGCTCCCTCGCGCGCTGGCCACCCAGCCAGCCTGCCTGCCCGCCCAGGAGCCCCAGGAGCAGCACCACTGGACCCCAGGGAATCCCCCCAGCACTCCAAAAGGTAAGGAGGCTGGGGGGATTAAATTTAAAAAAAAAAAAAATGTGTGTGTGTTAGTGTATGTATGTGTGTGTGTGTGTGTGTGTTAGTGTATGTATGTGTGTGTGTTAGTGTATGTATGTGTGTGTGTGTTAGTGTATGTATGTGTATGTTAGTGTGTGTGTTAGTGTATGTATGTGTATGTTAGTGTGTGTGTTAGTGTATGTGTGTGTGTTAGTGTGTGTATGTATGTTAGTGTATGTGTGTATGTTAGTGTGTGTGTGTGTGTGTTAGTGTATGTGTGTATGTTAGTGTATGTGTGTATGTTAGTGTGTGTTTTAGTGTTTGTTTGTGTTAGTGTGTGTGTCAGTGAGTGTGTCTGTTATTGGGTGTGTGTCTGCTAGTGAGTGTGTTACTGTGTGTGTCTGTTACTGAGTGTGTTTGATGTCTGTTAGTGAGTGTGTGTTTGTCAGTGAAAGTGTATGTTTTGTAAGTGAGTGTGTATGTATGTCTGTCGCTGAGTGTGTCTCTGTCAGTAAATGTGTGTGTCTGTTAGCTAGTGTGTATGCGTCTGTTCGTGAGAGTGTGTGTGTGTGTCTTCAGCATTTACCTTTCTCCAGCCGGACTCCCCAGTGATCCCTCCGCCTCAGCCCCGCAATGCGCCGCAAGAGGCCACGCATTTTAAACCGCCCATAGGAAAGCATTACTCAATGCTTTCCTATGGACGTTCAGTGTCTTCTCACTGTGATTTTCACAGTGAGAATCGCGGAAGCTCCTCTAGCAGCTGCCAATGAGACAGCCACCAGAGGCTGGATTAACCCTCAGTGAAACATAGCCGTTTCTCTGAAACGGCTATGTTTTCAGCTGCAGGGTTAAAACTAGAGGGACCTGGCACCCAGACCACTTCATTGAGCTGATGTGATCAGGGTGTCTGTAGTGGTCCTTTAAGTGTGTGTGCATACCGCGGTCGCGGGGTCGCAGCCCTGCAACCCCTGCGACCAGGTGCCCGCCGCCATGTGTTGCGGCCCCGACCCCGCCGAGTAAGCGCGGGGGGGCCCACGGATCAATTTTCGCACCGCGGCCCCATGGATCATGTGTACGCCACTGGTTTGCGCAGTATATTTTGCAAACCTTATGTGTGCTACGACTGTATAATACTTCATATGTTGCTCAGCTATGTCGGCTGAGTACAGCAATACCCCCGTATGTACCTTTGCCAGGTATATGTGGATGTTGAAGGGGCACATTTGAGATGCAGCCAGGGCCGTCTTTAATTCTGATTGGACCCTGGGCAAGCATTAACTTGGGCCTCCTGACTACATATAGATACACACAAATACAAAACCTGACACACATGCAGATACACACTGACCGCATATAGATACACACAAGAACATACAGATACACACAGACTACGTATAGAACACTGACACACAGATAGACACAAACACAGATACACAACCTGACAAACATGCAGATACACAGATACAAACACTGATACATGCAGATACAAAGGTACACACACTGACTACATATAGATCCACCGACACACACACTGACACACATACAGACAGACACACAGATACACAGATGCACAACCTGACACACATGCAGATATACATATACAAACACGGACACATACAGATACACACTGACTATATATAAATATACACACAAACACAAACGGACAACATACAGATACAAAGGCACATTCTGACAGATGTACTGACACAGAGACACACACAGACAGCCATACTGAAACACACATACACACAGACATACAGAACCACATGGACACTGACAGACTTACACATAGACATACTGACACACTGACAGACATACAGACATTATGGCACACATACACACAGACAGACATACTGAAACACACATACACACAGACACTGACAGACGTACACACATACAGACATTTTGACACTCACAGACAGCCATACTGAAACACACACACATACATACTGAACCACACAGACACTGACCGACTCACACACACACAGACATACTGACACACTGACAGACATACTGGCACATATACACACAGACGGACATACTGAAACACACATACACACAGACACTGACAGACATATTGACAAACACAGACATACAGAACCACACATACACTGACAGACTCACACACACAGACATACTGACACACTGACAGACATACTGGCACACTGACAGACAGACATACATACATACTCACACACACACACACAGACACTCATGCAAAATTTGATAACCACCCTCCAGTTTCTTACCTTTTCCTGGAGGGTGGCTTCCCTCGGGTCCAGTGGGCTGGCTAGGGTGGCTGGGAGTTAAGCTCTCCCGGCCTGGCCCCCTCCGGAACAGCTCCTTCCTCCTGCGCGGCTCCTGTTTCTGTGGGAGGAAGTGACGCGCGGCTGTCACTTCCTCCCAGTGCTGCAGAAAAGCAAGGGCCCGGTCGCGCTGTTAAAGCGCCACAGCGCCCGACCGGGCCCCTGCTGACACAGGCCCACCGGGTGGCCCTAAGTGCATGGGCCACCCGATGGGCCCCCATAGTTTGCGGGCAGAGGGCAAAAGGAGCAGCTGTCTTGGGCCCCCAGCAGGGACAGGGCCCGGGGCAGCTGCCCCGTTTGCCCTGCGTTAAAGACGGCCCTGGACGCAGCCATTCAGTTTTTTTCTAACTTTGAAGTTTTACGCTGTGTCCATGTTCCAATTTGGAGTAGTTTAGATGGTTGGTTATTGAAACTTCCCCACAAACACATACTATTTATTAAAGAATACACCCTGGGGTAATTCAAAAGGCATATTTTGAACCTTGGCGTGGGATAATTTTTTCTCTAGTTTGTTCCAGGTGTAGTGGTAATGAGCGTTTTTAAAATGTCTTTTTGTACTTTTTTTTTTTACTTTTTTACTTTTAAAAACTAGTTTTGAAACTTTTGTTTTGCTTATTAATTTTTTTTAAACTTTCCTAAATTTTCTTAAAACTTTTTTACAGATTTAACATTTTTCTAAGCTTTTTTTTTACCGTTAACCCCTAACTAGCTGTAAGCAGCACTAACAGTAAATTCCCCATTTTCCCATAACTCCCACCCACCCCAGCTAGCAAAATATATAGTTATAAAATATTTAAATTAATTAAATAAATAAATTGAACCCCTGAGGGTTAAAAAATAAATAAAAGTTAATCTTCAGGGGTTAAAAAAAGTTAGATCACAGTATAATACTGTGATCTGTATTTGATCGCTGTAGGCAGTGATCGACTGGCAGGGAAGGGGTTAATTTTTATTTGGACTGGGTAAAGGGTTGTATTTTTTGTATTTTTTTCTTAAACGTTATTAAAACTTTTTTTAAGCTTAATTTTTAACTTTTTAAAGTTTATTTTAAAACTTTTTTTAACGTTAACCCCCAATTCCCCACTAACTTCCACCCACCCCAGCTAGCTAAATATATAATTTTAAAATATTTTAATTAATTAATTAAATAAATTTAACCCCTGAGGGTTAAAAAAAAAGAATTAACCCTCAGGGGTTAAAAAAAATAATCAGATCATAGTAAAATATAATCCCTGTCAATGAGACAGCCACTAGACGCTGGATTAACCCATATGTAAACATAACAGTTTCTCTGAAACTATGCTTACAGCTGCAGGATTAATCCTAGATGGACCTGGCACCACGACCACTTCATTGAGCTGGTGGTCCTTTAATTATCAGTTAAAGGTAATTTTAATAAACTTTATTGTTTTCACATTTAACTTTTTCTTCAATTTAAGCAGCTCCTGTATCAATGTATACAGTAAACAATAAGGTGGACAAGGTCCGGTGGGTGGACATGATCCAGAGTCTGGTCATGCGCTTCTTTCCCTGGAAGACTCACATTGGTTATGTTACAGTTTCTAATTTCTTTAGTTGTTTTTAACAATAGATGAGTTAGAATGTATAACGCTAATAACCTAGTTATTTCTCCTACTTTATGTCCTACACCTGATTAGAGCCAGGACACAGGTGTCTATGGTGTATGTGAGTGCTGCGATTGGGCGCATAATACAATTCTTAGTACTATTATTATGAGGATGTCTGCATTATGGATTTTTTTTTTTTTATTTGCATTTTAAGTGCAGGAGTCAAACAAATATTTTCATGTTCTTTCCGACTGGTTTTATTTCTTTGCTGCGTCAATCACGATTTTCAGCAGAACATAGTATTAAATAGTCAATCTATGTCAATTTTGTTTCAGAGTTGTTTGTTTTTTGCTAGGAGGGGCTTTTGGGGGCTCAATCATGCAGCAAGTTCTTTAAAATGTTCAGATTTAGCTATTGTGATCTAATATTTGAAATCCACTTTGCATTACCAATAATTCATTTATTGCTGAGTAGATCTTAAAGACTATTTTCCTTACTGTTAGGATTTGTATAAACAAAAATTATTTACCGACAGTGTAATACATAGAGAGAGGATCATTCTTGAAAGGAATCGCGTTTACTTGCTATATATATATTTCTTTTGGGATTCACGTTAAAGGAGGAATGACAATGCATGGGAATAGTGACTGTGCTGGTGATATTTGAAGATCCCTGGCGCCCCCTGCTGTATTTTTAGCTTCTTGTTTTTCATTTTTTTGTTTCTGCTTCTTCACTACAAGACTACGCTTTTTAAACACCTGTGGGTACTAGAGCAAATGGTATATAGTAATTTCGAAGTATTATTGTAGATCCTTTCTGGGTGTAGAATGGGGAAGAGTATTTATTGTAGCCCATACAGAAATGCTTATTTTTTGCATGTTTTTTTTTTGTAATTGCTTTTAAATCTTATGCAGAGCTATTCTTTAAAAATACAAATTATCAATAATTCTAAGTAATTTTCAATTTTAAAATGGTCAAACTGAGCACAAAGGAGATGTTTTGAGTTTCTCCAGTTCAGCTACTTTGGATTAATATTTAAAATTCACTTATTCATGAAATTCCATCAGGGTTATTTACTAAGGTGATCATTCAAAGGGAAATGGTAAAAGTAGCTAAAATGGAAATATTCTCTAAGCCAGCTGCTTCTGACGTTTGGCTTCGGTGGTTGTAAATTTGAAATTGACTTTGAATTCTCAGTGTATCACCCTGTACATGTTGCCTGTCTCAGATAGAATAATAAGAGCGTAGAAAGGTAGGTATTATTCCCGATATTATGTTAATATGTTTTGTCCAGCTTCCGAAGGGACATGAATGCCACCAGATTTTGGCCTGTGTGGATACTAAAGAGAGAGTGCTGAAATCTCCACTATTTACAGGCTAATCTAAACTTTGAGGATGCCTGGAACCTCATAGTTCTAGCAGTGTGGTCAAAATACAATAAAGAAAGAGGCACTTCCCTCAGGCTCTACTCACATTCCTAATTCCTAATCCTATCAGGTGTGATCTGAGAAAGAAGAGGATTGATGTGGTATCGACCCAATTAAAAACATCAGTTTACACTATCAATCTGTTATTCTCCTTTACGAAAATGTTAATTACGTTCCTTTTTAATGGAAGAATTAGAGTTGTACACATGGAATTAGAGGAAGTGGACCCATGGAATAGCCATCCAGCTGAAGTGGTAGATATTAACACAGTAAAGGAGTTTAAGCATGCGTGGGATAGGCATTAGGCTATCTAACTATAAGATAAGGCCAGGGATTAATAGAAACATAGAAACATAGACTGTGACGGCAGATAAGAACCATTCGGCCCATCTAGTCTGCCCAATTTTTAAATACTTGCATTAGTCCCTGGCCTTATCTTATAGTTAGGATAGCCTTATGCCTATCCCACGCATGCTTAAACTCCTTTACTGTGTTAACCTCTACCACTTCAGCTGGAAGGCTATTCCATGCATCCACTACCCTCTCAGTAAAGTAATACTTCCTGATATTATTTTTAAACCTTTGTCCCTCTAATTTAAGACTATGTCCTCTTGTTGTGGTAGTTGTTCTTCTTTTAAATATAGTCTCCTCCATTACTGTGTTGATTCCCTTTATATATTTAAATGTTTCTATCATATCCCTCCTGTCTCGTCTTTCCTCCAAGCTATACATGTTAAGTTCCTTTAACCTTTCCTTGTAAGTTTTATCCTGCATTCCATGAACCAGTTTAGTAGCCCTCCTCTAAACTCTCACTAAAGTATCAATATCCTTCTGGAGATACGGTCTCCAGTACTGCGTACAATACTCCAAGTGAGGTCTCACCACTGTTCTTTACAATGGCATGAGCACTTCTCTTTTTCTATTGCTAATACCTCAATGTCACGGTAGTTTACCCCTACACGCAAGATTTAGTCCAACAATCGACAGATAGAGCAGATACGACTTACCGGACCTTAGAATGGCCGGACTCGCTGTATAGCAGAGAATAGACAGAGTCAAGAACAAGCCGAGGTCAAGGGAACAAAGAGACTGCGAGAACAATAACTAGCCGAGGTCTGGTACACAGTAGTCAGTAAGCCGGCAAACAAGACAAAACAGGGATAGAGAGATAAACGGTGTCAGAATCAAAGCCAAGGTCAAGCACGAAAATCACAACTGAACACAACAAGCGCTAAAGGGAACTGAAACAGAAACCACGATAGGGCAGGGAGTTAAGGGAGAGGTAAGTATAAATACCCTAAACTTTACTTTGATTGGCCCTTGTCATATCCACGTCCCCCCCCCAAAAAAAGAGTGTCTGGGGAATGTGGGATTACAGGGGTCAATGGGAGACCATTGTATTATTTGGATCCCACTGCTCCTATAAGAGCGTGCCCGAGATGCGCGGCACGTTCTTAAAGCTAGGCGGGACACGGGACCGCATCTCGCGGTCCATGCCCACCGGTGGGAAGAGAGGACATACTCATTTTCCTGGCACTATAGTGCCCTGAGGGTGCCCCCACCCACAGGGTGCCCCTCCCGCCCGGCTCTGGAAGGGGGAAAGGGGGAAAAAATTACCTTTTTCCAGTGCTGGGCGGGGAGCTCTCCTCCTCCTCTCCGTCTCCGTTCCTCCCCGTTGGCTGAATGCGCACGCGCGGCAAGAGCTGCGCGCGCATTCAGCCGGTCGCAAAGGAAAGAATCATCAATGCTTTCCTATGGACGCATGCGTGCTCTCACTGTGATTTTCACAGTGAGAATCACGCAAGCGCCTCTAGCGGCTGTCAATGAGACAGCCACTAGAGGATTAGGGGGAAGGCTTAACCCATTCATAAACATAGCAGTTTCTCTGAAACTGCTATGTTTATAAAAGAATGGGTTAATCCTAGCTGGACCTGGCACCCAGACCACTTCATTAAACTGAAGTGGTCTGGGTGCCTAGAGTGGTCCTTTAAGCCAATTATCTCCAGGATAGAGGTGAAGATAGACCAGCCGCACAGCCTAAATCTGTGGAACTGTTTTGGGCATGAAAGCCATGCTTGCGGTCGGTAAAATATGACTTCCACAAAACTTTTGAACCCCTGCTCTGATCTGGGTAATTTTTGGATGTGTTTTTCACCCAGATCAGGGCTATCCAGGGATGTAGGGTGTATGGGGATATGTTTGTGCTTTGGGGTGTTTCTGGACTTTGGGTAACATTGTATATTTTCTGCCTGTGATAATTAAGTTAGCCCATTGAGTTTGTTAATTGTATCTCAGGCAGAGGGGAGGGTTTGTGTGCATTAGATGGGAGTGTCTGACTGTACTGTACTGTGTTGATTGGCTGTTGTAACTTTGTGTCCTGTGTTCCACAAGGTCCTCGTGGGTGGTAACCTTGTGGGGAAATGTGTATATAAGAAGCAATAAAGTCTCAGTGCATTTTGTTCCCTCAACATGTAGTCTTGTCTCGTGATTGTAGGGGAACTGCTATATTCACACTGGGGATTGCTATACCTTGTATACTCCCCTGAGCTTTAATCACTTAGCTCTTTTAAGAGCTGTTCCTGATACGCTCCCCTGGTCTTTCCCACACGGTCCTGGATGTCAGAGACTGATCCAGGGTGGAAGGAAGATGGCGAGACTCCAGTTAATATACGGCAGTTGTGGAGTCTGCGGTGGTTGTGGTGTCCGGTTCGGTTCTTATGGTCCTTGGCGCAAGCTAGGAAGCGTCCGTCAATGGAAGGTACTCAGTCGGAGTACGGGTGATCCGTTACACATGTGATTTTAGATGTTCAAAAATCCTATCCTTTAACATGGTTTCCATGACTTTCCCCACTACTGAAGTAAGGCTTACTGGCCTATAGTTGCTCAACTCCTCCCTACTACCTTTCTTGTGAATGGGCACAACATTCGCTAACTTCCAATCTTCTGGGACTACACCTGTTAGTGATTGTTTAAATAAATCTGTTAATGGTTTTGCAAGTACACCACTAAGCTCTTTTAATAACTTTGGGTGTATTCCATCAGGTCCCATTGACTTATATGTTGAGCGGACACCTGGATGTTCGGGTCCGGTGGGTTCGGCCGAACTTTGAAAAAAAGTCTGGGTTCAGGCTCGATCTTGACCCCGAACTTGACCCCGATCCCCAGTGAAGTTAATGGGGGCCCGAACTTTTGGGCACAAAAATGGCTCTAAAAAACTCCTGGAAAGGGCTGCAAAAGGAAGTAAAATGGGGGTAAGAGTAGGACAAGTGCCCTGCAAACAAATGTGGATAGGAAAATCACTTAAAAATAACATAAAATAAGCAGCCACTTAGTAGATAACTCCCTAATTCCCACGGTATTAGGAAGCTATCTACCAAAAGGCTGAAAGACCTAAACTGGTCACCTAAATTTGTCTTTCAGCCACATTTACTAATACAAGTAAACAGTGTAAACCCCCCCCCAAAAAAAAACTATTGCCCCCACCCCTGAGCGGCGGGTGGGGGCCCTAACTAAAAATAAGGGGGGGGACCTACTGTTCTCCCCCCGGCCTCCACCCTTGCGCTACATTTACCTGTCACAGCACTCTGATTGGTTGGCTTGAAATCCACCAATCAGAGTGCTCTGTGTCATTTTACACAGCATGGGAAGTTCTGTGGAATTTTCCCACTCTGTGTAATTTGACTCATAACACTCTGATTGGTTACTTAATCCACCATTTCAAGCTAACCAATCAGAGTACTCTGTGTCATTTTACACAGTGTGGGAAAATTCCAAAGAACTTGTGCTGTGCTGTGCTGTGCTGTGACAGGTAAATGTAGAGACTTACCTGTCAGTCTCTTCATTTACCTGTCAGAGCACTCTGATTGGATGGCTCTGAGCCTAATTGCAGGGCGGGGCAAGGCTTTATAAGCCTTCCCCTGCCCTACAGAGCTCAGTCTGCGCGGAGGCCTCCATGGGAGAAGTAGGATTTTTGTGGGGTTTTTTGCTCTCTGCTTTTTTTTTGTCTCAGTGTGTTCCATGTCACTAGGATACTACGGGGACACTGAGAGACATGGGGACACAGTGAGACATGGGGACACTGAGAGACCCAGGGACACTGAGACACTTGGGGACACTGGGAGATATGAGGGCATTGAGACACATGGGGACACTGGGAGACATGGGATCACAGACACTAGGGAGACAGAGACATGGGGACACAAACACTGGGAGACATGGGAACACAGACATTTGGGGAAACTAAGACACTAGGGAGACAGAGACATGGGGACACAGATGCTGGGAGACATAGGAACACAGACATTTGGGGAAACTAAGACACTAGGGACACTGAGAGACATGGGAACACAGACAGTGGGAGACTAGGGGACACTGGGGACACTGAGGCACTAGGGACACTGGCTGGGAGGCATGGGGACACAGACACTTAGGGACACTGGGAGACATTGGGCACTTGTGGACATAGACATGGGGATACTGTGAGATATGGGGACACAGACATTTGGGGACACTGGGAGACATGGGGACACTAGGGACACAGAGACATAGGGACACAGACACTGGGAGACATGGGGACAATGAATCATTAGGGACACTGGCTGGGAGACATGGGGACACTGGGAGACATGGAGACATGTGTCTCAGTGTCCCTATGTCTCACAGTGTCCCCTAGTGTCTCAGTGTCCCCATGTCTCAGTGTCCCCAAGTGTCTGTGTCCCCACATCTCCCAGTGTCCCCTAGTGTCTCAGTGTCCCAATGTGTCCCTGCTGCCTCCCCCCCCCCACCCGCTCCTTCACATACCTGAGCTGTAGGCTGTCTCTGCAGGCTGGGAGCTGCTGTTTGGACTCTCTGTGCTGTGTAGCTGTTCCCCTGCGGATCAGTGATTAAAGAGAGGCAGGGAGGGAGATGCTGTAACTTCCTATCCCTGCCTCTCTCCATACACAGTGACCCCTACTGGCCGATGCTGGTATTGCAGAGTAATCTCCGTTTATACTGAGAAAAATATTTGCATTTGTATTGCCCGCACAGCCACGCAGCCTCAAATACTGGCTGTGCCTTACAATACCAGTCAGGTGTCAAACCTAAGAGTAGTATGTAAAAAAAAAAAAAAGTGTAAAAAATTATTATTATTTTTTTTTTTTAAATGGGCCTATTCCATGGGCCTGGGCCTGGAGCTGCAGCTCCATCAGCCCCTATGTTAATCTGGCCCTGCCCCCACCCACCGCTCAGGGGTGGGGGCCAGGGGGAGGACAGCAGGTCCCCCCTTAATGTTATTTAGGGCCCCCACCCACCGATAAGGGGCAGGGGCCAGGGGGAGGACATTAGGTCCCCCCCAATTTTTGTTTATGGCCCCCACCCACCGCTCAAGGGTGGGGGCCAGGGGGGACAATAGGTCCCCCCTTATTGGTATTTAGGGCCCGCCCCTGCCGCTCAGAGGTGGAGGCGGGGGGCAATAGGTCCCCCCTTTAGTTTTAATAGCCCCCACTCGCGCGTTGCCACAGACTGCTCACTGTTTAATAGACATGCCCCTACTCACTGGGTCACACGCTGCACTGGCAAATCACAGCCATGCCATTAGTACGCATGGCTGTGATGGCTTCTAAGGGCACACGAGTCAAATGGTTGTTGATTGACTGCCCTGCAGCCTTACAAAACGTGTCATTAAATCGCCGAACACCGAACTCCAACCTGAACATACAGTGATATGTCCGTGTTCGGGTCCGGGTACAAAAAACGTAATGTTCGGTATGAACCCGAACTTTTCAGTTCGGGTTCACTAACTCTACTTATTTGTCTTTACTTTTGACAGTTGAAATAGAACCTCTTCCTCTGTAAACTCATATGTAACAAATGATTAATTTGTCCTTTTTCCTAACTGAGGTCCCTTTCCCTTATTTTCATCTGTAAATACCGAACAAAAATATTCATTGAGGGAATCAGCTAGACCTTTATCCTCTTCTACATACCTTCCTTCTTTTGTTTTTAATCTAACTAATCCTTGTTTTACTTTCCTTTTCTCATTTATGTATCTAAAAAATGTTTTATCCCCCTTTTTTACTGACTGTGCTATTTTCTCTTCTGTGTGCGATTTGAAAGATCTTATATTTAGGAAATCAGATATTCTAAACATTACTGTGCAAGTAAGAAGAAAGTAAATCATGAAAGGATAACATTTTTATACATGATGAAAAGAGATATGATATTTGATAATTAACATTGTACAATACAGAGTTCTAAACTCTATGGTTTGTCATTTTCTAGAAACCATTTGGCCACACTAGGAATTGCCTGGTATTCTCTGTTCTGTTTCAGTGCCCAACAGGCTTTGCAATAAAAGATAGGCCACCCGCCCTCTATCTTTACTTGATAGTATTTTCTCCAGTTAAAATATTTCCTGTATCGATCTTCATCCTTGTCCAGTTCAAGAAGATATTCAGCCAGTTCCTTAGGACTGAAAAAATCATTTACATGAATAAAGGCATCTCCAGGTATAAAACGCTCATAGTTCATACGAGATGGTCCCAACACGACTGGTACAGCCCATGAATTTAATGCATTTGACCAGAATTTCTCTGTTATATAATCCTTGTAAATAGAATTCTCAAATGACAGATAAAATTTATACTGGGATATAGTTTTATGGAGATCTTCATTTTTCAGTTTAGTGTGTTGTCTACCATAGATATCTATCTGTATGTGTTTTTTAAATTCCTCATAATATGTAACACGAGGTGCGCCAGTGTACCATTTACTGACTACCCAAGAAACCAACTTGGACTTGGCTGGAATGGTGAAGTTCTTGGGCTCCTTCAAGGTTTCAATTCTACCATACGGTATGTAGATATCAGAATCCTGACGGAATGTCATTGTCAAGTTGAAAAGGTTGTCTAGAAAATTCAGGTTTCTGATGATCAATGGGGGCTCCAAGTTGAACCAAACCCAACGCTGAAAATAAGGTCTTGATTTCTGGGGTAATGAATATTGGTTATACATAATATCTACATGATGCATGACTAAGGCATCAGCAACATTATATAGATTCCTATCAGCTGTCATCCTGCATCCAGTAATTCCATAAGCACTCTGGCAGATATCCAAAGGAAAATGTTCTCCATAGGGCCAGACCCAAACTAAGATAAGTATCTCTTCTTGTTCATTTTGTGCCGAAACCTGTAAACTCAGGTTAGTCACAGTTTCAGTCACTATTTTCTCAATGACCTGTGTCTGTTGGGGGAACAGGATTCTTTGAAATTCTACTTTATTCCAGGAAAGTGAAAGAAAAAACACTGCTAGCAGCAAAATTGAGACCGCCAGACAAGGATAGGTGGTGACTGTATTCCATGCCATGTGTATTCTGTGAAGGAGAAAAAAAAAATAGAATGATTAGCACGGAATTTGTTGGCGCTTTATAAATAATAATAATAATAAGAGATTCCCATGTGCACCTGATAGCCTGCTTTGGTGTTCAAAACATGAAAGCAATAGAAGTTATTATATAATATAACATGTTTCTTCGTAGAGTTTTATATTCTTTAATTTAGGTCTCTGTTAGTAAACCTTTTCAAATTACTTATCTGCAGAAGCCATTAAAGTTTCTGATCTCCATTTCTGGTTATTTTTGATGGATTTGAGATCAATAGCAATAATATCAATTTATTGTTTTTTGGCATATGCTTTTCAAATGATCTCAATTTGCGGAGGTGACCAGTAAAGTCTTCTTGAATTTTGTAGATAAATCATTTTAAAGGTGTTCGTAACAGGATTGTGAATTGTGATTATCCAAAATAATTAAATCAAGGACAATGTGTTTTGACATTGGACCAATGTAAACTATGCATTAAAGAATAAAAAAAAATAAAAAAAATAATAATATATATATTAAAAAACTGGGACGTTTAAACCGATACATTCCTCAACCAGAAAAAGAAATGAGGAAAGAATTTAAAGATTTAACCAAGTAAAACGTATGTGTCAAACTCAAATCTGAAATTTTACTGTTACGTATTAAAGATGTTTTGCCCATACTTTTTTTTTTTTAAATTCACTATTTTTGCCGTACATAATAGCAGTTTCAGGTTTAGAATACCATCACAGGAAAATCAAAGGTTTAACATCACACAACCTAGGTATTTGCATTAAGGCGACTGCACAATGTGGTGAAAAATAGAGTCGAGTTATTCCAATAGACGTGTGTTCTCTGGGTTAATTTACATAGTTACATAGTTACATAGTTACATAGCTGAAAAGAGACTTGCGTCCATCAAGTTCAGCCTTCCTCACATTTGTTTTTTGCTGTTGATCCAAAAGAAGGCAAAAAAAACCAGTTTGAAGCACAATTTTGCAACAAGCTAGGAAAAAAATTCCTTCTTGACCCCAGCATGGCAGTCAGATTTATCCTTGGATCAAGCAGTTATCACCCTACATTGAAAGATTATATCCTTGAATATTCTGTTCTTGCAAGTATGCATCTAGTAGCCGTTTGAACATCTGTATGGACTCTGATAAAACCACTTCTTCAGGTAAAGAATTCCACATCCTGATTGTTCTTACAGTAAAAAAACCTTTCCTTTGCCTTAGACTAAATCTTCTTTCTTCCAGTCTAAACGCATGGCCTCATGTCCTATGTCCGGTTTGTGAATAGATTTCCACACAATGGTTTGTATTGGCCCCGAATATATTTGTATAATGTTATCATATCCCCTCTCAGGCAACGTTTTTTCTAAACTAAATAGGTTTAAATTTGTTAACCTTTCTTCGTAGCCGATATGTTCCATTCCTTTTATTACTTTTGTAGCCCGCCTCTGCACTTTTTCTAGTGCCATAATATCCTTCTTTAGAAACAGGTGCCTAAAAATTGCACAGCATATTCAATATGGGGTCTTACCAGTGATTTATAAAGATGCAAAATTATATTCTTGTCCCGAGAATGAATGCCCTTTCTCATGCATGACAATACCTTACTGGCCTTGGCCACTGCTGATTGACATTGCACATTGTTGCATAGTTTGTTGTCTATAACTATTCCCAAGTCCTTTTCGTGTGTTGTTATCCCTAATTCGCTTCCATTAAGGGTATACGTTGCATGTGTATTCTTTACGCCGAAGTGCATAACTTTGCATTTTTCAACATTAAATTTCATCTGCCATTTGAGTGCCCAGTGTGGTGTATTACCAAACTCTATAAATTATTATGTCCGCATACACATATAAACTCTGGTCCGTCTACTTTAACAAATATTTATTCAGAGACAAAACAACAACAACATACAAATAATGACACACAATCTAACTAACTATACCAACAACAACAACAACCTAACTAACAATAACAACTACATCTTATAAAATCACCAGATCCCACTCACAGTTCACCATGATAGAAATTAGCCCATGTCTGCTTAAAGGACTGCTCAGTAGCACAGCCAAGAAGGAACAGAGAGGAATGGAGATAGGGGGAAGTGGTTATCTCTTTCCTGACTAGTAAAGGTATTGAATTACCAATTAACATTTCAAAAGGGTAAAGCATATCCCACTGTAAGAGCTTGGTCACATGATCCCTGGTCACCATATTAGTTTGATGACAGAATGTCACCACATTCCCTCACTTTTTTTTCTCTTATGTTGAGCACATTTAAAAGTGAGAGAATATAGTCAAACAGGGGTTGCATCACCCCACATTCCCTCAATTTCAATTGTTTTCAGTTGTTCCGTTTTTAAATTAACCACTGCCCAAGTGGGTTGGTAAGAACCCTGGTAGTTGTTCATTAATATTATATGGTAATGTGTTCATGTGAAGTAGTAATATCTAGACGCAATCAACCCCATACAGTAATTATCACTAGTTTATGACACAATATGATGTTTAATTTCGCCTGAGACTGGAATCTGAAGACTGGAAGGGGAATTGGATGTACTTGTCCATCTAGGGACAAATGACTTGGCTTGCAATGAGGTTTCAGAGGTTAAGGAAGTTTTTAGTGTTTTTGCCAATGATATACGGCAGGTTGCTTCCACACTGTCATTCTCTGAAGTTCTGCCTGTGCATAACACTCAGAACGACAGGCGGATGCGTATTAGGGACTTTAATTTGTGGCTTGGTGAATGGTGTCGGGAGTAAGGATTTGGCTTTATTTCTCATGGTAGCTCTGTTTGGAATGGAGATAAGCTGTACAAAAAAGATGGTTTGCATCTTTCTCAAAAGGGAACAAATGTTCCCAGTGAGCAGTTCAGAGATTTTGCTAGGATGTATTTAAACTGGGGGGG
>OW240920.1:4250590-4289010 GCA_933207985.1 Pelobates cultripes | reverse complement strand
ATACCCCCTAGGCACAGTGAGCGAGGGACTCACATATGGATTACCCTTTAAACATGCAGAGACCAAAAAGAGAAGTTGCAGAAGTGTACTGAGAACGGACAACAGCTCAGGTAGCTGGCCTCAAACCCTCAAAAATTATGTAAAATAAAAAATAAAAGAAGAATGCACAAAGTATAGCATCTTGGAGAAAGTAAAATGTAGCTTACTAATATATTTTAGTGTCAAAGTGTGGGGGACAAAAGGGAAACTACAGTCCTAAAATACTGCTTGTTATCTTAAGTACTATATGGTCTCTTTAACACTACCTGTCAGAGCACTCTGATTGGATGGCTTAAACTCACCAATCAGAGTGCTCTGAGACTAATTGCAGGACGGGGCAAGGCTTTATAAGCCTTCCCCCGCCCTGCAGAGCTCAGTCTACGTGGAGCCCTCCATGGGTGAAGATGAATTATATTTTTTGTGCTTGTTTTTTTTTTGCGTCTTTTATTTAGTAGCCTTTATTGGGTCTGAAAAAAGAAGAGTTTAGAAGAAAGAAGACATCAAATGGTAAGTCTTTTTTTTTTTACAGGTATTTAGATAAGAGTCCCCCTCATTATTTTTAGTATAGGGGTTATTTTTTTGGGGGGTGGGGTGACTAGGGGTTTGGGGACCCTAGTGTCCTGGGGGGGTTTAAATTGTTATTTAGGGCCCCCACCCACCGCGCAGGGGTGGCGGCCGGGGGGAGGACAGTAACATCCGGACCCGAACATCCAGGTGTCCGCACAACTCTATTTATTATCCATTGACAAAAATAAACATAACACTGACAGTTGCATATATACTAAATAGATATAGTGAGACTAAAAATCAAGCCGGGGGGTGATATATTGTGTCTATATATTCCCTAGTCGTATAATAAACATCCCTTCAGAATCATTTAATAATTACAATGTACAAAGAATCTGGAACAATCATTGAAAAAGGAGAGGGGAGAGTAATTGAAAAGAGGCAGTATTATAATAGGGAGATATAAACTAAATTGGCTTTAATGGTAGTACAGGGGGTTAGTAGGGTAGAAAGGTGGGGTAATAATAGTAAGATAAGTATATAAAGCAATATGATTTTGGAAGATCTGGAGAGATAGAAGGAGGGAGAAAGTAAGTAACTTTAGACACAGCTTAGGTAAGTAAGACAATAATCAAAGGTAGCAATTATCAGAAGGCTTAAAAGGGCCTTTTTCTACACATATATGCTCCTCCTTATCCTGCAAAAAGTCCACTTACCAATAGTCTAGACTATTAAATACAATCACCAAAACCCCTCAATTACTGCACCTTCAAGGGTGCAAAAATAAGTATAATAATCTGCACCTACACAGGTTCTCTTGGTGCCTGATACTGATATCCTATAGCACATTTATGGATGCCAATGGTATAAGTCCCTGTATAAACGGCTGCAGTGGAGTCTCCTATCTCCTGGTAAATATAGGTTAACCCTAACTTAACCCCCTGGAGCATCCTCACAATAAAAACAAAAGTGGTGATCAAGCTTAGTGCATAGTGAGTAAAGTGCTAAGTGAAAAAGTAAGTAAAAATAAAGTCCCAACGCAGGTTTCGGTGCTCTAATGGCACCTTCATCAGGATGGCAGCTTTCAAACTTAAAGCCTTGAGCCTTCATTATGCTTCCACCTATGCATCTCATGTTCCATCCCCCAAAATGACATCATCTAGGTGGACGGATTTTACAAGTTTAACCCTGCGTGGTAGTTCCCAGGAAGGAAGGATGTATGTGATTCTCGGGCGGAGTATCCATTTTAACCCTTTAGCTTATCAATCATTTACAGGTAGAATAGATAGGAATATACTAAACAGTTATAAATTATGTTATGGGGGTGGTCTACTTGTGATTGTGCAGATATATATGAAAATACCAGTAAATATCAAACGGTACAGATTGTATCTTCTTGGTAAAGGGGCTATAGATCCCCCTCTGGAATTCTGCAATCTTTCAGGTAGTATTATTTTATGAATCCTTTATTATAGCATCTGTTCTGTAAATAGAAACTTAGAGTATACTTCCATCTTTTCATTGTAGTCTATTATAGGGTGAAGTGCGTTACAGGTCCCTAATCTCTTTTCCAATGGATGGAGCAATAAAGACAATTATGGAGATGTGAGGACATAATTGTCATGCTAAGTCGCTGAAGATCTACTAAATGGTAGATCTTTTTTGGTAAACCAGTGGATAATTTAGCTGATGTATTAATAATCAATCTTTGAATTATATGATATTTTAGAGGTCATTAATAAATGCAGAGAACGTAAATCCTCCATTAAGTCCCAGAGGGGAGAGTGTCTTCAGATGATGGTTTCCAAAAGCACTCCCTCCTCAGCAGGCGTCTGTTAAGGTTGCCTTTCCTTTGATCCAGAGTTACTAATTCAATGCCTTGGAATTTCAGTCCTTTGGTGTTGCTCTGATGGACCAGTTTGACATGCCTGGATATTGGTGTCTCGATATTTCTAGTGGTTTTTATAGAGTTGATATGTTCTAGAACTCGTCTTTTGAAGGGACGAAATGTTTTTCCTATGTACATGAGACCACATTGGCATGTCAGTAAATAAATTAACCTTTTTTGTGTTACAGTTAAAGAAAGATTTAACTTGAAATGTTTCATTATGGCTGCTATTCTCAATGTTTGGATTCATAGAAACATAGAAACATAGAATGTGACGGCAGATAAGAACCATTCGGCCCATCTAGTCTGCCCAATTTTCTAAATACTTTCATTAGTCCCTGGCCTTATCTTATAGTTAGGATAGCCTTATGCCTATCCCACGCATGCTTAAACTCCTTTACTGTGTTAACCGCTACCACTTCAGCTGGAAGGCTATTCCATGCATCCACTACCCTCTCAGTAAAGTAATACTTCCTGATATTATTTTTAAACCTTTGTCCCTCTAATTTAAGACTATGTCCTCTTGTTGTGGTAGTTTTTCTTCTTTTAAATATAGTCTCCTCCTTTACTGTGTTGATTCCCTTTATATATTTAAATGTTTCTATCATATCCCCCCTGTCTCGTCTTTCCTCCAAGCTATACATGTTAAGATCCTTTAACCTTTCCTGGTAAGTTTTATCCCGCAATCCATGAACCAGTTTAGTAGCCCTTCTCTGAACCCTCTCTAAGGTATCAATATCCTTCTGAAGATACGGTCTCCAGTACTGTGTACAATACTCCAAGTGAGGTCTCACCAGTGTTCTGTACAATGGCATGAGCACTTCCCTCTTTCTACTGCTAATACCTCTCCCTATACAACCAAGCATTCTGCTAGCATTTCCTGCTGCTCTATTACATTGTCTGCCTACCTTTAAGTCATCAGAAATAATCACCCCTAAATCCCTTTCCTCATATGTTGAGGTTAGGACTCTATCAACTATTCTGTACTCTGCCCTTGGGTTTTTACGTCCAAGATGCATTATCTTGCACTTATCCACATTAAATGTCAGTTGCCACAATTCTGACCATTTTTCTAGTTTACCTAAATCATTTGTCATTTGGCTTATCCCTCCTGGAACATCAACCCTGTTACATATCTTAGTATCATCAGCAAAAAGACATACCTTACCATCAAGACCTTCTGCAATATCACTAATAAAAATATTAAAGAGAATGGGTCCAAGTACAGATCCCTGAGGTACCCCACTGGTGACAAGTCCAAGCTTCGAATATATTCCATTAACTACAACCCTCTGTTGCCTGTCACTCAGCCACTGCCTTACCCATTCAACAATATTGGAATCCAAACTTAAAGATTGCAGTTTATTGATAAGCTTTCTATGTGCAACAGTGTCAAAAGCCTTACTGAAATCTAGGTAAGCAATGTCTACTGCACCACCCTGATCTATAGTTTTAGTTAACCAATCAAAAAAATCAATAAGATTAGTTTGGCATGATCTCCCTGAAGTAAACCCATGTTGTCTCTGATCTTGAAATCCATGTGATTTTACATGTTGAACAATCCTATCCTTTAACATGGTTTCCATCACTTTCCCCACTACTGAAGTAAGGCTTACTGGCCTATAGTTGCCCGACTCCTCCCTATTACCTTTCTTGTGAATGGGCACAACATTCGCTAATTTCCAATCCTCTGGGACTACGCTTGTTAACAATGATTGGTTAAATAAATCTGTTAATGGTTTTGCTAGTACACCACTAAGCTCTTTTAATAGCTTTGGGTGTATTCCATAGTGGTCCAGTGTGGGCTCCCTGGTGGTCCGGTGAGGTTGCCATTCCCTTATACCGTTGGTCTTCCAGATAGTGTTGGTTGTTTTTTGCCTATCTTGGGCAGGCTGTAAAAGGTTGCTCTTTACGATCACTATAGCTAATTAGCATATAGATACAACTGTCAGTTTTATGTTTATTTTTGGCAATGGATAATAAAGCCTGTTATATCATTGAATAGACGGTTAAATTGTTATCTTTTGTAATATTGCAGCAATCTTTTCACGCATTGTTTACTGTTGAAGACATTTCATTCAAAGTTTTATGAAATCCCAAACCAGGGATTCACACATGATTTATATTTTTACTAAAAGGCCTAAGTGAAATTGGTACCACCCCCACTGACCAACCCCCATCTGGGATATTCTCGGTATAGGGGTAACTTAGTCTATTCATTTTGTTTCTGTCTTTGTATTCTGTACCATCATCTAGAGTGTTGAATGCAAGCTTTTTATCTCGGAATTTTCTACTTAGAAACAGCACGAGAAAGAGTTGCCCCCTGTCGCGCTTGATCTTTATTTTAGCATTAGAACTAGTGATGTCCCGAACGGTTCGCCATGGACGGCGAACATATGCGCTGTTCGGTCCGCCCCCTATTCATCATCATTGAGTAAACTTTGACCCTGTACCTCACAGTCAGCAGACACATTCCAGCCAATCAGCAGCAGACCCTCCCTCCCAGACCCCCATAGGGGTTATCATATACGACACTCTTTGCATTGAATGACACTGATCGACCCTAGTACCTCTGCTGATGGGAATTGATATAATATAACATAACAACCTGCCTCTGTTAACCAAAAACTGCTACAACCCATAAAGGTCCTTTGCCTAAACCCCCTGATTCCCCCTACCCCCATTAATGTTATATGATATGTCTATCGTCACAAAGTATGATATACTCACATGCTAACCAATGCCGAATGCACAAACTCGCAATGACTACAAATATGTATGTACTACCATTGTATCACTGTAATCATTGTGAAATTTCTTTATAAAACGCAGGATAAAAAAAACAAAACACAAACAAGTTCAGTTTTTATTGTCATCTTTTTTCTCCCTACCACTGTTTATTAATCATTAATTCACTTTGCTCAAGTGCCTGGATTTTTCAGTATGTTAATGAAATTGTCACTATATTCACCTATGCCTAATACAGAGGTTACTGTGGCTTTTTCACTGTATTTCAATGATTGTTAATTTTCAATATTTGCTAATGTTGTGGTACCTGATATTTTGTTTGTAATATGTTCCCTTGTTAGCAGAGCTGGATTAAGGTTGCCCATGGCCCTGGGTACGGTGTCATACTGAGGCTCCCTCCTGGAGCCCTGGGCTCTGTTTCTGTAAGTGGTGTGTAGTGGCTATGTGTATTTAGAAGGCAGAGCACTGTATGGGGGTCTGAGTGTTGTGTGTGTGTGTGTGTGTGTGTGTGTATGTTTTGTCCTCTCCCCCTTGTACCATGGCCATCTGTTCATTAGTCTCACTACTGGTGCTGTGCGTGTGTAGCTTTTGTTACCTAATGGGTAATCCAGCTATGCTTGTTTGCAAAATTTGTATTTTTATTAATTAATAATTAACTTCTCTGTGATGCTTTGTTAACTACAGTTTGATCAGGAAAATAAAACCTCTTCTTCCTGATTGATTTTATTCTCCAAGGTACAATAAATATAGTATATGTCAGTCCGTTCACTATGTACATAAGGCTGTTTTCTTGGAGTTACACCAAAATTCATACTTTGACATCAATATTAAAGAGTTCTGGTCGATGCACAAGCAATCTATAGGAAACCTTAGAAAACGCAACACTATTTGGTAATCACTAAATGGCATTGTGTTTGTGATTGTGTTTTACATCACCATAAAAGCCCTTTTTTCACCGTAAATGCTACACCTTCTGCAATAAGATATAAAGTCTCACCAGGCGATGGTCGGTGACTGTTGCAGTGCTGTAGTGATGAACAGCATATCCCACTAAAAGTGGAGGTTAATTAACCCATTTAGGACTGAGCCAAATGTACATGTTGTGATCAAAACAAAACCTTGAATTTGACTAGATTTCTGTTCAACCAGAATTCACCTCTTTCTTATTACGTGCACCCACACTTCTACATCATTTTGTTCAGGAGAAACAGGGCTTTCGTGTCACAAATATTTGTATATTAAACATAATTTAATATATATATATATATATATATATATATATATAAAAATAATTGATAAATTAAGAAATTAAATTTTTTTAGTACTGCATGGCATTTTAACTGTGAATGTCATAATACTGTTGGCTGTTACTACAAAAATATGCACAAGTAAAACAGTATCCCAAATGTACCGGATTTATGATGTATTGGAAAGTTACAGGGTCAAATATAGCACATTACATTTTTTCAGTTTATACATATTGAAATTTGCCAGATTGGTTATGTTGTGTTTGAGACCGGATGGTAGCCCAGGAATGAGAATTACCCCCATGATGGCATACCTTTTGCAAAAGCAGACAACCCAAGGTATTACAAATGGAGTATGTCCAGTCTTTTTTTGTAGTCACACATATGTTTGTGTGTGAAAAATGCAAAAAACTAATTTGAATGCTAATTTTGGCCAGTGTTTGTGACTAAGTGGCTACTAAAAAATGCTGACATACCCCATTTTGAATTCCCTGAGTTGTCCATTTCTACAAATGGTATTCCATCATGGGGATAATTCTCATTCCTGGGCTACCATATGGTCTCAAAGGCAACGTAACCAATCTGGTGAATTTCAAGTGCAAAAAAGGAAATGTAATGTGCTATATTTGACCCTGTAACTTTCCAATACATCATAAAACCAGTACATTTGGGGTACTGTTTTACTCATGAGACATCGCTGAATACAAATATTAGTGTTTCCAAACAGTAAAGTGTATCACAACAATTATATCGTCAGTGAAAGTGCCGTTTGTGTGTGAAAAAAAAAAAAGGCCCTTTCACTAACGATATCATTGTTGTGATATCGTTACTGTTTGGAATCACTAATATTTGTGTTCAGCGAAGTCTCCCGAGGAAAAAAGTACCCCAATGTATAGGTTTTATGGTGTCCTGGAAAGTTACAGGGTTAAATATGGGGCTTGCGAACCAAATTCTCTGGACTTTCTGCCTTGGTTGTCAAGCAGTTCCCTCAAATTGTAATTAATAAAATGACTTCATTATGTAAATATATTTAAATATATATTTTATATATACACATATATGTATATTAATATCAAAATACAGGTAGAACAAATTTAAACCGGTATATGATTTTTTTTTTATTTCATTTTATTATAATTTCATTTTTCCCAATTTAATATATGTCAAAAGGCAATTTGGCCTTAATTTGTGGGAGGAGTTAGGACCCTATTTAAGCTCCTATCCCCCTACTTACCTTTGACATTCAAGCTGTTTGTCCCCACCTACCTACACCCATCTATATATATACACATTTCACCTTTGTGGGCATTCTTTTTATTACAGGCCTACTCGTACGTTGGTTTTGGCACACCACAACCAACTTTGCATCTCCTTCTACATTCCATTACGTATTAGAAATTCAGAGCACAAATAATAAATATATATATATATATATATATATATATATATTAATATGCACTTAAAATAATGGATTGTGTATATAAAAGTACTTAGAATATATATATATATATATATATATATATATATATGTATGATCTAAGTACTTTTATGTACTTTATAAACTTTATTAACTTTTACTAACTTTCAATAACTTTTTTGCAGGCTTTTATGGGGACAGCCTGAGAGCTGCATAACCCGGGTATTCAGGCCATGTGAACGCGAGGACCCCATAGTGCGGTTCTGCCTGAGCTCCCAGGCTGACCCATTGGCGGATCCAGGGGGGGGCAACGGGGCAATTGCCCCCCCCGAGATTCCCCCCTGCCGACTAACGCAGGGCTGGCATTGCCCAAGTGCCAGCCCTGCAATGTGCCTGCGGACCGGGGAGGGAGAGCTCTCCCTCCCCGGTCCGCAGGCACTGTGCTGACAGCCGGCGGCGGAGGGAGGGAGTGAGAGGGAGGACCCGGAGCTCAGCCTGCAGCTCCTCCGGGTCCTCCTCTCTCGAGATTTGGAGCGTTGCCGCGGTTACCACGGCAACGCTCCAAATCTCGCGAGAGTGAACTCTAGCCCGGGAGCGCGGGCTAGAGTTCACTGTAACCACTGGGACCACCAATGAATCCCCACCGGACCACCAGGGAAATGTCCCCCCTCCTCCTAAATAAAGGTAAGAAGGGAGGGGGGACATAGAATATTTATTTTATTAAATAAATAAAAAATTATTATTAAAAAGCCTCCTCCCCCCCCATACACACACTGCCCCATTACACACACTGCCCCACAAACACTGTCCCCATACACACACTGTCCCCATACACACACTGCCCCCATACACACATTGCCCCCCATACACACACACTGCCCCACAAACACTGTCCCCATACACACACTGTCCCAAAAACACATACAGTGCCCCCATACATACACTGCCCCCTAACACACACACTACAACCCTGACATACACTGCCGCACTCACACACTTCACCCTTAACACACACCACTGCTCCTATACCCTATATCCCAGCAGACCCCAGGTAAGTTGTCAAACTGTTCTTAAATGGTATGACTACTTACTCTGGGGTCGAATCCTGGCACTACTGACACTACACTGAGCTGTAGTGGTTATTGTGCCTGGATTATTTAATTAAATAATCTACAAGTGCCCCTCCCGAGATCAGGCTCTGGATCCGCCACTGGGCTGACCCCAGGATCACGACCGCCGGCGTGGGATCCGCGAAGACCTGGTAAGTCCTCTGGACGGCGGAGACCTTCTATGCTGCCCTCTGGTGTTTAGAGCCATCCCAAAAAGGATGGTATAGAATGCCTGCCGTCTTTAAGGGATTAAAAAGACACTATAGTCACCAAAACAACTTTAGCTTAATGAAGTAGTTGTGGTATATAGATCATGCCCCTGCTCAGTTTGCTGCCATTTAAATTGCTTTGTTTATGCAGCCCTGGTCACACCTCCCTGCATGTGACTTACAGAGGCTCCTAAACACTTCCTTTAAAGAGTCATCTAATGTCTATACTTCCTTTATTGCAAATTCTGTTTAATTTAGAATTTTGTATTTCCTTCTCTGTTAATAGCTTGCTAAATCTTGCAGGAGCCTCCTGTATGTGACAGGAACAAAAAGTGATTTAACTCCTAAATGGCAGAGAAATAAGCAGTGAAACTTCAGAGACATGCTCTATACACCAAAACTTACATTTATTTTAATAAGGTCCCCTATAGACTTTTTAGGGGCCATTTGTTTTTAAATGAAGATTGATGAAAAGTAGATCTTTAATCAAGATATTGACAGGAAAGTATAAAGTTATTTTTACAGGTTAATTTACATCTTTATGTAATTTTTATTAGTGTAAAGGGAATACGTAGATTAATAATTGGAGGGGAAGGTGACTAGCAGTTTGGAAACACGAAGCCACAAATGTATTGACTATTAGTTGTTTAATACCGAATAGGATTGACCAGATAGGACTCATAAAGTAGGCATCTTCTGGGTCACGAATTGGGCCATATTATTTTACGCAAATCCTAGAAATATATCACTGTCTATCTATTAATCTCCACCCAACCAGATACTTTATTTTTTATTATGTATTTATTAAGAGTTGTGTATGCTAGATTGACAAGCTTCGAGTCCAACTCTCTGCTAGACCCGCTTCAGTCTGGTTTCCACGCTAAGCACTTTGTGGAAACGGCACTGACCGAAGTATCCAATGATCTACTCACTGCAAAATCTCATGGTCATTACTCTATCCCAATTCTCCTTGACCTTTCTGCGGCTTTTGACACTGTTGATCATCAACAGCTTCTTCTCATCCTCCGCAATATCGGTATTGCTCTCTCCTGGTGCTCCTCCTACCTCTCCCAGCACTCTTTCAGTGTTTCTTTCTCTGGCTCTGCTTCTTCTCTCCAACTCCTCTATGTTGGTGTCCCCCCAAGGTTCAGTCCTTGGTCCCCTACTGTTCATCTATACTGCCTACCTTGGTAAACTCATTAGCTCCTTTGGCCTCCAATATCATTTCTATGCAAATCTGATCTCTCCCCAGTCCCTCTTGACTAGTGCCTTCTATTTCTAACTGGATGGCTGCCCACTTCCTTAAACTCAACTTGACCAAAACTGAAATTCTGGTCTTTCCTCCCTCAAGTGTTGCTACTCTTGTGTCGGTCTCCCTTCAATCCATCAGCTCCACCATGCAGGCTCACTGCCTAGGTGCTCTCTTTGAATCCAACCACTCCTTCACGCCTCATGTTCAGGCTATCACCAAATCCTGTAATTTCCATCTCAAAAACATTTCGTGCATCCAACCCTACTTAACGCCAGATGCAACTAAGGTGCTGGTCCATTCCACTGTCCCTTCTCATCTTGACTACTGTAATCCGCTTCTCAGTGGTCTTACATGCTTCCAACTTGCACCGTTACAGTCCATAATGAATGCGGCGGCAAGGCTCATCTACCTGTTCACCCGCACCTCCCACGCCTCACCCTTCTGTCAGTAAAATAATATGGCCCAATTCGTGACCCAGGAGATGCCTACTTTATGAGTCCTATCTGATCAATCCTATTCGGTATTAAACAACAAATAGTCAATACATTTGTGGCTTCGTGTTTCCAAACTGCTAGTCACCTTCCCCTCCAATTATTAATCTACGTATTCCCTTCACACTAATAAAAATTACATAAAGATGTACATTAACCTGTAAAAATAACTCTATACTTTCCTGTCAATATCTTGATTGAAGATCTACTTTCTGTAAGATATAGGGCTCAAATTAAAATTCTGGTTCTTGCTTTCAAATCTCTATATAATGCTCCCACCTATCCATCCTCCCTAATACACAAGTATGTCCTGTCTAGGCCCTTACGATCTGCTGAAGACTTACGTCTATCTTCTGTCCGTACTCCCACCTCTGATTCTCGCCTTCAAGACTTCGAGGGCTGCACCGTTCATGTGGAACTCACTTCCCTCCTCCGTTAGATGCTCACCCAGTCTCCACTCATTCAAAAAAATCATTAAAAACACACTTCTTCATAAAAATCGTATCAATTAAACTGTTAATAGCTCCCAACTGATTCCTCTCTTGCAACTGTCACTAGTCTAATACTATCCTTACCTTTTTGTGTCATTTTACCCCACTCCCTCTAGCATGTAAGCTCAGTGAGCAGGGCCCTCAACCCCTCTGTTCCTGTGTGTCCAACTTGTCTGGTTACAATTACATGTGTGTTCGTCCACCCATTGTAAAGTGCTGTGGAATTTGTTGGCGCTATATAAATAAAATAATAATAATAATAAGATTGAGAGACTGGTGTCTCTTTTAGTTAAAGGGGCACTCCAGACCTCTAAAGTGCTTTAGCTTGTTGAATTGCTTTATGTGTGAACAGTGGGACCTCTTTTTTCATTTTACTAAAAGTGCAGATTTCAATTGAAATTGTCACTTTTATACATTGTAAAGGACCGTTTTGCCCACAAGAGGTTAAAAACCGTTTAGGCGATATTCCCCTTTTTCAGCTGCACAGACAGCTACTGCAATCACCAATCTCCCGAATTGCAAACACACAAATTCTCCAACTCCCAAACTGGAACCATACGAATCCTCCAACTCACGAACAGGAAACACACGAATGCTGTTAAACAGCCGAACAGGAAAAACCATACGAACAGTTTAAACTCCTGGCAGTCGCACTGTAACAGCATACAATCCAATTCCCCCCAAGAACGAGACGACACTTCGTTTGAGGGTCAAGCAGAACTGATTTACTGGCCGGCTTTTATGCAGGTCTTCCACCTGGTGGATACTCCCCTTAGGGGACCAGATGAGAAACTGGGACACAAAGGGTAAAAGGACCAATCACAAGCTTACACATTTAAACACTCCCACAATGCATTGCAAACCCTCCTCTCTGTCCTGGAGATAATTGGGAAGTAATCCAATTATCTCCATGGACAGAGGCAAAACTCCATTAACCACATGGCAGTAAAAAGACAGTAAAAGACATAAAATTACATACTGTTACATTTATCACATAGAACATACACATTCTACCTATCCCCAGATAGCTTAGATCTGAGCGCACATTATTACCGAATGGCGCTCAGATCACATACATAAAGTTCAATTGCCATGGAGCCAAAGTCTTTCCCATAGTCTTTCGGTATACGAATGGACTCCATGGCTTAGCTATCTGGGGTAACACTGCTCACATAGGGAAAATAAAAGGTTTTTAATGCAGGGCCATAGTTCAGCGGTAAGAGGTGGGCAACCAGGCTCCTCCAGTGGCCAGTAGCGAGGCTGGTTCCGCATACATGAACCTTGTTACACCTCCTCTGACTGTCAATTATACAGTCAGTCCTGTCACTGCCTGGTCTGTTTAGCTCAGTGGCAGGGCCGGTGCTAGGATTTTTAGTTACAGATGCAAAGATGCATTTTGGCACCCCCACCCTCCTTAAAAAATAAATTAAAAAATGCTTCACCTGTGTCTCTTTCCTCCCAAGCCACAGGCACACAGGCATCATTTTTCAGTCACACAGTCAAAGTCATACAGGTACACTGTCATACAAAGACAGAAATAATCATACAGAGACATACAGTCAGAGACATACAAGCAGAGACATACATGCATACAGAGACATGCAGGCATATAAAGACATACATGCATACAGAGGCATACCGTCATACAGACACATACATACATACAGGCATACAGAAACATACATACAAAGACATTCAGGCACATACATACATACAGAGACATACAGGCATAAATAAACATACATACAGAGACATACATACATACATACATACAGGCATACAAAGACATACACACATACAGATACATGCATGCATACAGAGGCATACCGTCATACAGACACATACATATATACAGGCATACAGAGACATACATACAAAGACATACAGGCATAAAGACACATACATACAGAGGCATACCGTCATACAGACACATACATACATACAAACATAAATACAGAAACATGAATACAAAGACATACAGGCATACAGAGACACACAGACACATACATACGTACATACAGAGACATAAAGGCATACAGTTACATACATGCATACAGAGACATATATACAGATATTCAGAGACAAACAAACATACAGAGACATACAAACATACATACATCTGTTAAAGCGTGTCCCTGGGGTGCATGCTGCCTGGCTCTGTGGAGTCCTGTCTTGCAGCCCAGCCCCATCACTGTGCACCAGCCGCGCTGTGTGAGACACAGGGAGCAGGAATATGTCATATCCCTGCTCCCTCCACACAGCCTGCGGCAGACACCAGCATAGACATAATATATATGTCTATGGACACCAGGGTAGGAGGTGGGCGGGCCGAGGCTGGGCTCCGCGGGCAGAACGATCTGGGCTGCGTTCGGCCACGCTACAAGTAGTAACCGGCTGGAGGGGAGCGCAGTGCGCTTCACTCCTTCTGGTCAGCCTTATTTTGCGCCCCCAGGGCCGGTGCGCCCTAAGGCGGCCACCTGGGCCGCCTTATGGTAGCGCCAGCCCTGCTCAGTGGAGATAAACTCAAGAGGCAGCATTTGCCCAGAGCACCTGCCTTGCAAAGACTTCTCATTGAGCTGCTAAATTGTTTGATTGGGCAGCCACAGAAAGTCTGGGCAGGGTTAGAAGGGGAGGACCTGCAAAGGTTATAGGAAAAAAATGCAACATTTGTAATCTGTTTATAGATTTACCAGCAATGAAACATACATCATCAATGCATGCGTAGTTTTATTATTAATATAGCGCCATCAGATTCTGTAGCGCTGTACTGGCAGTATATCTACTAAACAGTTTTTATTTGTATTTGGGCAGTGGCGTGTCCCTTTGAGAGATGATGGAGTTTCACACGCCTCAACAATACTTTTTTACTGTTTTTAATATTTATAGCTGCCCCAAGGTGTTGTTTGCAGTGTTAGTTCGCCATCTGTGGAATGGCCAGTTCGCTGTGATTGCCAAGTAGCTTTCATTTTGTTCAAACGTATCCATTAGCAATGTCAGTTTGTTTCCTTTCTACAGAGTAGCCAAGAGAAGGTTGTAACATACATGATGGTGTATGCAAAGATCATACATGGCATTAATTATTTCACTCATATAAAGCAATACTGTATTCTGATGTCAAACATTATGGGAAAAGTAAATATTTTACATTAAGACAGAGAGATATAACATTTAATGCTTTATTTTATTTCTTACTCAATAAAACATAAACATAAGCAAACTACCAATTAAACAAACAGACACTGTTAACGTATCTAATAACTCCCAGCTAATACAATAACTCCCAATACGCCATTTAACAGTTTGGATTGATTGTATTACCACCATTAAAGGCTTATTTAAGGGATTTAAGTAAAATGAATTCAAATTTCCAAACTGAATCAGATCACACATTAACCCTTTAAGGACACAACTTCTGGAATAACATGGAATCAGGACAAATTATTTCCGTCATGTGTCCTTAAGGGGTTACAAATATTGGCTTTAGGACTCCCAGGTGGGCAATCATTTTAATAACAATAGATGTAATGCCCCCTGTCCAACGGTGGCAGGTGGGGGCCATTAAAAATATAGAAAGGGGGGTGGATATGCCATGGTCTACTGCATAGAACAATTATGTCCAGTTTAACCCCCCACAGGGTGCCTAGCCACCTCCAAATAGAATTATACTGTCTAACCCCAACTGTAATAAAACCGAGAGTGGTGCAATAAATCTAATATCTGTTAAAAAAAAAAAAAAGTGTAAATGTACCATCATCTTATTTTATTCTTAAATCTTATTTTATTCAGTGCCATAAAAGACTAAATAAAGTCAATTCAAATGAAGAGTCCCCCCCTAAAAAAAAAAAAAAAGAATCCCCCTACTCGATGCATTAAATGCAATCTATGTTAGCCCATGGAGATCTCCGTGCACAAATAAGGAGCTTTTCTTTGCAATGAAATCTCAGTCAGAGGGCTCTAATTTGTTGGTTTACAAGCCATAGGTGACAGGTGGAGACTGAGGAGGACGCTAGGATGCCCCCCCATTTTTTTTTATTTAATAGCCCCCATCTGCAGGGCACAGGTGGGCGCATGGGAGGGACCTGTTCTAGGTCTCCCCTTTATTACCAGCAGGTAGGCCATGATAGCGGCATAGTCACTATTGTTCATAACTGCGTGCGGCCCCACTAACGGCATGGAAAACCCCCATATACTAATATCAGGGTTATATCGATCCCATTACCCATTCATTTCTTCATTTTGTTTTAATTGCAGGGTTAGTAATTAAAAGTAAAAAAGATAAATGTGCTTCCAATTCTTATTTATTGTCAGATTTATTTTGAGCTTCCGACCCATATATCGGGATAAGATGCTTGAATTTCCGCTGGCATTAAATCATGTAAAAAGAAATAATTAATAATTATTGGCTGTTATTGGTCAATAAAATTAAATCAAGGTCGTAGTGAAATATGTCTGATTTATATAAGATGTCCATTCATATAAAATTGTAAAATTTACACTATAAAGAGCCTTTTAGTAATTTCTACAGGTCACAGTCTTCCCCCGTCTGTCAGTGGAAATAACGTCCAATTTGATAATAAACAGACAGTAAAGTTTTCTCACAATATATTTTTGAGGTTCACGGGAAGGATCCGCTGTTCTTTTTTGTATTAGTCCGTGTAAACGGTACCGTCTAATTTTCCCCAAGTGTACAGCACTGCTGAATGTTGGTGGTTTACAAATAATAATAACATATGAGTAGTATTAATGGAGGATAAAAGATTAATGTTTTAAATCACTGTAATATATAATAAAAGGAACTGTATCTATTCTTTTCTTGTTTCAATCTATCTGTATTAACAAGTCCAAATGCAAGCCAGCTAAGAGCTTGAAAAACCAACAATTAAAAAAACGCTTTTCAAATTCTGAATCTTCCCAGAGACTCTAATGGTGACTTCTGCAGATAAATCATTTGAAATGGTTTTTATTTTCTTACAATTAGTACTGATTCAAACTAATTAAACTGAGGCCATCATTTGATTAATTTAAACTCAGAATCAAATATTTTTTTTAAATTTCTGTTATGAATATATATAGTATCTGATAGGTACAATCGTGGTGCTTTTAAGATCTTGAAGATGTATAGAAGTAAATAACCAACAATGTGTTAAAAACAAAACAAAAAAACACACACAAAGTAAAGTGCACACATTGTCAATGTCTGACAAAGACTGCACTGTCAATTCGCGTCTGATGTCTAACATCCAGAAGGATTTTTTTTACATTTATTTTTATTTGTCAGTTAGTGGTTTTATCACTACAATACATTTTTGGATCTTTTTCCTGGTGCTGCCGACATACTCATGATCCAGCTGCTGCAGTGGTCCATGGACATTTTCCATTAGCCTGTATAGGCACCTTTGGGCTTCTTATACAGAGCCTGGGACGGCTCTGGGATTTGTGAGTGCAACCATATGTTAGTCATCATTTCTCATTATTTTACAGTACACAATAAGTGTCATTTGCTCTTTTTTGTTACGTATTACTGACCTCTACTATATATATATTCCATACAATTTATATCTTGTTTGGTTTTGGAAAATGCACTTTACATGTGTGTGTTTTTTTTGTAACACATTGTTGGTTATTTGCGTCGTTATACATATATATAGCTCCCTGTTTGTGAATTTTAAAAGACAGTGGCACCAGTGTCTGTTACTTGTTGGAAAATAACAGAGTTAATTAATAATGAGCATGAATTAAAATGAACTTTGCAATAATTTGTCCCATTGACACTGGCTTATGGTTTAAACTGATCTCTGAGCTCAATGAATCACTGCACCCAGTCACCTACTGATTTGCCACCAAGACAAGCTTTGGGTTCCAATAAATATATAATGTTACCGTGTTCCCAGTTACTCTGTGTTCTGCTGACAGGCTGCTGGTTCTCTCTGCCGTGTTGTGTGTAGTGAATGGAATCTGTAATGACTTCCAGCACAGGCACTGGCAGGGTGGGGCAGTAAAATTGTAAAATTTACACTATAAAGAGCCTTTTAGTAATTTCTACAGGTCACAGTCTTCCCCCGTCTGTCAGTGGAAATAACGTCCAATTTGATAATAAACAGACAGTAAAGTTTTCTCACAATATATTTTTGAGGTTCACAGGAAGGATCCGCTGTTCTTTTTTGTATTAGTCTGTGTAAACGGTACCGTCTAATTTCCCCCAAGTGTACAGCACTGCTAAATGTTGGTGGTTTACAAATAATCTCTCTCACCTGTTACCCAGCAAATGGTGATATAACTGACTGCATGAAATTATCTATCCATCCGTGATGAATCCCCTATTTCATTTAATAAGTGTACCAAACTCAACATGCTTTTACCTAGTTTGCTACTTACAATCTACCGAACCCCGAACAACCCCCTGGTTCGTTAACTACTAAGAAACCACGTACTTAAATGCTCTGGAGATACAAGGCTTGTGGGGGTGCCTACGAATCATATGTATGATTTGGGGTATTTTAGGTACCTGGGAGATACTTTGTTTTAAGCAAAAGCATGCTCACTTATCTCCCAGGCACCGAGGCACCTGGGCGGGCTTACTGTCAAACTGAATGCTGAGAGTCTGTGTATATAAACAGGCCACAATGAAACAGTTCATCTTGTGCCCTTCATCAAGTCTCGGCTAATGTTTGAGTATACCAGAGTTATAATCACTGCTTCATTTCGGTACCTGGGAGATTCTTCAAAGGATCTATTCAGTTGGAGTATAGGGGATCCGTTACACCACCCATTCATCTACATATCCACCCACCCACCCACCTATCCATGGGGTGCGACAAGACAATGCTGTCAAAGGAGTCATGGGAAATAGTTTGTAGCACGATTGTTTATTATGCTGTGCTTATATTGGGCCTTCTAACTGTCCTGAATATCCTAAATGAGGCACATCAAAGCACTGTCACTTTAATTGTTCAGTTTTGATACTGTAATTTTTTAATAGTTTATCACATTCATTTTGCATTGTATTTATTCACAATGTTCCAAAATAGATTATTAAAATACACTTTAGCTTATTTAGCACTACTGAACGTGTTTACCATGTTGGAATTAGTGTAGGACTCACTGATATTGAAGTAGCTGCATTTGTGGACCTGAATCCCCATATGTGTTTCCTGAGATAGGTGGTTTTAAGTAGCCTTATAAGATTTAAAAAAAAATTTAAAAAGAAAAAAACTTAAGGCGCTCTTTTTTAATCTGGTCCTTATTTAGGCAAGACAGTCCCATTTTTATTGAAATATAGAAAGTAATCCAGACACTTCAGAGTATCCAAAAAAGGCAATTTTTTCAACCCACAATCCAATAAACAATGTTTCGATCCTAAGGTCTTTGTCAAGCTTTTTTGATTACTCTGGAGTGCCTGGATTACTTTGTATATTTCAATTACATATTGGGTCTCCTGGTACTGGGACTGATCCGGTTAGAACCAAGGGATACCTTGGAATGAAGGATCTGAGTGTCGTTCCACATATTTTTCTATAGTGCCATTTTTATTGTCCTGTCCCACCATCAAAACACCAGGAGACCAAGTAACTGTCCATGGGCAGCGCAGAACAAGTACTTCAGTAGACTTGGTTGAGTTGTCTTACTGGCTCTAGAACCATACATAGGGAGCTTTAGAGCACTTTCTGCATGGTCTCCTTCTTTGTGGGCCAACCTGGATAACCTGACGTGCTTGTAATAGATAAGAAATAAAGTTCCAGTGAGGAATACATGCAGTGTTTAAGGAAGCTGATTGATGCAGTAGCTGTGCAGGATGAATTCAGAATGCCAATGAAATGCATTGTGATCCTGTATAGCAATTTGCACGGTCCTCTAGGGTAAAAACATGCACACAGTCTTTTGTTTTAATATAAGTTCAGTCACTTTATTTGGAAAATCCCCACAGGAGGCAGCAGGATCAACACCAAAGAAATATTAATGTAACAAAGTCCTGCAAACAAAGTCCGACCTCGTCTGAGTGATTACTAACATTCAATTTCCCTCTCTAGCAAGAATTAAACTTAAACAAAATACAGGTTTCACCGACCTTATTAGCAACTCTCTGCACTCCAGTGCTCAGTCAGCCTGCTGCTTCCAGCCCTCAAGGGAGAACTAAAACGTCTCCTCTACCTGTCTACCAGGGAGGGTTTTATTTCCCCTTCGGCAGCTGATTACCAACACCCTGGACCTTATTTCTCTCAGATGTACATAAACCGCCCTACTCTCCAAATTCTCCTCCCCTGGGGGCCCATAACTAAACATTCATTTGTTTTGCACACAACACATACTCCCCCTGGATTTAAATGTCATGTGCCTCTTTGAAAAAGACAGAGGTAATAAAAACAGCCTTACATATCACACCATTCACTTTATCACATGCAGGTATAACTGGAAACACAGTGAACTAACTTAAGTGTTGGAAGAGATCTGCCTTTGGAAGGATTTAACTGAATGCTTTAACCCCTTAAGGACCAAACTTCTGGAATAAAAGGGAATCATGACATGTCACACATGTCATGTGTCCTTAAAGGGTTAAACAAAGTAGCAAATTCCTTGTTAAAGAATTAAATAACTTAGCTTGTTTGAGGAGGTTGTAGAATAGTCAGAGTGCATTACATGTCTATGGAGTATAGCATTCAGCAAGGTCAGTTTGGTAGTTCAGCTGTAAGAATAGTTAGAGTCCGTACCATGTCCAGGGAGTATAGCATTCAGCAAGGTCAGTTTGGTAGTTCAGCTGTAAGAATAGTTAGAGTCCGTACCATGTCCAGGGAGTATAGCATTCAGCAAGGTCGGTTTGGTAGTTCAGCTGTAAGAATAGTTAGAGTCCGTACCATGTCCAGGGAGTATAGCATTCAGCAAGGTCGGTTTGGTAGTTCAGCTGTAAGAATAGTTAGAGTCCGTACCATGTCCAGGGAGTATAGCATTCAGCAAGGTCAGTTTGGTAGTTCAGCTGTAAGAATAGTCAGAGTCCGTACCATGTCCAGGGAGTATAGAATTCAGCAAAGTCAGTTTGGTAGTTCAGTGGTAAGAATAGTCAGAGTCCGTACCATGTCCAGGGACTGTTCGGTACACAGTTTGATAACACAGGGAACTCAGACGGCACTTGGTAACAATTTATAACAAATTGACTGAGCAGTTTCAAAGGCTTGCCTTTAACGCAGGAGAGTGTTACGTCAGACGCATTGGGAAGTGAGATCGTCTATCAGTAATCATGACAGTGCTTGATGCGATATGAGGTGGGGAGCCCCCTTCAGTGGGCATCAATGGCAATGCTCCCAGATGCTCCCCACCCCATATCCAAATCTTATACTCCCTAGTTGTTATAGAATGTTATACCCAGTGATGTATTTTAGATTTGTGCTGCCCTATGTATAGCGGAACCCAGGCACCCTCTAATTTGAATTTGCCCCACCCTTTTCCGTCAAGACCACACCGCTTCCTGTTGAAGACTAACACTCACAGACACACACTCACTCACAGACACACGCAATCACTGCCAGACACACACTGACAGATATACACACACACTCACAGACACACACTCACAAGACTTACACACACTTTGACTGACTGACACACACACTGATTTCACACAATCTGACAAGCAAACACAATCACTCAGTCATACACTGACAGACACACACTGACTCACAGACACAGTGAGTGTGTGTGTCTGTGAGTGAGTGAAAGACACACACTGACATACACACATCACTCACATACACACTCAGACACATATTTATAGAAATACACATTCACTGACAGACACACACTCGCTCACACGCTGACAGACATATACAAATTCACTCACAGACACACACACTCACTCACAGACACACACAATCACTCAGACACATACACTAACAGATACACACACACTCACAGGCACACACTGACATATATGAACACTCAATTACAGACACACACTGACAGACATACACACACTAACAGACACACTGACAGATATACACACACATATTCACTGACAGACACACTCACTGACAGACACACACACATTCAGTGACAGACAAACATTCACTGACCGACACACACACACAATTACTCAGACACACAGACATTCACTGACAGACACACACTGACAGATAAACACACACACACTCAATGGCAGACACACACACTCATAGGCACACACAATCAGAGACACACACTGACAGATATGCACACACACACTCACAGACACACACACTGACAGACATAAACATTCACTAACAGACACACTGACAGATATACACCCACATTCACTGACAGGCACACTCACTAAAAGATACTCATTGACAGACACACACAAACACACACACACACACACACACACATTCACTGACTGAAAAACACACATTCACTGACTGACACACACACATTTTCCCCCAACACTCACAAATTATATATATATTTTTTATTTAATATAAATCCACCCTGCTTCTCTCGCTTTGGAAGGGCTGGTGGATTTTTTTTTAGCTGGGGTCCTGTTGGGCTGCTGGGCTGGCTGTTAGTCAAGGTGTTGGGGCTGCTGGACAGGAAGGCAGGCGGACATGCTAAGCTAGTAGCGAGGGAGCAGTGATCTCCCTGCTCAGCTTCCTCGCACCCTGCAGAGTGATGGTGGGAGCTGGAGTTATATCATATTCTGGCTCCGGCATCACTCTGCGGTGCGCGAGGGCTGGGCAGGGATAGCTCACAGTTCAGCGCACCCTGCATGGGACCGAAGTGGCTGCCTGTCACGGCCTATAAAACAAGGCTGACAAGGTATTTGCCTGGGCATTTGGGGGCAGGTTTTTTTGCCGTTGCCTGGAAAGTGCCGCCCAAGGCAAATGCCTTACCAGCCTTGCAGTAAATACATAATTGATACCAAGGTTACAGGGTTATACGTCATCACAGCTCAAAATTCCGGCAGCCTCCATATGTCAAATTCATACATCATCTGTACAATGTGAAAAGGACCAGCCACAAAGGTCTCCATGAGTTTCATGTGTCAAACAAGGTTAATTATTTCTACATGTCCCCCAGACAAATATTGCTGCCCTGCTATCTATCTGTCCTCCTGTCTGTCTATTGATCTGTCCATTGACCTGAGACTAAATTTCTACGTCTTAAACCACAAATAATAGGCCTTTCCTAAACCGACTAAAATAACCCTTTTAGTATTGCAGCAGTGTAGGTTATTTTAGAGAAAGCAATGTATTTCCAGGTGCTGACACAGCTCTGTTTAAGGGTAACTGATACTAACTGTAACTAGAATTTTAGGTAATTAAAAGAATACAAATACAAATACCGAGAGCACCTTAGCTTGCTAAAGTTCATTATGTGTGAAGAGTGTGTCCTCCTTTTTTTAATTTAGCAAAAAAGTGCAGATTTTAATAAATTGGAACTTTTAGAAATGAACCTTGTTACACCCCTCCCCCCCACTTGTCAGTCAGATACCTGGTCCTGTTACTTCCTGGTTTGGTTAGCTCAGTAGAGCTAAACTCAAGAGGCAGAAATTAAACAGAGAACCTGCCTTGCAAAGACATTTCACTGAGCTGCATCGGGAAGTCTGTGATTGGACAGCCACAGAAAGCCAGGGTGGGGTAAGAAAGGGGGGGGGTTTGAAAAGTCTTCCCATTAGGTCTGCAGCTTTTTGGTTTTATTTATACACTTATGAAAACAAAAAAAAAATCATAATTAAATGCATATGTGTTTGTGGCAAACCTAGCCACTTTAAGGCTTACTGTATAACATCGGATGCTTTTATTGTATGTAAGGATGTATTCATGTGTGTTTGCAATAAAGAGTATTCGTATGCTAACAGCCGAAAGCCCCTAGCATTCAAACGAATAAAGTACCGAATGGGAACCCACACACAGAGGGTCGTGTGGCTCCCATTAACCGATTGCAACATTGTAGCAATCGGTAGTTAAGTGCTTTCCTGGGTGGCCGTCGTTCAGCTACCGACCACATGGCGGTCGGCCATCTTGGATCCTTTGTTAGCCCAGTGGTGTTTGGTCATCGAGCGCCTGGAACCAAAATCGGCTACTCGACGGCGCGAACACCGCTGGACTTCCAGGCCGTTCGGGAGCACCGGTCCTTCAGTAGTTTGTTGCCTATGTGTATTCGGTACTTTTAATGAGAATGTAAAATAAAGTGTGTTTCGTGCGGCGTTCGGTTATTTATGCTGGGATCTGAGCGGAACTTTCACGAAGTGTGTGCTCAGACCCCAGCTATCTACCGAACGGTCATTTAAGGGAATCACACAAATAATATTAAAGTTATGGATTTTTGTGTTAAAAATAGGTTCTGCTGTACGGAGGGATAATCCACTTAACAGGATATTCTAGTGGGAGTATCCCTCACGTACAACAGTGCATGGCGTTACACTTCTCAATATACTGACCTTACACTAGGTTGTTTTTGCTTTCTTCCTGTAGACCAGCCAAACTACAAGTGGTTTAAGCAAGTATTTATCATATAGTTTGCTTTAATATTTAGACAATTTGATGTCACTATTTCTATTTCGAATTATTTGATGATACACTGTTATTTCACTTTTGTTTTTAAATGTCACAGTATTTTGTGCATTGGATTATACACAATATTATCATACATACATGGAATTATTATTTTGATTTTTTTTTGTATTTATATTACTTATTGTTCTTTGCGCATCATTTTTTATGTGTTTTACTAGCAGATATATTTTATGCTCTTTCAAAAGACCAAAAGTTGTGTATACAATAAAGAAGCACTTTTGAATGTGATTTCATTAATATAGCTTTTATTCATACATTTTTCAATAGCAATACAGAAGAGAAAATAATTATAACAAAAAAAAAAAGGGGTGGGGAATACACTGAATAACTATATTATTAAATGTATTAAATGTGTATATTAAATAAGTACTACAATAGTAATATATAACAGGGGTCAAATTAAAAATGCCATATGTGTCTTAAAATGTTGGTATATTTATTAAAACATAAAAACAATATACTGATATTTTTATATTTACTGATATTTTACCATCCAGTCAGGTACAGGTCTAACGGCCCCTGATTCCCGTCTTACAGAGTGTCCATTCATGTTTCAGTAAGTGTACAGCAGCAGAAGGTGTCCTAAAGGCCAACTAACACCTCTTGGCTTCAAAAACATTGCGCAATACTTCACTCATAGATGGAATGGCATCAGAATTCCAATACCAGAGAACTGAAGTTGCTAAAATCAAGAGATGAGTCAAAATAATTTCTGTAGACTTGGACAAATTCTTTGGGGTTTCTTCAGGAGTCACAATTCTGGTGTAATAGTATGAACCTGATTCTGGGATGATGTGTATTAGTGTATGAATATTGCTCCAGTAGGTGTTCAACTTAGGACAGGACCAAAAGATGTGGAATAGGGTACTTACCTGCCCGCACCCTCTCCTACATGTATTAGTTCCAGATAAATGTTGTTTAAGAGGTAGACAAAAGGATAAAAAAGGATCAGCGCTAATACACCAAACTAAAAGATATATTAACAAATTAGAGTAGGTGACACACGTTAAAACATAAGGCTCACTCTAAGCCTTATAAACAACATGGATAAGTCAAACAGGGGGGATAAAAGTAGCGCCAAAAGTTATAAAAACAGAGGACAAACAAATAAAAAGCAAAAGAAAGTTTAAATATAAGTCCAAGTGTGAATCCAAATGGTAAAACTTGCTTTAAGATAAAACCTCAAAGAGTCATGGTAGTTCCCCTGGAATGGGGTCAGATCAGAGTATTATTGGCAGCCATATATGCTACAGAAAGAGAGAACTAATGGTGCAGAAAATCCCAGAATAACATACAAGTAAATAAAACATCTATAGTCCTAATTACTATTGATAGAGCTTAACCTAGCTCTAGTCTGAATGGCGTACAGTGGTACAATCCCCACTTATAGGATACATAGGATGGTGTAGGTAGGCAGATGAAAATGTATATAATTCAAAAAAACAGAATCAGACCACCAAGGTGCAGCATATGAACAACATATAAAAAAAAATAACTTCCTTTTTTAAATCCTTAAGCCTCAATATATGTAGAAAGATAGGGTATAGCTAAATATACAAACAAAGAAAACGAACAAAACTCACAGTAAGTAACTTTGATAAAACACTTGGCCCCTTATTTTAATGTTGCACTCACACAATTGAGGAAATGTTCAGTATTGTGGGTCTCACAGATTCATCCTCATTCGGATATCCAGTAGTGCATGTAAAATCTAAACGAACATAGTACAGCACTGGTATAACTTAAAATCACACACTTTAATAAGATACATTTACAGTGTTCACAAGATAAAAAGGCCCATTGACATCGTTCTGTGTTCCCAATCAATAGTTGATAGAAGAAGTGTAATTCACAGAAGTAGTGGGCAGCAAACAAAATAAAAACACTATGATAAAAAATAAACTCAACACGTTTCGTCTAATTCATTAGACTTCTTCAGGAGTAACAAATAAAGTATGATACAAGTAAAATGCCTAAATGACTCTGAGAATTACAATGATATTTAGATGACGTCGGCGGAAATGCGGCTGGAACGCAAGTGTGTTCCACTTCGTTCGTCTTATATGGGGATATCTCAATCAGTAATCATAAATCAAATGCAAAAGAATCGGAAACATGTACAAACTTATTAGTGATACAGTGGATACAATGTAATCATTAAAAACATATATAATTCTTGCTTACATAGTAAATCTAAAGGGCAATCGTGTATAACATTATCACTATGTAATGTAAAGAGCCACAGCTTGCTAGTGGCTCAGTTATGAATACATCCAAAATTTAAATTATAAAGGGAAGAATATACAGTCTAATATACATAGGAAATGTGTACTATGTCCTAAAAATATATGAAGATGTATAAAAAATATTTAAAAAAACATGGATTTTCAATCCAGAGACCCAGAAACAGTAATATAGAAGGAGAGAATGTAGAGGGAGAGAGGGATTCTGGAGACACTAGACTCAAAAAAATAATACAGAGAATAAAAACATGAAATATATGAAAAATATAAAAAATAATAATAATAATAATGTAAAAAATAATAAGTATGAATTATAAAAAACAAATTAAATAAAAATCTGCATTCAACCCTAAAGGTTGAAGTGTTTTAAGTCTGTGTATCCAGAATCCCTCTCTCTGTCTCAACTTTAAAGTAATGTCACCACCTCTTGCGTCTGAAGACACTTGTTCAATAATAATCCATGAAAAATTGTATATTTTGAATTCTGGACATTTGTTGCAATATACAGGGACGGAATGACTCTGAATATTCTTTTTTATATTATTGAGATGCTCCAAAAAGCTGGTTTTTGCTTTCCTCCCTGTCCTTCCCACATATTGGGCACTGCACCCATATTGGAGGAGGTACACTACATGCAGGGAAGAACAGGTGATCCCTCCCTGAATTTTGAATTCCTCTCCAGTCATAAGAACTGGAGAAGGAATGGTTGTGCGAGGGTATATATCTGCAAGCCTTGCAGTGTCCACAGGTGTAAAACCCCTTTCTTGTATTGGCTTTCTTGGTGGTGCTTTTATTTTGAAAAAGACTGGGTGTAAGGTGGGTCGAAAAGTTCCTACCATTTCTATAGATAACCCAGGGGTTAGGGGTGTTTGGTAATTGGCGTCCTAGATATTCATCATGTTGGAGGATTGGCCAGTGTTTCTTGAGGATTCTATTGGTAGAGAAGACTTTTGAGTTATAATTCAAATTTGGAATTAGGATTAAGCTTCAATTTTGGATTATCAACCAGGAGATCTCCTCTGTTGATCTGTTGATTTTTTGAAACTCCATATTTAATTGATCTCTTTTATATCCTTTTTCCACAAATTTTTTGATTAAAATCTCTGCCTGCTCAACAAACAAAACTTGATTTGATCTGAGCAATTGTGTCTCAATCTGGTGTATTGGCTTTTAGGAACCCCTGCAAGTCATCTTGGGTGATGTCCACTGGTAGACTCACCCAAGATGGCTTGATAAAGAGATCAATTAAATATGGAGGTTCGAAATGCATTTGTGGATATTTTATACTGTGTATTTTATTCATTAAAAATTTTTTGGTCACGTTTTATTGTGCCAATCATCTTTTAACACACTTTATATATTTTATATTATTTTTTACCTGGCATTTTACTATCCTGGACTCCAAGTAATCCTAGGTGGGGATCATACCACCAACGCTATCATTAAGGAGCAGTTTGCCTGCTCCATTCTTGTTAGTACCTTTTTATATATTTTATTTACTACTGTTTTACCCAGAGAGCACTATTGGTCTTCTCTTTTTTATTCTATTTGAGAGTTCAATATATCTTAATCACAGCAGTTCCTTATAAAGGTTTCTCCCATGCAAAGGAGGAATTTACAATAATTAGGACAGTAACCAATGGTACAGTAGTTCACTCCCATACATTCCCTCCATGACACTTAATCCACTTATTCCTGGTACAGTTTTCCCTGTTTTCTGGATGTACCTCAAAACTGTGGGGTACAAGGATCTAAGTGGCATCCCCTGGTAGCCCTGATCTGGGTTACCAACATACTCAAAATTCACCCAGATCAGACCAGGGGTTCTGGAGTTATGGGGAATAAACTATTTGACCGATCGCACATGAAGGGGTAGCCGAAAAGGGTTCCATGTGTTTTGGCCCTGCGATCGGTCTACGTTCGGGAGGTAAAACAGTCACTAATCTTTGCCATCCATTGCTAATACTGCATTCGCATGAATCCCCTTGTTCGTTAGATTAAATTCATCAAACGAGGGGTTGATTGGCCCCTCCGTTCAGGAGTTCTGGAGCTCTGGAGGTCTCAGCGGTGTTCGGGTAATCGAGTGGCTGATTTGAGTTCCAGACACTTGACGACCAAACACCGCTGAGAGTTCGTGCGTAAGATGGCCGCCGCCATGTGTTCGCTTGCCGAATGGCGGCCACCCAGATATAGCAATAAAACACTGATTAACTGTGGTTAGAGAAGTGTGAAAGCCTTAATGAGGTACACACTTCTCTCTGGGGTGGTCTATTGATTCACAAAAACAGAGAAAAGGCTGCGCCACAAGGGATAGGTAAAACAAGAAAGTTCGGTACAAATAAAAAACGTTCTGTAAAGGGATTCCAGTTATAGGTGGTGTCTCAACTGATGTGGTGTCTTCTTTGTTAACAGTTGTCCATCTCACGATATGAAAGACACAATGGGAAAGGACTAATCGTGCAGAGTGTATAAATAAATAGTAGTGAAGTTAAAATATAAATGACACACTCACATGTCCATGAGCTAGGACCAGCTCTAGTATGATAGGCACACAGCGGATTGCCCTCCGCTTATGGGGTACTTGTCGTCCTGGGGAGTGCTGGTGTCCAATTCTCAAAAAAAGAAATAAAAACAGCCAATAGTGCTCTCCGGTGAGGTAGTTTGCATAAAAGAATAAAATAAATAAAATATACTCACAAGTAGAGTGCAGGTCTTTCTGCACTCTATTTATCGCATGGGTGGTATGATCCCCACCTTAGGATATGCCAGGAACAGTAAATAAAGATAAAATAGTATAAAAAGGTAATATATGTAAAATAATTTATTAGTACAATATATTAAAACCAATAACGCGTTTCGCTGTAAAGGCTTTATCAAATTGGAATAGTGTTAGTCCCTGGCACATAAGGAATATATATAGCTTGTACATACATTCAAAAATTGGCGCCAAAAAACAATCACCAATCAAAACTGAACAAAATGTAAATAAGGAATACATAAACAAAACTAGAAAATAATATACAGTATTGATGTGTTAAGACATAAGAAGGTTTTTATATAAATATGATTTAAAAACGAGGGTTTTATAATGTAAAATATAAACAAGTTTAAAATACAATAAATTACAATATCCGTGCGTGTCACGTGACCCGCAATGCACTCTGGGATCTGTAGTGCGCCGGGTCACGTGACCGCATGTGGTTTGCCGATGTGCAGACAGTCCGTGCGGCCAATATAGGAGAAAGTAGCACGCACGGACGGCAGGGCGGGATCAGACTGTGTCACGTGACCCGCGGCGTCACACAACATCAATACCCGCGGGTCACGTGACCGGGGCCACAAGTATGATGGGAATTGTAGTAAAAGGCTCATGGGCAAAGAGAATACAAATAAAGAAATGCAGGAATAATAGTATTAAGAACTGAAAATAAATAAGGCTAAAAATGGGATCTACATTTAGAAGATCCACCCTTATTAATACCCACAAGAAGAATAAAAAATAAATAAACATATGATGAATATATACAGTCTCAAATTGAATAAACATGACATAAATTAATAAATAAAATCAAAACAAACAGCACTAAATCTATGTAAGTAATACCAATAATAAAAGACAAATTGATAAAAAAAAAAAATTAAAAATATTAGGGATAAAAAAGTAGAGTAAAAAACAATAGTTATAAAAAATTAAATAAATCAAAATCTACATTTAGACCTTGGGGTGTTAGGGTTTGTAAATTAAATACCCATTCCATCTCTGATCTACCGAGAATATTTTTTATATTGCCACCTCTCCAAGGTATTTTGCATTTCTGGATACCTAAACATTTGAGAAATTTAGGATCTTGATTGTGGGTAATAAAGTGCTTAGATACAGAATGGTTTAAATACCCATTTCTTATATTCTAAGAGATTTTAACAAAATTAAATTTAATAAATATGATTCCCAGAATTTAAGCATATCAGAATAAACAGCTATTAAACAACTTCAAGAGGACAAAGAAATAGTAATCAAACCGGCAGATAAGAGTGGGGGACTTGTAATTCAATCAACTGACATGTACATCAAAGAAGCCTATAAACAATTAAATGACATTGATGTATATGAAAAACTAACGAAAGATCCTACCTCTAATATACAACAGAAACTAACTACTTTTTTACAAAAAGGTCTAAATGACAATATTTTAAACAAAAAAGAATTTGACTACCTATTCATTAAGAACCCTAAAATTCATCATTTATTTCCTACCCAAAATACATAAAGATGCTAAACACCCTCCAGGAAGACCGATAGTATCTGGAATAAATTCTCCTTTATGTAATTTATCTCAGTATATTGACATTCTACTTCAACCGTCAGTTAAACTAATGAGGTCCTATTTGAAGGACTCTGTCATTACTAAGATTTTTAAATGGATTTGAGTGGAAGTCAGATTTTATACTTTATCTGCCGTCACATTCTATGTTTCTATGTTATACACTCAGACACATTACTGGGAGTATTATTGCTGTGGAGCTCTGTTATACACTCAGACACATTACTGGGAGTATTATTGCTGTGGAGCTCTGTTATACACTCAGACACATTACTGGGAGTATTATTGCTGTGGAGCTCTGTTATACACTCAGACACATTACTGGGAGTATTATTGCTGTGGAGCTCTGTTATACACTCAGACACATTACTGGGAGTATTATTACTGTGGAGCTCTGTTATACACTCAGACACATTACTGGGAGTATTATTAGCTGTGGAGCTCTGTTATACACTCAGACACATTATTGGAAGTATTATTGCTATGGAGCTCTGTTATACACTCAGACACATTACTGGGAGTATTATTACTGTGGGGCTCTGTTATACACACAGACACATTACTGGGAGTATTATTGCTGTGGAGCTCTGTTATACACTCAGACACATTACTGGGAGTATTATTGCTGTGGAGCTCTGTTATACACTCAGACACATTAGTGGGAGCATTATTGCTGGGGAGCTCTATTATACACCCAGACACATTACTGGAAGTATTATTGCTGTAGAGCTCTATTATACACCCAGACACATTACTGGAAGTATTATTGCTGTAGAGCTCTGTTATACACAGACACATTACTGGGAGTATTATTGCTGTGGAGCTCTGTTATAGACTCAGACACATTACTGGGAGTATTATTGCTGTGGAGCTCTGTTATACCATTACTAGGAGCATTATTACTGTGGAGCTCTGTTATACACTCAGACCCATTACTGGGAGTATTATTGCTGTGGAGCTCTGTTATACACTCAGACCCATTACTGGGAGTATTATTGCTGTGGAGCTCTGTTATACACTCAGACACATTACTGGGAGTATTATTGCTGTGGAGCTCTGTTATACACTCAGACATTACTGGGAGTATTATTACTGCGGAGCTCTGTTATACACTCAGACACATTACTGGGAGTATTATTGCTGTGGAGCTCTGTTATACACTCAGACACATTACTGGGAGTATTATTACTGTGGAGCTCTGTTATACACTCAGACACATTACTGGGAGTAACACACCAACAATATGGAGCTCCTCGAAAAGAGGGACAGAAGGATTTGGGCCCAACATTGGGACTGTCCTCCTAGATAGGGATACTTGGGAAGTGTACAGCTGTAGAAGTGTGCTATAATTTACGATAGATCCAGCGTGGACAGGTAGCTTGTGTTTCTGTTTGCTGGGTTTGTAGATAGAATGTCCTGGACAGGAACAGAGAGAGGGACGCAGTTAGCTGAAGGTATTTACTGATGGGAGGGGCTGGGTAAGGCAGACATTTGTTGTTTACCATAGAGTTGATAACTCTGTGTACATTCCAAAGATCGGTGGAAAACATAAAACAACCTGCAAGTACAGAAAATGCCAGTGGTAATATACCGCTAGATATGGTAACATTGTTATTATAAAAAGAATCAATTTCAATAGAAATTGCCTTTTGGTAGGCTGACGTCAGATCCCACAGGTGCACACATCCCCAAAGACCAAAGATGCTTAATTAATACTGTATATTAACGTTTGGTTATTTTCATTTATTGAAATAGAAAATATCTTCTAAAATCAGTCCACATTTTCCTGTACAAATTATTATTTTTTTTATCATCTTGAGATATAAGACACGTAAATGTTATACAATTCTGTAACATTACCAACGTAACCATTTTGTTTCAGTCGTATAGACCGATAGAGGTTTGTTCTTCATTGCTTTGTTGTCAAAAATAAACCTGTAAACACCATTTCCTGTCCTGCGAGTGATCTGCATGTTATTATTTTATTTCATACAAAATTCTAGGCATTGGCGAGTACTGTACCAGGACTGCCTAAACACCCTAATGTAGGGCTAAATTGTCCCCAGTATAAATCTCCATTAACACGTGTGTGAGCTTGGCCCAATTTGATATGTTTTTATGGGGAAAAAGGTGTTTCTCTCAACATACCTGCTCATTACTACAGCAATAATGCTTTCTATCCCATTTTTTGAAATGATTGATTTTACATTATAATGTTGAGACAGTATTTTTCATTGAGTGCACACACTAATGTAAAGTGCTGCCCCTGATTCTAACTAGGACGGCCAGATTTATCCCTTCAGAATGTAGCAGACACAACGCTTCTACTGATACAATAGGATCAAGCGGTGGAATCTTGGCAATTATCTGATCAAACAATGAGTCTTTCTCACTAAATCAGTTTCTGTCAGGAGAACTACTACCATATGTGACAGAACCATCTGTCTGTCTATTGTGGTGGATTCGTCTATTTCTGCCCCCTTTCGTGTAAATGGCTGTTTCTATAGCCCAGCCATACGAATGACTGTTTTCACCAAACAAATTCACTGAACGCATGGCCACCCAGAAGAAGTGTGCTGCTGGTTAACCTCTTGATCCCAATTAGAACGTTGTGGTTAACCGCAGACACTTCTCAATTAAACAGAATTCAGGGTGGCCGTCGTTCGTATGTCGACCACGAGGCAGCGGCCATTTTAAAACGCACGAAAGCCCAGTGGTGTTTGGCACTGATTCCATGGAACTAAAAACGGACACTTTTTCTGCCGAACACCGCTGAAACAACGGGTTGTCTGGTTGCCCCGACGAAAGCATATGAACACCGGCCGTTCGGGAGTTTTGAAACACACGAAAGGACTTAACCCAGATAGCCTTCCCATGGAGTCAATCGCATACCGAAAGACTGTAAGAACCAAGTGGGAGACCTGCATAAATACGGTCAGGTAGCCCACAGTAAAGCCAGATCCTGTTTGACCCTCAATGCGGAGCTTCTGTCTCGTTATTGGGGGGATTTCTTCTTTGCGCTTAGAGACTGCTGATTGGAACCAAAAGCCGCTTGGTGGATATCGTTGTTCGGCGGCTAGCAACAGTTCGTGGATTTCCGTTCGGGAGTTTGGAGCCTTTTACGGATCCCGGTCGGGAGATTGCCGCTTCCCCTGAGCTTGGTTCGTACACTGCAGTTTATGCGAACGGAGTTATTGGTATTGCCGAAGGGGAAGGCTAAACTAAACGGCGGTTTCATTTAAAGACAACCGAGGTGTGTTAACACCATATAATTAAAGTGAGACATTAAATTATTTGGATAATATTTTTGTCTTTTTCATATCTGGAAAGTGGTGAACTTATTCTAGTTGTTTTTTTTTCATTAATATTTGTTTCCTCGTCTTTTTAATTTCTGTGTTTATGTTTTGTATTTCCTTTTTTTTGATTATATTGATACATATGAATATTATAATTTCTTTGAATTAGTCCCTTTCAGACAAGGAACAGAGGCCCTGCTTGGAATCTCGTATTACAGACGCTCATTGTATCACCACATATGGTTCTTGTCCAGATAATGATGCATGAATGCTTGTTGATATTAACCTTTGCCCCAGCATTGCAAGCCAGACTCCCTGTGTATTACGAAGGTTCAAATTTCTGAAGGCATTCATTTAATGTATATAGTCCTTTGTGTAAATATTTTACCACCCAATATCGTATGGCTTTAAATATAGATTGGACAGAAGGGTTAAGCCCCCTTTTTCTATGATAGCCAATTATTTTAACGTATCAGTCGACCTTACGGGTACTGAATTTAGACATATAAAAATGATTGCAGTTAAGAATTTTTACCAATACTTTTTAACATCAAAAATCGATACTATCTTGAACGTTGCTGTATTGGTCCACACAGATGTGTGCAGGGACTTTATGTTATTTCGGATGGTGCGTATGTTTGAATAAATATACATTTTTGGCTGCAAGACAATCTGATTCGATTATTGGAACTTTGGTGTGTGAAAAACTAAAATCTCAGGAACAGCTCATTTCCTACACATATTATTGTGTTTTTTTCACTCCTTTATTGTTGTAGAAATGGTTTTATTGGTTTGCTGCATTGTTCATTGGTACCAGGAGGGGTGTGTTATCCATTTTTGTGTTTTTATTAACATCTTGGGACTTACCTACTCAGTTACATTTCCACCTATTGAAAGTACTGTTGATTTGGTTGATTAAGTCCAGGTGGAGAAGACATGTGATGTGGTAGGCGCTCTGTATTCATTTGGCATAATGGACTTAAAGACACTTTACATTGGCAAATCGCACAGCCTCGATTCTTTGTGCCGGTTTTTGTGAGAAAGTCTGGGAATCGGGGACTGCTTTTATCCACCTCACCTACAGTAAATGGCCTGATACAGTCAGATTCCTCTGACCCCTGAACTTTTTGTTTAAAACAAATACATTTAAAAATAAATATACCGAAGGTCAATATATAAATGTATTTTATTTGTTCAATCTCTTACTCCAAGATACTGTGGACAGAAACATGTAAAAGGCCTGAGTTTGACTATTTGTAAAGAGTAATATCATTTAATATGAATTGATTAAATACCAAATTAAATATTATATCTTAACCACAATATGGAAAATCTAAACCATAGATGTCATCTATTGAATCTATATAGTATGTATATTAGAATAACAGCACACCAGTAAAACATTTCAGAATTAGTAGCACGATTCCGATCAAGCTGTGGGGCGGGATGAGGACGTGACTCTGTGTCTCTGTGTCCGCCAATCCTGTGTCTGGAACCCTTAAATGGAGAAAGCCTGGGAGGCATGGTGGCATGTATCAGAAGGGAGGAGAGTGAAATCCTGGCCAAATAATCGGTGCTGTGTGCCACGAGAAGGTGGCTGCAGAGGGATTGAAGTGCCCTGAAATGAGATGGATACTAACAGCCTAGAAAAGTCTGGGAGGAGAGCTCTGCCTGATTACAAACCGATGGTAGCAGACCAGCTGTCAAGTTCATAGGTGCCGTGAGAACTGAAAAAGGAGGAGGAAAAGAGGGAATGTGTAAACTCTTAAATAATTCATGCTCTCAACAGAATGCATAGCAGGATTAATTAAAAGTGTTATAAGTGAAATCCTAAAATAACAGAAAACAAAGTATTTGTCTCTGCTGAAAGGGAGTGAAAAGCTGCTAATTGCTTATTCTACATTTATTGACAGATCCTGTAAGTTTACAAGGATTAAGAGGGTATCATAAATAAAGGGAACTCCAGCCAAGAAATATTAAAGAAAACGAGGGTAAAAGCAGGTAATAGAGTGCCCAGAAGTCAGAGAGAAGGGTAACTGCTTTAACTGAAACTTGCTGATTGAACATTGAGGGAAAGGAGAACAGAGGGGGAAAAGAGGATTATTATTTTTTTTTCCCCTCCTTTTTCCTAATGGGAACCAAATCAAACGGGTTGCAGACAAAAGGTGACTAGAAATGAATTAAATGCCTATATTACCCCAATTGGTAACTTCCTGGTCTAATAAAATAAGAAAGGAGAAGGAAGGAAAGGATAGAGGGAAGGGGGTAAAGAGAAAAAAGGAGGAAAAACAATGCTTAAAGGGAAGAATAGGCAAATGGCATAAAAAAAAAAAAACAACTGAGCAAAAACTCACTTCAAAAAAAGAGGGAAAAGAAGGAAAAAAAAACAGAAGAGACGTTCAAACTGTTTTACACCACAGGCAGATACGAGGGTAATAGAAAGCTCTCAGATAGTAACCCCAAATAAAAGTCTGTCAATGAAAGAAAAAGGAGATATACAGGAAAATATAGAAAACGACTGGATAGCGGAAAAACAACAAACTGTGACCCCGGAATATCTGAAGTCGTGTTTTTAGTTACAGAGCAGATAAAACAAGAGGTGCAGGTGCAGATCTGAGAAAAGATTTACTGGGCATTAGACAAAGAGTCAAAATAAACGAGGAAAAAACAGCAAACCTTGAATTTCTAACAGCAACACAAAAGGAGTTAATTGATAAACAACAAAAAAAGATACAGGAACTGGAAGCAAGCTTTGCAGACATGGAGGACAGGATCAGTTGTAACAATCTGAGCATACGAGGCGTCTCAGAGACCATTGAGAAAGATAAAATAGAATCATTTCTAATAGAGCTCTTCAAGGAGCTGGGAATCACGTCACAAGGAAAAACGAGGCCATGGAACATATCGGAAGGGGCTCCAAGAAATAGATTTATCTGCTGCCACACGTAACTTTCTATAAGAAGAATTCTGCATTCAGCAAGACAAAGCACAATAAAAGAATAGAAATGTAAAGATATAAAAATATGTCCACACCTGTCCTTCCAGACAAGAAAAAACAGGAAACCAATTCATACCAGCAATTGCTATCCTGAGGAAAATCTAATTAAAATATAGGTGGTGTTCCCAATAATAGTAATGATGGAGGACAAGACTGAATATTATGATACAGTGAATGAAATAATGAAATGGTTAAAACAGGGGGCAAAGAATTGGGAACAAAGACGGGGGTGTGGGAGGGCGATAAGGAATATGAAAGCATACTATTCAGAGGTTCTTTTTCCTTCTTGTCTTTATCTCTCTTCTTCCCAGCTACTTATTTATTTTCCTTCTACCATGATAAAACGCAAGATGGCGTAGAGAAATATAATATAAATGAGTCAGCCCTGTAAATAGGCTTATCGGTCTTAGAGAAAGATAAAATTCTATGTATGAGGTATGGGGCTTGAACGTTCGGAGGGAGGAGGTGAATAAAATATGGCCAGAAGGCAAGTGTGAGGAAAATATAGGAGCACAATGCACGTTTTAAAATATATATAGATTGGATTTAATTAAAAATGGAGTAAATTAGTTAAAAAGAAAGCACCAAGCACATAGTATGGTAAGGAGATTTATAGAAATATAATAAGATTTAGGGAGATATATAAAACTCATATTAATGACACCAATTGAGAGCATGGTATATATATTCACCCAGCACTATTTACAAAATAATGGACACAAGAAGACAATATCACAAAGCATTGGAGTAGAGATTGAGCAATGGAATAATGAAGTCCTTTCTCTGTTTGTATACACATACGTTATTATTCATTTGTTTTTCTATAATATTACCATTGAGGCAATTTTGAAGTTTTGGAGAAGTAAAAGTATCTAATATAAGGTGATCGCGATAGTAAATATGGTGTATAAGAATAATATAAGCATTGTTCTTGTAGTAAGGTCACAAGATAGAAATGTACAAATGCATGCTAACAGTTTACTAAGTTTATTAAGTATAAAGGTAGGGGAAGGGGAAAAGGGAAAAATAATTTTTTGACAGTTTGAATTATAAATATATATAATAACTGTTCATATAGCACGGTTATGAAACAGAAATGAATATGTACACGCTAGAAGAGAGATGTTTTTTGTTTTCTCCCTCCCTCCATTCCACCTTCCCTCCCTCCCCTTCCTCCCTTCCCTCCATTCCCTCCCTTCCTCCCTTCCCTCTCTTCCCTCCCTCTAAATTAAACCCAAAGGATATAGGTGGGGAGAAGTCAAGGTTCAGCTTTGTTAGCTCCATGCAAGTTTTAAATGGATGGACTTTATACCAGTGGTTAGGGTTTTTCACACAGGATTTGATTTCTGAGATGGGTGTCCAGAGTCAGTTCTCAGTAGTGGTCTGCACATCTGTAGAAAATGAAAGGAAAAGAGAGGTAGCCATTTTGATACGTGACGATATAGAGGCTGATGATGAAGCAAGAGTTATCATACTTATAGTTGAGAATGAACTGTTTACGTTGGTCAATGTTTTTGCTCCAAACATTCCGTCAAATTCTTTTTAGATCTATTGAACAAGATAGATAAGGCAAAGCAAGGCAAAGTACTCTTGGCTGGAGATTTTAATCAGATTGGGCTTATTG
>OW240920.1:4199920-4240252 GCA_933207985.1 Pelobates cultripes | reverse complement strand
AAACATAAAAAATAATAACAGAAAGAAGTAACAACAAAACACAACAAACACAACAAAAACCATGCCTGATTTAAGGTGGAGCACCAATGTGTGGTGCTGTAGGGATAGAAGCAATCTGCTTCTATTTCGGTGTTTGGTTATTTTCACCAGCTTATTAGCATGTGGGATTGTTAATATTGTGTGGCCCTTAGTATGTAAGAGGGTGCCTAACTGATTAGAAACATTTTTTTTTCATCACTTGATTTTTAAGAGTAAATATTTTAATACCAAAAAAAAATAGCTTTCACCTTACATACATATTTAGCTTTTACTGGGTAAATGTGCATACTGAAAGAAAAATGCCATAAAAAGTTTCAGAGATATCTGTAGCGGAGCCAAAAGGACTGCTTCCTAGCTGGAACAGGGGAAAAACCGCAGCACTTCTGCCCACAGTCACCGTGGCTGGACTGGGGCCCTGGAATCTCTCCTCCCTGGAGCCGAATGGGGAATCAGCTCTAGTCCTTACATGGCCTTTCCCCGGTGAATCACCTGTAAGCTGGAACAGGAGCAAGCCTTCTTCCCTTAAATCTCCTGCAAGCTGGAACAGCAGACACAGGAGCAAATCTTCTTTCCCTCCAATAACAGGATGACACAGAGTTTTGGAGTGTAAGCAGGAACAGAATGAACTGAGGCTTTATTGTTTCTTATATACACATTTCCCCACAAGGTTACCACCCACGTGGACCTTGTGGTACACAAGACACAAAGTTACAACAGCCAATCAGCACAATACAGTACAGTCAGACACTCCCAGCTAATGCACACAAACCCTCCCCTCTGCTTGTGATATAATTACTAAACACAATGGGCTAACTTGATTACCACAGGCAGAAAATATAAGTTTTTCACAAAACACAGGAAACACCCTTAAAACACCACATATCCCCACAAATATCCCTGGATAGCCCTGATCTGGATGAACAACATATCCAAAAATCACCCAGATCAGAGCAGATCACCCAGATCACAAATTCCATGGAAGTCACATGTGGTGCCACTGGGCATTGGAGAAGACTGATTGCCCGCCTCCTGCCATGTGACTATGGCCCCTGGGATGTATTGCCCTTTAAAGACATGATTTGGGCATAAGGGATTTGTGTTGTGCTGCTGCTGGCCCTTTAAGAACCATCTGGGGACATACTGTGGAGTTACTGGGTGGCCACCATTTCCTGTATCAGAAGCACATGGTGAAAACAATGGATGGCGGCCATTTTAACTCACAGACACTGTTTGGACTTTTCAACACGGTGCCATCTCGCCGGTATTTGGTGCACAGGGACATCGTGCAGTGGTTTTGGACTATACAGCAGGGACACATTATACAGTGATTGTTTTTCATTAAGCCTGCATATGTTCTGTGGAATCTGCATTAAACTGTATATTCCAAAGTACTGAACGGATCTGGGTGAATTTTGGATATGTGGTTCACCCAGATCCCCCGGTTCCAAGGATATACTTTATCTGGTTATTGCATGTTTTGGGGTCCCTGTGATGTGTTTTATGATATTGTATTTCTCTGCCTGTGATAATTAGATTAACCATTGTGTTCAGTAATCATATCACAGGCAGAGAGGAGGATTTTGTGTGGGAGTGTCTGTGTGTATTGTACAGATTGATTGGTTGTTCTGTAAAACCCTGTGGGCAGTACTAAGTTTGTGGATTGGGTATAAAAGAGGCTGTATGTGCCAGTACAGTCAGTTCCTGCTTAACCCTCAAAGTGAACTGTCGTCTCATTATTGGGGGAGGATTTATTGTATGCTGTTCCAGTTTGACTGCTAGGAGTGTAAACCTATTCACATGGTTTTTCCTATTCAGCTGTTTATAGCATTCATATGCTTGAGAGAAGATATGCTTCTCCGGTTCGGTGAATGTGGTGTCTGCCAGAGTGTTTGGAGTCCTCAGGAAATGCTAGGAGCATCCATCAACGGAGGTACCCAGTCGGGGTGCCAGGTGATCCGTTACATCACATTTGACCGACCGCAAGCATGGCTTTCCTGCCCAAAAAAGTTCCACAGATTTAGGCTGTGCAGCCGGTCTATCGTCTCCTTTATCCTGGAGATAATTGGCTTAAGTGGGTGTGGTAACTTAATTATCTCCAGGTACAGAGAATATCTCTAAGTCAAAACTGTTACAAAAACCACATAAAAATACATAACTCTTATAATACGATGTTTAACCTTTATGTCCAACATATCCCCGGATAGCTTGGATCTGAGCGCTCAATATGTCCGAAAAGCGCTCACGAATACAGTTGGAACGCCATGTGGTAAACAATAGCAAGGGCTGATGAGAGATTGAGGAGGGACAAAGCACCCAGTGTTCCTGGGACAACACACTGCTGGAGAACAATAGGACAGGAAAAAGGGGTAGGGGAAGAGGCACATTTTTGATTATTTGATTAATATTTTTCCATTAAGTACATAATTTATGGGCTTTTTCATTTCAAGATTACGCACGAAACAAAACCAAACTTGAAATTTTTTTCCAACTCAGATATTAGTCATACTAATCGTTACCTCCATCCATGCCGTGTTACTGCTGCCACCATCACACTCCTTCTTCCACATCACTGCTGCCACCACTACCTTCTTGCTTCCCACTAAGGAGATTTCTAAAGTGTTTGAAAACACCAGAAGCTAGAGCCCAAACCAAACCTCAATGACGCTCCTCATATTCACTCGTACTCACAGAGTTCAATGAAGATCAATGAGTTTAATGATGATCAATGCAAATTACAAGCAGCAACATTTCAGCATTCAAAGTAGATTTTATCAAGCAGCTAGACCTCATGTGAAGGTGGAAAGACGCTGCTGCTTGTTAAATGCACTGATCATCATCAAGTCATCATTGAGTGCCTGGATTATTTCTGTTGTTCTAGTTACGTATGGGGGTTTGCCAGTCTTGGTTCCGAAGGGACACAGAAGAGTACAGACCCCTTCCACTTGAGGTGGAGAATGACACATTGGTGGCAGATTAAACATTTTTAAAACCATTCACAAAAAATTTACAAAACTTATATGTTTACTAGTTTTCTAAAATAAACTATGAATATTTTTTTCCAGAAATTTTAAAAAGATTAAAAACCCAAATTTGGCCTACTAGACACTAGCCCAAGTGGCAATGGTCGTATGATCTACTGATGAGTACGTAGCTATGGGAACATAGCTTTCCATGAGAGAACCATGCAACACTGCCAGAAAATGACCACCTGCCTCAAGCTGTCATAACTTTACCATGGAAAACCCAACAATGTAAAGAACCATTTCATGTGAAGTACGCGATCTACCAAATGACCATCCAGTGTTATTAATGCTAATTCCTCTTTGGAAAGGGATTTAAAGCCTTGCTTTAAAAATATTTAAATCTTCTGCCTGAAGCAGATTTTACAACTTTATTTTTCAAGCTGTAGATAAAAGGATTTAACATGGGGACCGCAGCAGCACTAGACATCGAGAACAGCTTGTTAGAGACAAGAAAATCCCCCAAAACTGGTCTTAAGTATTGACAGAAAAGTGTCACATATAGCAGGATGACCACAGTGAGGTGCGAAGGTATAGAAGACTTTTTGCCTCCCAATGTTAGAACGAATCCTCATTATGGAGTTGATATGACTTTAAGGCAGAGTGGGGAAGGGTTAAACAGAACAAACCTTTAATGAGAATGAAGATGTATGGGCATGATGTCACAGTAAAAATGATCCACTACATTGGACTTGTAACATGATTAGCTGGACAATAACACAATGTATGGCATCAGTTCAAAATAAAAACCGAAGAAAAAAGTTACCTGTGCTCTATAAATGTATATTTAAACAAATGGAGGTTATTTAGTTACTCCAATGGCCACTGGAGAGAATGCATTCCCTCCATTTGTTTAAATATACATAGGGATTAAGGAGAGAGCCCAGGTAACTTTTTATTTATTTTTTTACTGTATGTATTGGGGCATATGTGTACTGTGGTCGTTGCTGCCACCCAGGAGTGATGGGAGTGAGCGCAGGACTTCTCTTTTTGTATTTACTTTGTATCACACAGCTATGTTACAATGCTGACGCCCATCCCATGTGTTCCCTATTAAGGGTTAATAAGTATATAGGGGTGTATATAAAAATTACCCCTCTCTGTCTCATTAGAGATATCTTTGCCAGAAGCTTAAGGAAGCAGGCTGAAGGGTCAGAGTAGGACCCGTCTAGGGGGGTCTGCCTTGACGTTGGCAGGCGAGCATTCCCTCCAATGGCCATAGGAGTAACTAAATGACCTCCATTTGTCTAAATATACATAGGAATTACGGAGAGGGTGCAGGGAACTTTATTTTCTTTGGTTTTTACTGTATATATTGGGGCTGATATGTACTATGGTCGTTGCTGCCACCCAGGAGTGATGGGAGTTTGAGCGCAGGACTTGTTTTTTTGTATTTGTAATCAGTTCAAAATAACCCGAAACCAAACATAAAAGAGTTAGTAGAACACAACATTTTTTATTCATGACCACTGCATAATTCATAGGGTGGCCACATAGCAGTCCTAACCCATGGCTGTTAAACATCAACAAAGCCTCTGTTGCTAAGAAAAAATATATACTTGTACCATGCAGGAAAGGAATGACACAGTGGTGTCAACTCTAAGGGTCATTATTAAGATGTTGTGTAGTGTTACTACATATCTAGAATAGAGAGTTTGCCCAGGAAGATGTACATGGGAGAGTGAAGATGATGATCTAGACAGACCAGGAGAAGGATGGTCATGTTATCACCAAAAGTGATGAGATAAATAAACTGAACCTGAAGGAATATCGGTACTAGGGATGTGCATGGGCAAAAAATGTGGTTCGGTTTGGAAATTCGGGTAAGTAAAAAAAATTGTCTGTTTCGGCAATTCGGACCAATGGCATTCGGTTCAGTTCGCCACTTCGGAAGTGCGGAACGTCGTCACTTCAGAACTTCGGCACTTCTGAACTTTTATAAGCATCTGAATGTCCGAATGTCATGAAATTCCTGCGAATGTACATTTGGAACGAAACTAATTGCACATGTCTACTGGTCACATAAATGCAAGCCAATACCCTGACAGCCTGATTTATATACTATCCCACCTCAATAACTCTGTGTGCCTTCATTGGCCAAGTGTCAGTGACAAAATCCCCATTAATTGGCTGTCTCTAACATCACCCAAAATTTGCTCATTTCATTGGACAGGGAATAGTGAAACCGGATTGGGCAAGCAAGCATTACATTGCACAAAAGGAATTAGCTTACTGGTCAAGATTCCTGTCATCATTCACATAATTTTCCCTCCCTCTCACTTGTTTTGCCACTTTTCCAAAATCTGAATCACTACGGCACTTCGGAGCTTCGGCACTTCCAAACTACCGAACTTTGTCACTTCGGAGCTTTGGTACTTCAGCACTTCGGACGTTCGTAAGCATCCGAATGGCATGAAATACGTATGAATGTACATTCGGAACGAAATGAATTGCACATATATAATCAAAACCTGTAGCTCAGAAATACCTTTAATGATTGACTGGTGGCTGATTAGCCAGAACCATTTTTCAATGTTCTTGTGTATGATAAAATGATAGAATTACTAACTTTTCTTTGTATATAAAGTTCAATCAAATATCTAAAACTCTCTGATCTCCTGCATCTACCATCCCTCTTAAACATACAAACTAACATGTCTGAATTTTGCCAGTTTGCCCTCGTGAAAAGTTTCCCTTTACCCTGTATTAGTTACAGCTTTTAGCAACATATTTATGGTATTGTGGGGCTTTGATTTCAGAGAAGAACTACTAAACCGGTTCATGGTTTGCAGGATAAAACTTACCAGGAAAGGCTAAAGGATCTTAACATGGATAGCTTGGAGGAAAGACGAGACAGGGGGGATATGATAGAAACATTTAAATACATAAAGGGTATCAACACAGTAAAGGAGAAGACCATATTTAAAAGAATAAAAACTACCACAACAAGAGGACATAGTCTTAAATTAGAGGGACAAAGGTTTAAAAATAATATCAGGAAGTATTACTTTACTGAGAGGGTAGTGGATGCATGGAATAGCCTTCCAGCTGAAGTGGTAGAAGTTAACACAGTAAAGGAGTTTAAGCATGCGTGGGATAGGCATAAGGCTATCCTAACTATAAGATAAGGCCAGGGACGAATGAAAGTATTTAGAAAATTGGGCAGACTAGATGGGCCGAATGGTTCTTATCTGCCGTTACATTCTATGTTTCTATGTTATACACTCAGACACATTACTGTGAGCATTACTTCTGTGGAGCTCTGTTATACACTCAGACACATTACTGGCAGTATTATTGCTATGGAGCTCTGTTATACACTCAGACACATTACTGGGAGTATTATTACTGTGGGGCTCTGTTATACACACAGACACATTACTGGGAGTATTATTGCTGTGGAGCTCTGTTATACACTCAGACACATTACTGGGAGTATTATTGCTGTAGAGCTCTGTTATATACTCAGGCACATTACTGGGAGTATTATTGCTGTGGGGCTCTGTTATACACACAGACACATTACTGGGAGTGTTATTGCTGTGGAGCTCTGTTATACACTCAGACACATTACTGGCAGTATTATTGCTATGGAGCTCTGTTATACACTCAGACACATTACTGGGAGTATTATTGATGTGGAGCTCTGTTATACTGTCAGACACATTACTGGGAGTATTATCGCTGTGAAGCTCTGTTATACACTCAGAAACATTACTGGGAGTATTATTGCTGTGGAACTCTGTTATATCTTAAGAAAAGAACAAAACTAGATACCCCTAGGGAAACCAGTTGGGTGTGTATCTAGGGCGTCCAAAATAGGGGATAACCCTCACTTTTATGTGTGACTAAGAAAGAAGAAAAGACCACTGCTTGATCCAAGGATAAATCTGACTGCCATTCTGGGGTCAAGAAGGAATTTTTTTCCTAGCTTGTTGCAAAATTGTGCTTCAAACTGGTTTTTTTTGCCTTCTTTTGGATCAACAGCAAAAAACAAATGTGAGGAAGGCTGAACTTGATGGACGCAAGTCTCTTTTCAGCTATGTAACTATGTAACTATGTAACTATAAGATGGTCAAAGAAAATAGGGCGCCCCCTAATTTATTGCCATGAGAATATGTACAAATTAAAATTTAACCTTTAATAATGTTGTATAAAAATAATCTGAGAAAAATAGGAAAAATATGGTTAAAACCATTATGGATAGGTTAAGGTAGCCCTATGTGGGATATATAATTCAAATCAATAAATCCCCTCCAAACAGTCCCTTGGAGTGGGTAGAGAGGAAATACAAAGAATCCCACTTGGATATTGATAATTGCTACGATTGAATAGTCACTTGTGAAAGTCTTATTAACCAGATAGTAATGTACAGATAGGTATCTCTCCTAGTTGGAATATCTCCCAATCGCTGTTTGAAGCATGCATACCAGAGAGCATTGTACAACGATAGGATGGAACTCCTAAAGGAAAAATCTATACCTGATGAACAAGCACCCATTCGTTGCGTTGTAAAATTTGACTCCAGCTGGGATCAGGCAAAAAGGATACTGGGAAGGTTTTGGCCTCTCATTTCCCAAGACCCTCAGCTTAAAGGGGCAGTGACCCCCTATGTATCACTTACAGCCCAAAGAGGTAGAAACCTGAAAGAGTGTCTAGTGCCCAGCCATTTTTCATCTAAAGGGACTGGGCAAAGTTGGCTTTTAGTACAAGGCACGTATAAGTGTGGAAAATGCGTGGCTTGTGGATACATGATGAAAGACTCCAAGTGCCTAACGGACTCAAGTGGTCAAATTGTGTGTAAAATGTAAAACAGTTCTTTAACTGCAACACCAAAGGCTTGATATACCTCTTGGTTTGTAAATGTGGTCTCAGATATGTGGGCAAAACCATCTGTCCCCTGAAAAAGAGAGTGATGGAGCATGTACATTCCGCCAAGAACCTCAGGGACACCCCGGTGGTGAGACATATAAGGAATCACCACCAGGGGGATTCAGGAGCTGTTAGGTTTGCAGGGATTGAAAAAGTGACACTAGGATGTAGAGGAGGGGATTTGGACCTTACCCTCCTAAAACGAGAATGCTATTGGATATATAGATTCAGGACTTTGGCCCCTAATGGCCTAAATGAGGGTTTTACCTTCACTCCGTTCATCGAGAGATAAGTTTACAAAGGAGTTTATCATTGTAAATATTTGCAAGCATATGTATATATATTTATTTTCTCTCCTTTTGATATATTGTAAATAATACTTTTTCTTTTATTAGTATAGTATCTTTTGAAATACCAGTGGCCCGTACCCCCTAGATAGTTAATACAAAATGGATCCATGTCACCTGAGTAGTGGGGGGGGGGGCTCTCCATACTCAATAATGTGTACATTTATATCTTTAGGTGACGTGTTTATCCTACATCTATGTATGAAGGCAATATATATAGATTTCCAACATTAAGTTTTAACCTACCAGGATCTCATTAATTTCCAGGAATTCCAATCCAATAATGAGGTCTACTTATACTATCTAGATGGGAACCTCTCAGGATTTCCATAGATTACAGTAACCATCTGGTTTGCTACATGAGTACAACTCTTTAATAAATGTGTCTAGGAATTAACACCTATATGTGCTTATTTATTTTTTTGTTTTCTTATTTCTTATCTTTACTTTATAAGACTTAAATTGAAGAAAACACTAGCACTGTTAGCTACTCTCCACACCAGGGAGAGATCCTAGGAATACACTTTTGGCAAACATAGGGTTAAAACATTTCTGCACACAATGATATGTTCATTAACCTTCATGACACGTCACCTGAGGGGGCGTGGTAAACTCGGGTTCTGGCTGTTTGGCGCGAACCCTGTGGTACACGCCCCCTTCGCCTATTGGTGGTATGGGGGTATAAATAAGCTACTGGTACTACCGAGCACTTTTGCAGAGTCACAGAAGAAGGCGCGTGTAGCAGCGCCGAAACACGTGTTAGATAGCTAGATTTTTTCTGGATAGGAGACTGCGCTCGAGTTAATAGATCTTTTAGACAGTCAGCTTAATACTATCCTTTCTTGGGCTGGGTGGAGGGACTGGCTTATTTGGGGTGGACGCAATCATAGGGATAGTATTCCACGTGTTCTATGAGAGATTAGCTTTCCTCTCTGTGCACCACGCCAACTCCACACCGAGGCTCAAACTCTTTGATAGCTGGAAAGGCAACATAAACTTTGTATCATTATACTGCTGACTCTAATGTATCCGAGCGATTTAGCTACTTTGTGATAGATCCTTGTATATTTTATAGGTACAATCCTTCCCCCTGTATATATAATATAAGACTGCCACTATTTACTGCACTGCAGAATACTTTTTCAAGCAGCTGTCGGGGAGGGAGATATTCCAACTAGGAGAGATACCTATCTGTACATTACTATCTGGTTAATAAGACTTTCACAAGTGACTATTCAATCGTAGCAATTATCAATATCCAAGTGGGATTCTTTGTATTTCCTCTTTACCCACTCCAAGGGACTGTTTGGAGGGGATTTATTGATTTGAATTATATATCCCACATAGGGCTACCTTAACCTATCCATATTGGTTTTAACCATATTTTTCCTATGTTTCTCAGATTATTTTTATACCACATTATTAAAGGTTAAATTTTAATTTGTACATATTCTCATGGCAATAAATTAGGGGGCGCCCTATTTTCTTTGACCATCTGGTCTTTTCTTCTTTCTTAGGAACTCTGTTATATACTCAGACACATTACTGGGAGTATTATTGCTGTGGAGCTCTGTTATACAATCAGGCACATTACTGGGAGTATTACTGCTGTGGAGCTCTGTTATACACTCAGACACATTACTGGGAGTATTATTGCTGAGGAGCTCTGTTACACGCTCTTACACATTACTGGGAGTGTTATTGCTGTGGAGCTCTGTTATACACTCAGACACATTACTGGGAGTATTATTGCTGTGGAGCTCTGTTATACACTCAGACACATTACTGGGAATATTATTGCTGTGGAGCTCTGTTATACACATAGACACATTACTGGGAGTATTATTGCTGTGGGGCTCTGTTATACACATAGACACATTACTGGGAGTATTATTGCTGTGGAGCTCTGTTATACACATAGACACATTACTGGGAGTATTATTGCTGTGGAGCTCTGTTATACAATCAGGCACATTACTGGGAGTATTACGGCTGTGGAGCTCTGTTATACGCTCAGACACATTACTGGGAGTATTATTGCTGTGGAGCTCTGTTATACACTCAGACACATTACTGGGAGTATTATTGCTGAGGAGCTCTGTTATACACTCAGACACATTACTGGGAGTATTATTGCTGAGGAGCTCTGTTATACACTCAGACACATTACTGGGAGTATTATTGCTGTGGAGTTCTGTTATACACTCAGACACATTACTGGGAGTATTATTGCTGAGGAGCTCTGTTATACACTCTGGGAGTATTATTGCATTACTGGGAGTATTATTGCTGTGGAGCTCTGTTATACACTCAGACACATTACTGGGTATTATTGCTGTGGAGCTCTGTTATACACTCAGACACATTACTGGGAGTATTATTGCTGTGGAGCTCTGTTATACACTCAGACACATTACTGGGAGTATTATTGCTGTGGAGCTCTGTTATACACTCAGACACATTACTGGGAGTATTATTGCTGTGGAGCTCTGTTATACACTCAGACACATTACTGGGAGTATTATTGCTGTGGAGCTCTGTTATACACTCAGACACATTACTGGGAGTATTATTGCTGCTGGAGCTCTGTTACACGCTCTTACACATTACTGGGAGTATTATTACTGTGGAGCTCTGTTATACACTCAGACACATTACTGGGAGTATTATTGCTGTGGAGCTCTGTTATACACTCAGACACATTACTGGGAGTATTATTGCTGTGGAGCTCTGTTATACACTCAGACACATTACTGGGAGTATTATTGCTGTGTAGCTCTGTTATACACTCAGACACATTACTGGGAGTATTATTGCTGTGTAGCTCTGTTATACACTCAGACACATTACTGGGAGTATTATTACTGTGGAGCTCTGTTATACACTCAGACACATTACTGGGAGTATTATTGCTGTGGAGCTCTGTTATACTCAGACACACCAACAATATGGAGCTCCTAGAAAAGAGGGACTGAAGGATTTGGGCCCAACATTGGGACTGTCCTCCTAAATAGGGATACTTGGGAAGTGTACAGCTGTAGAAGTTTGCTATAATTTACGATAGATCCAGCGTGGACAGGTGTTGGGGTAAATATTATGTATATATCTGTTTAATATGTGCTTGATTTAGTCTGTGTGTATGGGAGGTCAGGAATTATCTTCAAAGGGAGTTTCTGTTTAGATAGCTGGAAGGATACAGCACCTGAAAGGCACCAATCACATTTACATATCAACTGGTCTTCAAAGGAGTCCCTATCTAGGAAAACACACCTTGGGTTAGAGGCAAAGGGATGGCTGGGAGAGTTAACACTTAAATAAAATAACAGGATAGACAACACTTTGGACCTTGGGAAAGTAAATCACATTTACATATCAATTGAGCTGAGGAATTGGCTATTTACAACATGGGAACCAATTCCTTTAAAAATAGAAGATACTGACATCACATTAGATTAGGTTTTGGTAAGACACACAAGCTGCCCATAACATTGCACAGCACATACACAATGTAGCCAATATTATACACAATGTAGCAGATAGTATTATACACAATGTAGCAGATATTATTATACACAATGTAGTAGATATTAGATAGATGGAATGTATGAGTGTTATGAATGTATTGTAACTCTGTAATACTATAACTCTGTAACATTCTTCTTCTGTAATATTTAACTGGGCAGATTCTAAGTAAAGATTTCTCTTTGGTAAGAACTATGGTGTTGGCTGTTTATTTGTAATATCGGGTAGAATACCTTCGTAGTTCTAGTCATATATTTATCTGGACAAGGGGATAAAGATATATGTTAGTTCTTGGAAGAGGTGACACAGGGATATTACATTCACTATTAAAAACACAACGCAGAGTGGATTTCTCTCAAAAGGATACCAATTGGAAGGATTGGTGGTGAGAGAAGGATTATACAACAACAGGTAGCTTGTGTTTCTGTTTGCTGGGTTTGTAGATAGAATGTCCTGGACAGGAATAGAGAGAGGGACGCAGTTAGCTGAAGGTATTTACTGATAGGAGGGGCTGGGTAAGGCAGACATTTGTTGTTTACCATAGAGTTGATAACTCTGTGTACATTCCAAAGATCGGTGGAAAACATAAAACAACCTGCAAGTACAGAAAATGCCAGTGGTAATATACTGGTAGATATGGTAACATTGTTATTATAAAAAGAATCAATTTTAATAGAAATTGCCTTTTGGTAGGCTGTCAGATCCCACAGGTGCACACATCCCCAAAGACCAAAGATGCTTAATTAATACTGTATATTAACGTTTGGTTATTTTCATTTATTGAAATAGAAAATATCTTCTAAAATCAGTCCACATTTTCCTGTACAAATGATTATTTTTTTATCATCTTGAGATAGAAGCCACGTAAATGTATACAATTCTGTAACATTACCAACGTAACCATTTCGTTTCAGTCGTTTAGACCGATAGAGGATTGTTCTTCATTGTTTGTTGTCAAAAATAAATCTGTAAACACCATTTCCTGTCCTGCGAGTGATCTGCATGTTATTATTTTATTTCATACAAAATTCTAGGCATTGGCGAGCACTGTACCAGGACTGCCTAAACACCCTAATGTAGGGCTAAATTGTCCCCAGTATAAATCTCCATTAACACGTGTGTGAGCTTGGCCCAATTTGATATGTTTTTATGGGGAAAAAGGTGTTTCTCTCAACATACCTGCTCATTACTACAGCAATAATGCTTTCTATCCCATTTTTTGAAATGATTGATTTTACATTTTAATGTTGAGACAGTATTTTTCATTGAGTGCACACACTAATGTAAAGTGCTGCCCCTGATTCTAACTAGGACGGCCAGATTTATCCCTTCAGAATGTAGCAGACACAACGCTTCTACTAATAGGATCAAGCGGTGGAATCTTGGCAATTATCTGATCAAACAATGAGTCTTTCTCACTAAATCAGTTTCTGTCAGGAGAACTACTACCAATCTGTCTGTCTATTGTGGTGGATTCGTCTATTTCTGCCCCCTTTCGTGTAAATGGCTGTTTCTACAGGGAGTGCAGAATTATTAGGCAAGTTGTATTTTTGAGGATTAATTTTATTATTGAACAACAACCATGTTCTCAATGAACCCAAAAAACTCATTAATATCAAAGCTGAATATTTTTGGAAGTAGTTTTTAGTTTGTTTTTAGTTATAGCTATGTTAGGGGGATATCTGTGTGTGCAGGTGACTATTACTGTGCATAATTATTAGGCAACTTAACAAAAAACAAATATATACCCATTTCAATTATTTATTATTACCAGTGAAACCAATATAACATCTCAACATTCACAAATATACATTTCTGACATTCAAAAACAAAACAAAAACAAATCAGTGACCAATATAGCCACCTTTCTTTGCAAGGACACTCAAAAGCCTGCCATCCATGGATTCTGTCAGTGTTTTGATCTGTTCACCATCAACATTGCGTGCAGCAGCAACCACAGCCTCCCAGACACTGTTCAGAGAGGTGTACTGTTTTCCCTCCTTGTAAATCTCACATTTGATGATGGACCACAGGTTCTCAATGGGGTTCAGATCAGGTGAACAAGGAGGCCATGTCATTAGATTTTCTTCTTTTATACCCTTTCTTGCCAGCCACGCTGTGGAGTACTTGGACGCGTGTGATGGAGCATTGTCCTGCATGAAAATCATGTTTTTCTTGAAGGATGCAGACTTCTTCCTGTACCACTGCTTGAAGAAGGTGTCTTCCAGGAACTGGCAGTAGGACTGGGAGTTGAGCTTGACTCCATCCTCAACCCGAAAAGGCCCCACAAGCTCATCTTTGATGATACCAGCCCAAACCAGTACTCCACCTCCACCTTGCTGGCGTCTGAGTCGGACTGGAGCTCTCTGCCCTTTACCAATCCAGCCACGGGCCCATCCATCTGGCCCATCAAGACTCACTCTCATTTCATCAGTCCATAAAACCTTAGAAAAATCAGTCTTGAGATATTTCTTGGCCCAGTCTTGACGTTTCAGCTTGTGTGTCTTGTTCAGTGGTGGTCGTCTTTCAGCCTTTCTTACCTTGGCCATGTCTCTGAGTATTGCACACCTTGTGCTTTTGGGCACTCCAGTGATGTTGCAGCTCTGAAATATGGCCAAACTGGTGGCAAGTGGCATCGTGGCAGCTGCACGCTTGACTTTTCTCAGTTCATGGGCAGTTATTTTGCGCCTTGGTTTTTCCACACGCTTCTTGCGACCCTGTTGACTATTTTGAATGAAACGCTTGATTTTCGATGATCACGCTTCAGAAGCTTTGCAATTTTAAGAGTGCTGCATCCCTCTGCAAGATATCTCACTATTTTTGACTTTTCTGAGCCTGTCAAGTCCTTCTTTTGACCCATTTTGCCAAAGGAAAGGAAGTTGCCTAATAATTATGCACACCTGATATAGGGTGTTGATGTCATTAGACCACACCCTTCTCATTACAGAGATGCACATCACCTAATATGCTTAATTGGTAGTAGGCTTTCGAGCCTATACAGCTTGGAGTAAGACAACATGCATAAAGAGGATGATGTGGTCAAAATACTCATTTGCCTAATAATTCTGCACTCCCTGTATAGCCCAGCCATACGAATGACTGTTTTCACCAAACAAATTCACCGAACGGATGGCCACCCAGAAGAAGTGTGCTGCTGGTTAACTTCTTGATCCCAATTAGAACGTTGTGGTTAACTGCAGACACTTCTCAATTAAACCAAATTCAGGGTGGCCGTCGTTCGTATGTCAACCACGAGGCAGCGGCCATTTTAAAACGCACGAAAGCCCAGTGGTGTTTGGCACTGATTCCATGGAACTAAAAACTGACACTTTTTCTGCCGAACACCGCTGAAACAACGGGTCGTCTGGTTGCCTCGACGAAAGCATATGAACACCGGCCGTTCGGGAGTTTTGAAACACACGAAAGGACTTAACCCAGATAGCCTTCCCATGGAGTCAATCGCATACCGAAAGACTGTAAGAACTTTGACTCCATGGCGATGGAACTATGTGTGTGGAATCTGAGCGCTATTCGCTAATAATATGCCCTCAGATCCAGGCTATCTGGGGATATGTGATACGAATGTAAAATGTTCGGTTATTATAAAGTTATGTATTTTTATGTATTTTCTGGCATTTTATTTAAGATGGTGATTTGTCTTTGTCCTGGAGATAATTGAATTACTTCTCAATTATCTCCAGGGCAGAGGAGAGGAAACTATATTGCATTGTGGGAAAAGTTTACATCTGTATGTCTGAAATGTTCCCATGTCTATCTGTAATTCCAGTCTCCCATTTGGTCCCCTAGGGGAGTGTCCACCAAGTGGGAGACCTGCATAAACACGGGCAGTTAGCCCACAGTAAAGCCAGATCCTGTTTGACCCTCAATGCGGAGCTTCTGTCTCGTTATTGGGGGGATTTCGTCTTTGCGCGTAGAGACTGCAGGATGGAACCGAAAGCCGCTTGGTGGAGCCTTTCACGGATCCCGGTCGGGAGATTGCCGCTTCCCCTGAGCTTGGTTCGTACACTGCAGTTTATGCGAACGGAGTTATTGGTATTGCCGAAGGGGAAGGCTAACTAAACGGCGGTTTCGTTTAAAGACACCTGGGGTGTGTTAACACCATATAATTAATGTGAGACGTTAAATTATTTGGATAATATTTTTGTCTTTTTCATATCTGGAAAGTGGTGAACTTATTCTAGTTGGTTTTTTTTCATTAATATTTGTTTCCTCGTCTTTTTAATTTCTGTGTTTATGTTTTGTATTTCCTTTTTTTTGATCATATTGATACATACGAATATTATAATTTCTTTGAATTAGTCCCTTTCAGACAAGGAACAGAGGCCCTGCTTGGAATCTCGTATTACAGACGCTCATTGTATCACCACATATGGTTCTTGTCCAGATAATGATGCATGAATGCTTGTTGATATTAACCTTTAACCCAGCATTGCAAGCCAGACTCCCTGTGTATTACGAAGGTTCAAATTTCTGAAGGCATTCATTTAATGTATATAGTCCTTTGTGTAAATATTTTACCACCCAATATCGTATGGCTTTATAGATTGGACAGAAGGGTTAAGCCCCCTTTTTCTATGATAGCCAATTATTTTAACGTATCAGTCGACCTTACGGGTACTGAAATTAGACATATAAAAACGGTTGCAGTTAGAATTTCTTTACCAATACTTTTTAACATCAAAAATCGATACTATCTTGAACGTTGCTGTATTGGTCCACACAGATGTGTGCAGGGACTTTATGTTATTTCGGATGGTGCGTATGTTTGAATAAATATACATTTTTGGCTGCAAGACAATCTGATTCGATTATTGGAACTTTGGTGTGTGAAAAACAAAAATCTCAGGAACAGCTCATTTCCTACACATATTATTGTGTTTTTTTCACTCCTTTATTGTTGTAGAAAATGGTTTTATTGGTTTTCTGCAATGTTCATTGGTACCAGGAGGGGTGTGTTATCCATTTTTGTGTTTTTATTAACATCTTGGGACTTACCTGCTCAGTTACATTTCCACCTATTGAAAGTACTGTTGATTTGGTTGATTAAGTCCAGGTGGAGAAGACATGTGATGTGGTAGGCGCTCTGTATTCATTTGGCATAATGGACTTAAAGACACTTTACATTGGCAAATCGCACAGCCTCGATTCTGATTGCTTCAAGAGTGCCTGTGCAAATTTTTCTTTGTGCCGGTTTTTGTGAGAAAGTCTGTGAATCGGGGACTGCATTTATCCACCTCACCTACAGTAAATGGGCTGATACAGTCCTGGCCCTCCTGTTTATTAGAAGATTCCTTTGACCCCTGAACTTTTTGTTTAAAACAAATACATTTAAAAATAAATATACCGAAGGTCAATATATAAATGGATTTATTTTGTTCAATCTCTTACTCCAAGATACTGTGGACAGAAACATGTAAAAGGCCTGCGTTTGACTATTTATAAAGAGTAATATCATTTAATATGAATTGATTAAATACCAAATTAAATATTATATCTTAACCACAATATGGAAAATCTAAACCATAGATGTCATCTATTGAATCTATATAGTATGTATATTAGAATAACAGCACACCAGTAAAACATTTCAAAATTAGTAGCACGATTCCGATCAAGCTGTGGGGCGGGATGAGGACGTGACTCTGTGTCTCTGTGTCCGCCAATCCTGTGTCTGGAACCCTTAAATGGAGAAAGCCTGGGAGGCATGGTGGCATGTATCAGAAGGGAGGAGAGTGAAATCCTGGCGAAATAATCGGTGCTGTGTGCCACGAGAAGGTGGCTGCGGAGGGATTGAAGTGCCCTTAAATGAGATGGATACTAACAGCCTAGAAAAGTGTGGGAGGAGAGCTCTGCCTGATTACAAACCGATGGTAGCAGACCAGCTGTCAAGTTCCTAGGTGCCGTGAGAACTGAAAAAGGAGGAGGAAAAGAGGGAATGTGCAAACTCTTAAATAATTCATGCTCTCAACAGAATGCATAGCAGGATTAATTAAAAGTGTTATAAGTGAAATCCTAAAATAACAGAAAACATAAAGTATTTGTCTCTGCTGAAAGGGAGTGAAAAGCTGCTATTTGCTAATTCTACATTTATTGACAGATCCTGTAAGTTTACAAGGATTAAGAGGGTATCATAAATGAAGGGAACTCCAGCCAAGAAATATTAAAGAAAGGGAGGATAAAAGCAGGTAATAGAGTGCCCAGAAGTCAGAGAGAAGGGTAACTGCTTTAACTGAAACTTTCTGATTGAACATTGAGGGAAAGGAGAACAGAGGGGGAAAAGAGGATTATTATTTTTTTATTTTTTTTGCGGGGGGTAGCTCTTACTTTTCCCCTCCTTTTTCCTAATGGGAACCAAATCAAACGGGTTGCAGACAAAAGGTGACTAGAAATGAATTAAATGCCTATATTACCCCAATTGGTAACTTCCTGGTCTAATAAAATAAGGCAGGAGAAGGAAGGAAAGGATAGAGGGAAGGGGGTAAAGAGAAAAAAGGAGGAAAAACAATGCTTAAAGGGAAGAATAGGCAAATGGCATAAAAAAAAAAAAAACAACTGAGCAAAAACTCACTTCAAAAAAAGAGGGAAAAGAAGGAAAAACAAGAGAAGAGACGTTCAAACTGTTTTACACCACAGGCAGATACGAGGGTAATAGAAAGCTCTCAGATAGTAACCCCAAATAAAAGTCTGTCAATGAAAGAAAAAGGAGATATACAGGAAAATATAGAAAACGATTGGATATCGGAAAAACAACAAACTGTGACCCCGGAATATCTGAAGTCGTGTTTTTAGTTACAGAGCAGATAAAACAAGAGGTGCAGGGCAATTATGCAGATCTGAGAAAAGATTTACTGGGCATTAGACAAAGAGTCAAAATAAACGAGGAAAAAACAGCAAACCTTGAATTTCTAACAGCAACACAAAAAGAGTTAATTGATAAACAACAACAAAAAGATACAGGAACTGGAAGCAAGCTTTGCAGACATGGAGGACAGGATCAGTTGTAACAATCTGAGCATACGAGGCGTCCCAGAGACCATTGAGAAAGATAAAATAGAATCATTTCTAATAGAGCTCTTCAAGGAGCTGGGAATCACGTCACAAGGAAAAACGAGACCATGGAACATATCGGAAGGGGCTCCAAGAGATATATTTATCTGCTGCCACACGTAACTTTCTATAAGAAGAATTCTGCATGCAGCAAGACAAAGCACAATAAAAGAATAGGAATGTAAAGATATAAAAATATGTCCACACCTGTCCTTCCAGACAAGAAAAAACAGGAAACCAATTCATACCAGCAATTGTTATCCTGAGGAAAATCTAATTAAAATACAGGTGGGGTTCCCAACCAGACTAATAGTAATGATGGAGGACAAGACTGAATATTATGATACAGTGAATGAAATAATGAAATGGTTAAAACAGGGGGCAAAGAATTGGGAACAAAGACGGGGGTGTGGGAGGGCGATAAGGAATATGAAAGCATACTATTCAGAGTTTTTTTTTCCTTCTTGTCTTTATCTCTGTTCTTCCAAGCTACTTATTTATTTTCCTTCTACCATGATAAAACGCAAGATGGAGTAGAGAAAGATAATATAAATGAGTCAGCCCTGTAAATAGGCTTATCGGACTTAGAGAAAGATAAAATCCTATGTATGAGCTATGGGGCTTGAACGTTCGGAGGGAGGAGGTGAATAAAATATGGCCAGAAGGCAAGTGTGAGGAAAATATAGGAGCACAACGCACGTTTTAAAATATATATAGATTGGATTTAATTAAAAATGGAGTAAATTAGTTAAAAAGAAAGCACCAAGCACATAGTATGGTAAGGAGATTTATAGAAATATAATAAGATTTAGGGAGATATATAAAACTCATATTAATGACACCAATTGAGAGCATGGTATATATATATTCACCCAGCACTATTTACAAAATAATGGACACAAGAAGACAATATCACAAAGCATTGGAGTAGAGATTGAGCAATGGAATAATGAAGTCCTTTCTCTGTTTGTATACACATACGTTATTATTCATTTTTTTTTCTTTAATATTACCATTGAGGCAATTTTGACGTTTTGGAGAAGTAAAAGTATCTAATATAAGGTGATCGCGATAGTAAATATGGTGTATAAGAATAATATAAGCATTGTTCTTGTAGTAAGGTCACAAGATAGAAATGTACAAATTCATGCTAACAGTTTACTAAGTTTATTAAGTATAAAGGAAGGGGGTAGGGGAAGGGGAAAAGGGAAAAATAATTTTTTGACAGTTTGAATTATAAATATATATAATCACTGTTCATATAGCACGGTTATGAAACAGAAATGAATATGTACACGCTAGAAGAGAGATGTTTTTTGTTTTCTCCCTCCCTCCATTCCACCTTCCTTCCCTCCCCTCCCTCCCCTTCCTCCCTTCCCTCCATTCCCTCCCTTCCCTCCATTCCCTTCCTTCCCTCCCTCTAAATTAAACCCAAAGGATATAGGTGGGGAGAAGTCAAGGTTCAGCTTTGTTAGCTCCATCCAAGTTTTAAATGGATGGACTTTATACACGTGGTTAGGGTTTTTCACACAGGATTTGATTTCTGAGATGGGTGTCCACTGTCAGTTCTCAGTAGTGGTCTGCACATCTCTAGAAAATGAAAGGAAAAGAGGGGTAGCCATTTTGATACGTGACGATATAGAGGCTGATGATGAAGCAAGAGTTATCATACTTATAGTTGAGAATGAACTGTTTACGTTGGTCAATGTTTATGCTCCAAACAGTCTGTCAAATTATTTTTAGATCTATTGAACAAGATAGATAAGGTAAAGCAAGGCAAAGTACTCTTGGCTGGAGATTTTAATCGGATTGAGCTTATTGGATCTTTAGCGTATATCACACATATATGACCCAAAAGGAAATCGGAGCAGCATTTAACGATTATTATAAACAGCTATATAATTTAAATACAGATAAAGTATTTTCCCCTTTCTTTGAAATACTATGTAAATAGTAAAATGCCCAAAGTATCTAAGGAACAGTTAGATGCTCTTAATACCACTATGACATAAGTAGAAATCAAATAAATTAAAAACAAATATAGCACCTGGACCAGACCGATACAAAAACAGGTTTTAAATTATAACTGATCGCACATTCCCGAAAGCAAAAAATGTTCCTATTCTGAAACCGGATAACAACTCAGAATTGCTATAAAACTACAACCCCATCTCTCTTTTCAATGGAGTTGTAAAGATATACACCACTGTCCTTGCTGAGAGGCTGAAGAAAAGCATCCCAGGATTGATACACAAAGACCAAGTGGGATTTGTACCAGGGAGACTTGCTACGAGCTGTTTAAGGCGGATCATAGGCATATGGGATGTGGCACAGCGTATAAACGTCCCCCTTCTGACCCTGTCCTTGGACGCTGAGAAGGCCTCTGACAGGGTCTAATACATAAGTATTAGAAGTTGGAAGGAGGTGGGAATTAAGATCCTTGGGGATTGCATATCCGAGGCAACAATTAAAACCTTTAGCCAACTGCAAGAGGAGTATGTGCTCCCAAATAAAGAAATCTTTATATATCTAAGAATTCAAAACTTTTTAGAGAAACATCTGTTGTCTACTAAAAAAAGGGGATAATAAAAGACTGAGTACTATTCTCAAAGGCCAAAATACAAGATGATTGATCTCTAGCTGTCTAGATATGATAAAACAAAAACAGAGACTAATTTTAATACAAAATGAGCATGGGAAAAACATCTAAATAGCGTGATAACAGAGGTAGATTGGATTAAGGCTATTAATAATGTTAACAGAACGCTACATTGTTTAAATATCATTGCAGCTTTGTACAAACTCGCTAATAGGTGGTACTTCGTCCCTTGCTAAAATGTATACAGACCGGCAGGATAGATGCTGGAGATGTAAAACAGACAAAGCCATCTGTCTCCATATCTGGTGGGAATGTGGAGAGATATTAAAAATCAGATACATACATTTTCTGGAGTGATATTACCTCTCACCCCAGAAAGTCTACTACTACACTTAGATTGGCCAAGAATGTCCAAGGAGAATAGAATGATGATAAGACATATTCCTCAAAGTCGGTACTAGCAAGAAATTTGTGAAATAATAAGATACCAGAATGAAATGACACTAGGCCAAGATGTTATATCAATGCAAAATGGAAATCGGTATAACCTAGAAATAATTCTTGCAAAATGTCAAAAATTAATAAATGGAAAACAATTATAGAAAGAATACAAAGACCATGAAACAATAGTTAGAAAAAATGGATAAAAATGCCAAAACATGTCTCCGTTTAAGCTTCTTATACGATGCAAATGAGAAGATATAAAAGTCAATCAAGGGAAATAAAAACATTAAAGGAACACTATAGTCACCTAAATGACTTTAGCTAAATAAAGCAGTTTTAGTGTATAGATAATTCCCCTGCAATTTCACTGCTCAATTCACTGTCATTTAGGAGTTAAATCCCTTTGTTTCTGTTTATGCAGCCCTAGCCACACCTCCCCTGGCTATGATTGACAGAGCCTGCATGAAAAAATAAACTGGTTTCACTTTCAAACAGATGTAATTTACCTTAAATAATTGTATCTCAATCTCTAAATTGAACTTTAATTACATACAGGAGGCACTTGCAGGGTCTAGCAAGCTATTAACATAGCAGGGGATAAGAAAATCTTAATTAAACAGAACTTGCAATAAAGAAAGCCTAAATAGGGCTCTCTTTGCAGGAAGTGTTTATGGAAGGCTGTGCAAGTCACATGCAGGGAGGTGTGACTAGAGTTCATAAACAAAGGGATTTAACTCCTAAATGGCAGAGGATTGAGCAGTGAGGCTGCAGGGGCATGTTCTATACACCAAAACTGCTTCATTAAGCTAAAGTTGTTCAGGTGACTATAGGGTCCTTTTAATAAATTATGTTCTCAAGATGTATATAAGGACAATGTTTTTGATGTATGGATTTTCTGTATGTCTATGTGTAGGTCTAAATTGTTACTGTATTATCGATGAAATACATTTTTTTTTAAAGATTTGTGTATTTGGATAAAAAAAACTTGATGAATAAAAATAAAAAAAGTAGTAGCACAGTTGTAAAACTCTTGAATGTTTTTCTCATGCAGTGCTTGATCAAATACATTTTGGAGAAGTGCATTTTAATAACCTTTTTGTGTGGTCTCCATATTGGCCAGAAAGATGTACAGTTTATTATATGAATATTCGTTGTAACCAAATGGTGTAATAATAACTCTTGTATATTAGTTTTCACTATATTGATGAGATTAGTGGCTACCAACTACCAGCACAGCTTTAGACATTATAGTTCATTCTCTTTAAGCAGGATTTATTAGGAAATTATTTATTACAGCGGATTATACTCACAAATGTTCCTAGACTTACCCAATTTCTCTGCCTTTGTATCTGTTTTAATTACCCTCTCTAACTTGCTACTTAGGAATCTTGTGACACCCCTTTTATTGACGTGCCTTCTGTGCTTTTACTCATAGCCACTGGCTCTGTGTGATTCATTTATTCTACTGATTAGCCTGTTATGCCAAAAATATTTTATTATACCTGTGATCTGGTTTTATTTACTTCTCCATATTTATTCCATTATTGTCACATGCCTTCTGCTTGACTTGATGCACTCCAGAGGCTAGATAATAGTGAGGGACATTCTTTGAGGATAATCTCCTCCAATTGGGTAGAATACTCCCCCTCTCCATCTACTTGGACAAAAGGTGTGTGTGTCACTTGGGCCCGGCAAAGGGGGGGGGACCCAATTTCAATTACACGTGAGAAGTCCCCCTTTATTGGATTTGAGGGTTTTTGGTTTTTTCAACAGTGAGCAGCCACAGGAGCTAGAGATTTTAACCTCCCTAATGCTAATATGAGGGTCATATTGACCCCTATAGAGGAAAGGGGGAGGCATGGGGTGATGGGGTGATTTAGGAAGTGGGGGGGAGCACAGCAATCTGTCGATTCTATTATTACATAATACTAAACTGAGCTGGCCTTCGATCTTTGTTCATTCTTTGCAATTTCTATTTGTTAATTTGTCTTTCTGATGAATGAAGGAATAGCCAATATCCCAATCTGAATTTCAGAGAAAAGCAAATGCCCAAGTCTGTATAGGAATTTCACAGCGTTGGCAGAAGACGGGTCCCACAGGATCTTCATATGGGAACACTAAGACGATGGGCTAGGAGATAGATCCAGATATGAAATAAAAAGGTAAACAAATGTGAAATCAGGGACAGAGGCGTTTGGGGGTGACAATAAAATGTAGTGCTGTTGGGAGGGGGGTTTAAAAAATTACAGATGCAGCCATGACTGTGCCGCATTAAACCTTTGTGTGTTCTTGGGCATTCTCCCCCGCTTGATGACCAGCTTGGCTCAGCTTTTACATACCAATGGCTACAAACTAGCCTGAGCTGCACATTTTTATTTACATGTCACAGTTATCTCTGCACTGCTGTATTTTCTGTCCAGAACAATTTAATAGTAACACAGCAGGATAAAGCGCACTAGATAGTGACCATGACAGTGCAGGTGCCCTCAAAGGCACAGACTAGCTACAGGGTTCCTGTAATTCCTGTATACTGCTCATAGTGTATATCCAGACGAGGTCGCCCTAGAGGTACTCAACAGGGGATTTGAACCTGGGTGCTATATATGTTCTATATATGTTCTAAGCCTGTGTTCTTACCTCTGAGCCTTCAGATCTTGGTTTGGCCTGAAACTTAGCCCTGCCATGTCTCCAGCACTGGGGGCTGGACTTTACCTGTGACTGCTCTTGTCACTCATGGTCCACCTGTAGCTGATCACTAATTAGCCAGGTATAAGACACTGTTCATTGACTCTGGTTCCGGTGTTGGTGTTCCAGTGTTCTCCAGTTGGCTCCTGACCATGGCTTTCTATTTGTATACCCTGACTTCTGGCTGTCACGGTTCTCGCCGCAACATCCAGTCTGCCAGACGAGGTCACCCCAGGAGTGCCCAGCAGGGGATTTGAACCCTGGACTTTGGCTTCGTGAATCCTGCTCTTTTGCCACTGTGCTATCCAGCCATTCATGTATTGCTTTAATAGATGTCCTCGCCTTGTTTCCAGCACTGGGAGCTGAACTTACCTGTGGCTGCTCTAGCACACCTGTATCCCATATTAATTGGCTGGATATAAAAGCCTGCCTCACCCTGGGAAGGGTGTCAGCTGTTCTTGAGAAAGCTGCAAATCTGGGTAACACGTTAATTATTGGAGATTTTAATTACCCAGACATAAATTGGGATAGAGGGACTAGTACTTCAGCAAGGGGAATCAGGTTTTTGAATGTGTTAAACGACATCTTTATGTCACAACTGGTACAAGCACCAACTAGAAAGGATGCTTGTCTGGATCTTGTCATAACAAACAATGTTGATCTTTTAACCAACATTCAAGTAGGGGAGCATTTGGGAAATAGTGATCACAATATGGTAAATTGTGAAATAAACTCAAAAAAGCAAAAGCAAGCAGGGTATATTAAAACATATAATTTTAAAAAAAGCCAATTTCAATAAGATTCGGGCAGCTCTGCAACATATCGTCTGGCATAAACTGCTTAGTGATTAAAAACACTGAGGATAAATGGAAACTATTCAAACAAATGTTAGAAAGGTACATTTCTCAGTAAGTACCATTGGGTAATAAATATAAAAGAAACAAATTAAAACCAATGTGGCTTAGTAGAGAAGTAAAACAAGAGATTAAAAATAAGAAAAGGGCATTTAAAGCATTTAGATCGGACAATAAGGAAGCCAATAACGCTAGCAAAAAGGCAATTAAAGTGGCTAAACTAGAAAATGAGAAATTGATAGCTAAAGAATACAAAACCAACCCCCCAATTTTTTTCAAGTACAACAATTCTAAAAAAACAAAAACTGAAGGTGTAGGTACACTGGAAACAGAGTTGGGTTTATTAGCTAATGAAAACCAGGAAAAAGCAGAAATTTTAAATAACTATTCTTCAGTATAAATTAATGAGGATCCTATTGCAAGAGATATGCAAATGATTGCTGCAAAAAAAACTTGCAAATAACTTGTGATTGGATAACTCGAGACAAGGTACTACAGCTATTAAATAAAATTAATGTAAATAAAGCTCCGGGGCCTGACAGTATTCACCCATGAGTACTTAAGGAGCTAAGTGGGGAAATAAGAGAACCTCTTTAATTAATTTTTCAAGATTCTTTTGTTTCAGGTGTTGCACCAGCGGATTGGAGGAAGGCAGATATTGTTCCTATATTTAAAAAGGGTTCAAAATCCTTGCCTGGAAATTATAGACCTGTGAGCTTAACGTCTGTGACTGGGAAAATATTTGAAGGGCTATTAAGGGATAATATTCAGGAATTCATTGGGAAGAACTTTGTTATTAGCAATAATTAGCATGGTTTTATGAAACATCGGTCATGTCAAACTAACCTAATTGCATTCTACGAAGAAGTAAGTAGAAGTATAGATCAGGGTGTTGCAGTGGATGTGATCTACTTTGATTTTGCCAAGGCATTTGATATGGCTCTTCACAATAGGTTAGTCTTCAAACTAAAAGAAATTGGTCTAGATGAATATTCTTGTTCTTGGGTAGAACATTGGTTTAAGGATAGACTACAACAAGTTGTAATTAATGGTACATTTTCAGGCTGGACAAAAGTGGTAAGTGGTGTCCCTCAGGGTTCTGTTTTGGGACCACTTTTATTTAACATATTTATAAATGATCTTGAAATAGGCATTGAAAGCCATGTATCAGTGTTTGCAGATGACACAAAACTTTGTAAAGTAATAAAACGTGAGCAGGATATTGCTTTGCTGCAGAGGGATTTGGATAGATTGGGGGAATGGGCACTAAAATGGCATATGAAATTTAACATAGAGAAATGCAAAGTTATGCACTACAGGGTTAAGAATGCACAAGCAACTCACACACTAAATGGTAGTGAATTAGGGATAACCACACACGAGAAGGATTTGGGAATTGTTATAGACAACAAATTTGGCAGCAATATGCAATGTCAATCTGCAGTTGCTAAGGCCAGTAAGATTTTGTCATGTATTAATAGGGGCATAAATTCTCGGGATGAAAATATAATTTTGACTCTTTATAAATCGCTGGTAAGACCACACCTTGAATATGCTGTGCAATTGTGGGCGCCTGTTCTAAAGAAAGATATCATGGCACTAGAAAAGGTCCAGAGACGAGCTACAAAATTGATAAAAGGAATGGAGCATTTTAGTTATGAAGATAGGTTAAAAAAAAATTAAATCTGTTTAGTTTGGAAAAACGGTGCCTGAGAGGGGATATGATAAATTTATACAAATATATTCGGGGCCAGTACAAACCTTTATCTGGAAATCTATTCATAAACAGGGCTATACATAGGACACGAGGTCACACATTTAGGCTGGAAGAAAAGAGATTTCATCTAAGGCAAAGAAAAGTTTTTTTTACAGTAAGAGCAATAAGGATATGGAATTCTCTGCCTGAAGAGGTGGTTTTATCAGAGTCCATACAGATGTTTAAACTGCAATTGGATAAATAGTTGCAAAAACATAACATACAGGGATATCATTTCTAATTAGTGGGGTAATAGCTGCTTGATCCAAGGAGACATCTGACTGCTATTTTGGGGTCAAGAAGGAATTTTATCCTAATTTGTGGCAAAATTGGAAGCACTTCAGACCAGGTTTTTTGCCTTCTTTTGGATCAACAGCAAAAACATATGTGAGGAAGGCTGAACTTGATGAACACAAGTCTCTTTTCAGCTATGTAACTATGATGAAAGTTAAATTTTATTCACCTACTACAGTGAGGGAAAAAAAAGTATCTGATCCCCTGCTGATTTTGAACGTTTTCCCACAGACAAAGAAATGATCAGTCTAGAACAGGCTTCCCCCAACTTATTTCACTCATTGCCATGCAAATCAATTCATAACTTTTTTGACATGCATTTTCTGTATTTTTTTTTGTTTGTTTGTTTTCTTATTTTGTCTCTCACTGTTAAAATACACCTACCATTAAAATTATAGACTGATCATTTCTTTGTCAGTGGGCAAACATTCAAAATCAGCCGGGGACCAAATCCTTTTCCCCCCTCACTGTACTACTCCTGTTATTACCTCTCTGGGTTTACACCACCTGAGAGATATTCATTTATTCACATATTTGTCCCTTCTGCTTTCTCAACCACAGTATCCTGGACTTTGTATTTAATACTTCATGTGTGTCATTTATAATATATACTTTTTATGTGTTAGTCCGGTATACTAGTCATGTCTACTTACTTAGGAGTATTGTATATCATTTGGATATTATTATTATTATTATTATAATATTTTTTTTTTCTTTACACAAACACTCTTTTGTTTGGTCCGTGTATAATGAAGACTATTTTAATCTCATCATTTTCTATGTCATTAATCCATCCAGTATACAAATCACTCTCTTAGAGATCCTAACCTTAGTGACCTTTGGGTTGCTTTGTTTTTTTTTTTAAGTCCTTCTTCGTATTGATATATACTGTATATAAGTGTTACCCCATATTGCGGAGCTTCTGGCTCAACTTTATATCTGACCCATTGACTTACTTACAGTTGTGCAAAAGAATTTGCATACCCTTGCAGAAAAAAAGAAAATGATATAAAAAGATATCCAAAGCCTTGAAAATGCCAGTCAGCGCTGTTCAATCATGTATTAAAAAGAGGAAAATTGGGGAGCTCTTGCTACTAAACCAAAGTTAAATAGACCAATAAAGATTTCAGCCACAACTGCCAGAAGAATGTATGGGATACAAAGAAAAACCCACAGGTAACCTCGGGAGAAATACCGGCTGCTCTGGAAAAATACTGTGTGGTTGTTTCAAGGAGCACAATACGATGATACTTGAACAGAAATGAGCTACATGGTCGAATTGCAAGAATGAAGCCTTTACTGCGTCAATGCCACAAAAAGCAAAGTCTGAGTTTTATGGTCATAACCATAAGCACTATGTTTGAAGACGGGTCAAAAAGGCCTATAGCGAAAAGAATACCATCCTCGTTGTGCAGCATGTTGTTGACTCACCGATGTGAGGGGTGTGGGGGTGAGCTCTAAAGGCACGGGAAATCTTGTAAAAATTGATGGCAAGATAAATGCAGCATGTTATCAGAAAAAACTGGCAGACAATTTGCATTCTTCTGCATGAAGGCTGCGCATGGGACGCTCTTGGACTTTCCAGCATGACAATGACCCTAAGCACAAGGCCAAGCTGACCCTCTAGTGGTTTCAGCAGAAAGAGGTGAAGGTTCTGGAGTGGCCATCAGTCTTCTAATCGAGTAACTGAGGAGATCTCAAGTGTGCGGTTCATGCAAGATAAATGGGCAGCTATACCATCTGCAAGAATTAGGGGCCTCACAGACAACTAATACAATAAACTGCACGTTGTCCTTGATGCTAAAGGGGGCAATACACAGTATTAAGCGCTAAGGGTATGTAGACTTTTGAACAGGGGTCATTTAATTTGTTTAAATGTTTTCTTTTAAAATGGTTCATATATTACCAATTCTCCGAGGGTATGTAAACTTTTGAGCACAACTGTAGCTATATATTTATAACTTGGTAAAGTGTCAGTACTTGATAAATGTGTAATATTCGGCAGATGCACTAAAGACTTGTTTGTCTTTAATTGATTTTTTTTTTTTTAATAAACATTTTCCTTTTAGTATTGCTCTTAACAGTTTCATTTTTCATTCTATATTTTACATATATTTTTTTTGTTTTGGATTGGCAGATCCAAAAATGAAAAGAACTGTAATGATTTGATGATGAAAATTAGATTAAAGCTCTAAAATATTTCACCCTTCGTCCAAAGGCTGATTTCACATCATTATTTCTCAAGCTGTAAATCAGTGGGTTAACCATGGGCACAGCAGCAGTGTTAAATAGAGAAAACAGTTTATAAGAGATCACAGTGTTTGTAGATACTGGGGTTAAATATTGGCATCCTATGGTAATGTAGAGAAACAGGACCACTATGAGGTGTGAGGAACACGTATAAAAAGCTTTACGTCGCCCAATTTTTGTCTGAATTCTCAATATCGTCACAATAATGAAAACATAAGAGATGAAGGTAAGCAGACAAGGGGTGAGATTTAGCAGTAACAGCCCCTCTGTAAATATCAGTATCTCCAAAGCCAACGTATCACTGCAAGAGAGTTTCATGACTGGCACAAGATCACAGTAGAAATGATTGATAGAGTTTGAACGATAGCAGGTATAACTTGATAATAAAATGATATACGGTATAACTTGTAAAAATCCCAACATCCAACAGACAATGGCTAACAGGCAACAGGTCTTGGAGTTCATGACTAGTGGATAACGTAGAGCCATGCAGATCGCTGCGTAACGATCATAGCTCATTGCCGTTAATAGTAACAGTTGATCACCGGTGATACTCGAGAAAAAATACACTTGTGTCATGCAGCAGAAAAATGTAATTGTTCCATTACCTGTTACATACTTCACCAGGATCCTATGTAGAGTGACAGTGGTAGAAGACATGTCCATGACAGACAAGTTACTAAGGAAGAAGTACATGGGAGTATGAAGGTGACGATCCATACAGATCAGGAGGAAGATGGTCATGTTGCCACCAAGAGTGATGATATACATGAATAGAACCAGGAGGAAGATTGGAAGCTGCAGGTTGGGATCATCCGAAATCCCTTTAATAATGAAATATGTTACTTTGGTGTGATTTAACATTTCTATTTTGATGGTGTTGGTTCTACAAGAAAAGAAATTGTAAAAACAGCAATCGTAAAAACAGCAGATTAAACTCACCTTTACATATTTAATGCTTTTATTAAATATATTGACTTTTAATGTGATGTTTCAATGAGTGTGCAGAGTGTAAATGGGGTTAAGGAATCCCAGACACAAGACTAATAAAATACAGCACTGGTTTATATTTCTGCATTATGTAGATAATGCATTAAGCACACACAATAAAAAAAAAAAAATACTAACAAGTTTAAACTACTATTAAGAAGTGTCGGTAGCAGACAGACTCATTCCTCACCTGGAATCAGCTCCACCAATTTGGGGTTTTGGAATCAATAGTTTATCATAGGATGAAGGGAACCACTCTTTAGACGGATAGAGTGAAAGTTTTGCAAGGTACTTTGATAGAAAGTTGTTAAAAGTAAACAAATTCTGGTCACAATTCTCAGTGCCGGTTTGAAGCGGCTCTGGGAATTGTGAGTGCATTACTATAGATATTTAATAAGGGATTCAAATAATTCAGAGATCCTGCACTATAAAGCAGTGTTTCCCAACCCAGTCCTCAAGGCACACCTACCAGTCCAGGATTTAGGGATTACCCAGTTGTGTCTAAGGTGTTTTTACAAAGAAGAAAAAAAACACCTTAGACACAACTGGGTAATCCCTAAATCCTGGACTGGTAGGTGTGCCTTGAGGACTGGGTTGGGAAACACTGCTATAAAGCACTGTTTATCCTTTCAGATTTATATATGAAAATTGTTTACACAAAGCTGACCACAAAAGAAAGCAAAATGCTCATTGTTGTCTGGTTTGTTTCTTTGTGAATTGTCCTTATGGCACTTTGGGTTATGGAACATGGATGACCTATCAATAGCCCCCCAAAATACATCCTTTCTATTTCACCATTAGCATTTACTGCCTTCACTGTAAGACTATTCCAAGTATCCTTTCTTTTACGTAGATTTTATCACTTACAATTATGTTTAAAGCTCCCATTCAGCTGAACGCTGTTGGAGGAAGTCTCGCACCTTGTCAGACTTTCTCCATTAAAATTTGTCTTGCGGTCATACAGTGCAGCCCTTACCCTTGCTAAACAGTCCTACTTTTCCACTCTCATTAGTTCATGCTCCCACAATCCTAGGCATCTTTTTAATACCTTTAACGCTCTTCTTCGCCCTGCTGTTTTCTACCCCACAAACTAATCTTTTAGCTAATAGCTTTGCATGTTACTTTACTGACAAGATTAAACAGTTAATGAATTAATTCTCCCCTATTCTCCCCTATCCATCTCAACCTCACTTGGACCATACCAAGAGGTGGCGGTGATTCTCATTTCCTCTAGCCCCGCCGCTTGATCCCATCCTGTCCCACCTCATCAGATCTCTCTCCCCTTGTCTTGTGCCTTCCTTAACACACATCTTCAACTGCTCTATTTCTTCTGATGTTTTCCCAGCTCCCCTTAAAAATGCTACTTCTTCAAAAAGCCATCTCTTGACCCAACTCTCCCTTCCAACTATCGTCTCTTTGGAAGGAGCTCCCTTTTTCCTCAAAGCTTTTGGAAAGACTTGTCTTCACCCATCTGACTTGCTTCCTCAATTCCAACTTTCTCATTGACCCTCTTCAGTCTAGATTCTGCCCCCTCAACTCCACAGAGACTGCTCTGATTCGAGTTACAAATTATCTAATTGCAGCTAAAAGGCCACTACTCCATACTAATTCTCATTGACCTCTCTGCTGCCTTTGACACTGTTGTCAATCCTTTAAGAAGTCTCTCAAAACTCATCTTTTTAGGAATGCTTACGGCTTCCAAAAGTAAATTCTATCTCTTAATCCTTCCTCTTGTTCTCCTAAAGTGACACACTCCACTCTCACCTCCAGTTCTGCTACTTTCCTACCACGTCTATTTGCTGTCTCCCTCAATACCCTTTCTATTGTGTTTTTATACCTCCTCGAGATTGTAGAGTCATTTGAGCAGGGTCTTCAACTACCTATTGTTCCTGTTACACTTTGTTATTGTCTCATTTGGTAAATTCCCCTCTTATTGTAAAGCGCTGCGGAATAAGCTGGCACTATATAAATACCAATAATAATAATTTTTAAAAAAGTGTAAAGTGGCTCCTGTTTTATAGGAAAGTGCTAAGCTATAGGGGGGATTTATTATCACGGCAAAAACGATTTTGGGTATAAGTTGCTAAAACTGCTTGTTTCTGGACTAGCAAAAGTATGGAATTTGCTCCCTCTGTAATATATTAAGGGGATGCAACTTATTTAGTCACAAGGCTGGAACCGGTTAATAAAACACCAAAAAATGATACTGCACTCAAAAAAAAGCTTTAGATAAAGTTCATTGCTTCACTTAATAATTCAATATAATATTGTATAGACAAAATTCATTGATTGCAAAAAAAAATACTCAAAATAAATAAATGTGTCAGTTCTTTGTATGTTTTAACATCTTCAAGCTGTTTATAGATCTCTTCTTATCCCATACTACCATTGGCTCTTCCCATTGGCTCTTCGTATGTGAGTGTATTTTATCCATACGTTGTTTTATTGTTTATTACGGTATTACCCTATGTTATTTTTCTGTGTTTTTTTCAGAGAGTAATTCTACTGTGAGTAATATTATTGTGTTTTGTGTGCTCTCACCATATTTTATTTATTCTTCACTTGTGTTATTTTAGTGGTTATTGTGGCCCACTAAGGTAATAGTAGCACCAGTATTTGTTCAAATTATTTTACACCGTACGTTTTATATTTTACTATTTGTCTTAGCCACTTTTCGGTGATAATCTATTTTTGAATATGTCTATTGGTCAATTAAGATCAGGATGGTTGAAAGACCTAGATAAAAAATATTCTGGTAACAATACAGTTATTAGTGGAATTATTTCTAATAATTTGGATGTTACTTGTCTACAATTAGAAAGACTCCTGATCAAAGAAATGAAGCTAAAATGGGAAGTTTTTATGTTCGAAAAATATACTTCCCTCCAAATTACACCTAGAGGTCTCAGATTTTATAAACTCCCAACATCAGACCAAGACAATCCAGTTTTTATGCAAATTTGGAATAATTCGTTGGAATCTTTTTCCAAACATATGGTATTTTAATAGAACAAAAATCACAGGTTTTAAACCAGTTAGATATTTCCATCAGAGAAATTCAATCTCAATTAGAACCATTTAAAGTGATGGAAGAATTAAATGAAATTATAGATACAATGATCATAAAAATAAAAAATATAGAGGTTAAGGTAATTGAAAATAAAAAAAGAAAACTTCAGCGAGATCAAGAAGATTATAAGAGTGGTAATATTAGGTCTGAACAGAAGGCTAATTATCAGAAAAGAAGAGTTTTTCCCACAGTGAAACATAATAGAAGGTACCAAAGTCCTAACAATAGAAATGCAAAAACAGATAGAGACCTGGTACAGCCAGTAGCAGCCAGATGGAGATCTCGGTCCAGAAGGGAGTTAGAAGATCCTCTTAGTCAATTTTTTAAAGATAATGATAAATGGACTGAAGTTAGGTCTAAAAAAATCAATGAAACAAAGTGACTGTGGGACTGATAATGATAGAAATAGAAAACCTTTCATTAGGCGGACCCCAAAAAGAAAAGAAATCTTTGAAACCTCTAACAGATTTGAGCACCTTAAAAATCAAGACTCAAATGATTTTTTAGGGATAAGACCCTTAGAAATAAGGGAAAAGAGACAATGACATACCCCATTAAAAAGATCAAGAGAACTAGGAGAGGAAGAAATAGAATTAAAGGAAGAAAGGGAAAAAAAGAGGAGGAACGAGAACTTTTGGAGAAAATAAATTTAAAAAAAGATAATGATAATTTTAGAATTTTTAATTTATCTAATAAAGTTTTAACGGAAGCGCATGTTAATGTTTTTAGAAAGGGTTTTAATTTTCCCCCTAGTTGTAATTTAGATAAATTTAATTCTTTTTTAGACATTAATAGGTTTTTAAGAAAGTTATGTCTTAAAAACTTTTTTAAGGTACCTTTAGAAAATACACCAACTGATATTAATGATATATTTATTCATAGAAAAAATCTACATTCTACCCTACTAATTGCAAATCTGATGTAATGAAAACCTTTGAAAAATTGTGCTGCAAAGACATTAAGAAGATTAAGCCAATTAATAAATATCAGGAAAATTTATTGAGAGAGGAGAAAATAGCTATGAATGATCTTAAAAAAGATAAATCAATTATTATTAAACCAGCAGATAAGGGGGGTGGGGTGGTAGTATGGGATAAGAAGAAATATTTACAAGAGATCTATAAACAGCATGAAGATGTTAAAACATACAAGGAACTGACACATAACCCCCTTCCAGAAATCAAATTAAAATATAAGGAATTTTTAAATGAAGGGTTAGCAACAGGTATTTTAACGAAAAAAGAGTACGAATTTTTAGATAATAAATACCCTAGGATTCCTGTCATTTATATTTTACCTAAAATACATAAAGATATTGATAATCCTCCAGGTAGACCAATAGTGTCTGGAATAGGGTCCCTGTTATCCCCTTTGTCTCAATATATAGACCAATTTTTACAAAAGAAGGTGACCAAATGTCCAGCATATTTAAAAGATACGATGAGTCTACTCCAAATTTTAGAAGATTTTACTTGGCAGGAAGACTTCATTATGGCAACATGCGACGATAAAAGTTTGTATACCATTATTGAACACGAAAAAGGGTGTGAGGCTGTTAAATTTTTCTTAAAAAAGTCAGGAGAGATGGATGATCTCCAAATAGACTTTTTAATTAAAAGTATTGAATTTATTTTAAAAAACAATTTTTGGGGGGTTTGAGAATAAATTTTATCTTCAGATTTTAGGTACAGCAATGGGGACCAGATTTGCCCCAAATTACGCAAATCTTTTTATGTCATTTTGGGAAGAAGAATATATCTTCTCCAAGACAGATTTTGGGGCAAGTCTGGTCCTCTATAAAAGATATATAGACTATATTTTTATTATTTGGAAAGGAAATAGGGAATCTCTGGAACTTTTTATTAATGCTCTTAATTCTAATTTTTATAACATTAATTTATCTTATGAAATTAGTAAAGAAAATGTTAATTTTTTAGATCTTTTAATTTATATTGAAAATAATAAAATCAAAAGCAAAACTTTTTTTAAAACTGTTGATGTAAATAGTTTTATAGATTTAAAAAGTTTCCACTTTAAACCGTGGCTCACGAATATACCAAAAGGACAATTTTTAAGATTGAAAAGAAACTGTACGGAAATAGAGGAATATTTTAAACAAGCAAAGATATTAAAATGTAAATTCATAGAAAAAGGATATACATAAGACGATTTAGATACAATAGAGAAAGAGATTGCTGAGAAAGAAAGACAACCTCTCCTTAAATACAAACCAAAAAATAGTAAAAAATTCGGAGATGAACAAAATGATAAGAAGATAATTCCTTTTATTTTCGATTTTAGTTCCAATAATAGAGCATTACAAAAGATAGTCAAAAAACATTGGTATGTTCTGAAACAAGACCCAGAAATCCTTCTGTTTTTAGATTCAAAACCTTAATTTATTTTTAGAGGGGCAAGCAATTTTAGACAAATATTAACAAAGAGCTTTTTAGACAAAGATAAAATTGATAATTTTTTAAAGGGGAGTAAGGGTTTTCACTATTGTGGTGTTTGTCAAGGATGTTTATGTAAAACCAGCAAAAATAAAAAAGTTACACAGTTTACGTAATTAATTACTAAAAGGGAATATACAATTAAGTCATTTATTAACTGCTCGAGCAAAGGTATAATTTATTTACTCACTTGTCCTTGCGGGTTACAATATATTGGTAAGACAATGCACACTTTAAAAACCCGAATTAGAGAGCATATATATAATATAAGATGTAAATTCGCTAATCATAGTGTATCAAAACACTTTGCAGAAACCCATAATGGAGACACGAAAGGTATTGAATTTGTAGGGATAGATCTGGTTAAAAACCACTGGAGAGGTGGAGATAAGGAATACACCCTGGGATTCACAGAGATGAAGTGGATGTTCGAAATGGACACCATGATCCCAAATGGTTTGAATGTGGATTTCGAAATCAATAAATATATTTAATTTTATTTTATAGATCTATCCCTGTCTATTTTAGCCCTTTTATACCTGATTATTAATAATTATTTTTTAATTTTTATATCCCATTTTCTATATAATTTTCTTAAGAATTTTTTCTTATCTTAAATGTTTTTATATATTTTCTTACATTTGAATTTTTTTTAATTTTATTCAGTGTTCATAAGTTTATTTTGTACTTTATTGTCTTTTTTCCCCTCTTTTTTAGTATATTTACTAATTTCCCTTTTATTCTCTTTAATCAGCTCTTTTTTTCAGCCATTATCCATTAGAGAACCGTTTGGGATCTATATGGTCATATGTATTTTAATTATTTCTGTTTTATATTTTGGTAAGTTTTCAAGTTTTACGTCTATTTCTATTGTATGCCGCTTAGAATATCTTTTGTTTACATCATGACGTTTGCTACACGTCATTTCGACCGAACCGGAAGTGACGCGGTGACGTGATGACGCAGGGCACGTCCCTACGTCACATGCGGAAGTACAATGCCGCAAATGCGGTGAAAATCGGCGCCAAAATGGATAGAAAAGAGACCTCACGTCTGGACAAACTACAGCACCTCTGACGAAGGCTCTCATGCCGAAACGCGTTAGGTGAACTCCAAGGACATTTTGGGACTATTTATCCATATTGTTTGTGGGACTTTCCTTGTTTCTTTTATTTATTCATTTTTATCAAATATTAAAATTAAAGTTTGATCTTGAACCTGCGTTCCTGATTCTTACATCAACTTTGAGAAGAGCCCAGTGGAAGTCTGTTCCAGTCCTGAGGATTATTTTATTTCCAGGCGTGCAGTGTGAGCCAGCTTGTAATTGGCTCTTCGCATGTGAGTGTATTTTATCCATACGTTGTTTTATTGTTTATTACGGTAATACCCTATGTTATTTTTCTGTGTTTTTTTCAGAGAGTAATTCTACTGTGGGTAATATTATTGTGTTTTGTGTGCTCTCACCATATTTTATTTATTCTTCACTAGTATCATTTTTTGGTATTTTGTAATTTTTGGAGGTAAATGGGCCACCTTGCTACTTTGCACCAATATAGATGAAAGAGTGCCTGTACATAGAATCTTTCTTGGAACCGGTTAATACTCAAGAATAGTGATGTCGCGAACCCGAAATTTTCGGTTCGCGAACGGCGAACGCGAACTTCCACAAATGTTCGCGAACCGGGCGAACCGCCATAGACTTCAATGGGCAGGCGAATTTTAAAACACACAGGGACTCTTTCTGGCCACAATAGTGATGGAAAAGTTGTTTCAAGGGACTAACACCTGGACTGTGGCATGCCGGAGGGGGATCCATGGCAAAACTCCCATGGAAAATTACACAGTTGATGCAGAGTCTGGTTTTAATCCATAAAGAGCAGAAATCACCTAACATTCCTAAATCACAATGAATATGGATTGACACCTGACATATGACATATTGACACCTTGACATATGGATTGACACCTGTCCTCAGAGCCCCTGATGCACACGGACACAGAGCAGAATAGAGACTGGTCCCCCTACATAGGGTCACTTGGCAGATATGGATTGACACCTGTCCTAAGGATCCCTGATACACAGTGACACAGAGCAGAATAGGGACTGTTCCCCCTACATCGGGTCACTTGGCAGATATGGATTGACACCTGTCCTAAGGTTCCCTGATACACACTGACACAGAGCAGAATAGGGACTGGTCCCCCTACATCGGGTCACTTGGCAGATATGGATTGACACCTTGTTACAAACTGCTATTTGTAACGGGCCCTTTAAATGGCAAATTGCCCTGCTTCCCTGGGTTGTGGAGAAGCCTACTTGCCAGCCTCCTCCCGCATGACTATGGCCCCTGGGAGATTGTGAAAATGTATGCACTTTTATTTGGTGTGTATGGCCCTTTAAGACTGTCGGTGGGCATATTGGGGCTTATGGACTCTTTATGTGACTGGTGCTGGCCCTTTAAACACCTTTTTTGGGACATCAGAAAGATTGGGACACTGCCCCTTTAAGGCCGTGTCCCCAGACTTGTTGGGGACACGGCCCCTTTAAGACGGTGTCCCCTGTGTCCCCAGACCTGGTGCAAACCCTTTGTGCCTGCCTTGCTATTTCCCACTTGGTTCAGTAAATGGGAAATTATTTCAGCTGCAGAGACTAAGTCCCATTCGGCGATGGGACTTAGTCTTTTTTTCAGCCGTTTTTTTCAGCCTTATTTCAGCTGCAGAGACCAAGTCCCATTCGGCGATGGGACTTAGTCTTTTTTTCAGCCTTATTTCAGCTGCAGAGACTAAGTCCCATTCGCGATGGGACTTAGTCGTTTTTTCAGCCTGAAATAGACCGACCTCACAGCCCAAATCTATGGAACTGTTTTGGGTAGGAAAATGTGCTTGCGGTCGGTCATAAAGGGACCTCCAGCTAACTTTTAACCCCTGGATGGATTTGGCTGATTTTTGGTTATGTTTATGTTTTAAGTGTGCTGATTCCAAATATGTAATTATGAAGATGGGATGTGTAGTTTTAAAGTTACAGGGTATGGCTAAAAACTGTATTTTTACTGCCTGTGTTTAATTATGTTAATCTTTTCCCAAACGTCATTTCGTTCAAAGTGGAGAGAATGTTAAAAATATATATTTTTGTTCGGAGTGTGAGAAATGCTTTTCAGCCGCTTCTAATCTTAAGCATCATTTGAGGAGCCATACAGGAGAGAAACCTTATTTGTGGTGTGTTTAGTATTGTTCTGATCAGTTTAATACCTTTCGCGTCTCCTATCAGTGGACGTGTATATGGCAGCCATTTTAGGAACCGCACACCTGTGACCCGAGCAAGGTCACCTCGTTCAACAGGCGACAACATTTGTCCCTCCAGGAAGAAGAGCCTGAACCCTTACCGGCTGCACGTGTCTTACCTGTACATGGAAAGCTGCTCTGGTTCCTTGATGAGCCAGCTGCCCGTGAGTTAACATGTCCCGCGGAGAAGCACTCTGTCCTGTAAAGCCTCACCAAAAAAAAGGAGTGGTGTGTTTAGTATTGTTCTGATCAGTTTAATACCTTCCGCGTCTCCTATCAGTGGACGTGTACACGGCATTGATTTTTGTAACAGGGAGATGGAAGAAGAGGTTTGGTCGGTCCTCTTACTGCAAATTTGGGGCACTACGCGGTCAAGCTAATGTGACACCAGATAGGAGTGGTGTGTTTAGTACTATTTTTATCAGTTTAATACCTTCCGCGTCTCCTATCAGTGGACGTGTACACGGCATTGATTTTTGTAACAGGGAGATGGAAGAAGAGGCTTGGTCGGTCCTCTACTGCAAATTTGGGGCACTGCGCGGTCAAGCTAATGTGACACCAGATAGGAGTGGTGTGTTTAGTACTATTTTTATCAGTTTAATACCTTCCGCGTGTCCTATCAGTGGTCGTGTACACGGCAGTAATTTATGTAACAGGCAGATGGAAGAAGATGCTTGGTTGGTCCTCCTAACTGGAGACTGTGTTGCTGTACGGGTGGCAGGTGGAGCCATTAATAAAGTACACACTGCTTTATAAAGCCATTTATAAAGTACACACTGGCGGCTTG
>OW240920.1:4179587-4199820 GCA_933207985.1 Pelobates cultripes | reverse complement strand
TGTAAAGCATACTTTTCAATTTATTTTGCAAATGCTGCATCCTTTCATACTTGTTGTAATTCGGTAACATTTCCGCCACTTTCTGCTTATACCGGGGGTCTAGTAGCGTGGACACCTAGTACAGGTCGTTCTCCTTCAGCCTTTTTATACGAGGGTCCCTCAACAGGCACGACAGCATGAAAGACCCCATTTGCACAAGGTTGGATGCCGAGCTACTCATTTCCCGTTCCTCCTCCTCACTGATGTCAATGAAGGTATTTTCTTTCCCCCAGCCAATGCATTAAATACCCCACAGGTGTACCAGATAGGTGACAACGAGCACCCTGGGATGCCTGTTGTGGCTGGTCTTGCTCCTCCTCTTCCTCCTCCTCAAAGCCACATTCCTCCTCTGACTCCTCTTCCTCACAATCCTCTTCCAGCGTTGCCGCAGGTCCAGCAAGCCATGCTGATAAGGCTGTTTCTGGAGGTGATGGTGACCACAACTCTTCCTCTTCCTCTTCACGCTCATCTACGGCCTGATCCAGCACTCTTCGCAGGGCACCCTCCAGGAAGAAAACAAATGGTATGATGTCGCTGATGGTGCCTTCGGTGCGACTGACTAAATTTGTCACCTCCTCAAAAGGACGCATGAGCCTACAGGCATTGCGCATGAGCGTCCAGTAACGTGGCAAAAAAATTCTCAGCTCCCCAGAGGCTGTCCTAGCACCCCGGTCATACAAATATTCATTAACGGCTTTTTCTTGTTGGAGCAGGCGGTCGAACATTAGGAGTGTTAAATTCCAACGTGTCGGGCTGTCGCAAATCAAGCGCCTCACTGGCATGTTGTTTCGCCGCTGGATATCGGCAAAGTGAGCCATGGCCGTGTAGGAACGCCTGAAATGGCCACACACCTTCCTGGCCTGCTTCAGAACGTCCTGTAAGCCTATATACTTATGCACAAAGCGTTGTACGATCAGATTACACACATGTGCCATGCACGGCACATGTGACAACTTGCCCAACTTCAATGCCGCTAACAAATTTGTTCCGCTGTCACAAACCACTTTGCCGATATCCAGTCGCTGCGGAGTCAGCCACTTTTCCACCTGTGCATTCATGGCGGACAGGAGTGCTTGTCCGTGTGACTCTCTGCTTTCAAGCAAGTCAAAACCCAAGACGCAAGCGGACACCGCCGTATCCTGATGGGAATAGTACCTGGGGAGCTGGGGGTGCCGCGATGTGGGAGCAAGACGCAGCAGCAGGAAGAGGACTCAGCCGGGAGGAGGTTGCGAAGAGGATGGAGTAGGAGGAGTAGAGGGAGGTGCAGCAGGACTCTGTAAGTCGTGGCGGGTAAGTCACCAACTCTCTGCAGAGCCATGTATTCCATGCTTGGCAGCAGTCAGCAGGTTTACCCAATGCGCAGTGTAGGTGATATACCTGCCCTGACCATGCTTTGCAGACCAGGTATCAGTGGTCAAATGGACCCTTGCCCCAACACTGTGTGCCAGAGATGCTATTACTTCCCTTTGCACAATTGAGTACAGGTTGGGGATTGCCTTTTGCGAAAAGTAATTTCGGCCGGGTACCTTCCACTGCGGTGTCCCAATAGCTACAAATTTTTTGAACGCCTCAGACTCCACAGCTTGTATGGTAAAAGCTGGCGGGCTAATAGTTCGGACAAGCCAGCAGTCAGACGCTGGGCAAGGGGGTGACTTTCTGACATTGTCTTCTTACGCCAAACATGTCCTTGACAGACACATGATCAGGGAAGATGAGCTTAAAACTGCCTGGCATGGTGCTGAGTGGCTGATGGTTGAGAGGGGACAAGGGAGGACAGCAAGAAAGATTGATGAATAGAGGTAATAGCGCTGACGCAGCTGAAGCGATGTTGACCAGGAGGGATTGGCGGCTTAGGCAGGGCGTAGCTGTTTCTGTGCTCTATGTGCTGATCCCATAGGCGTCTGTGATGTGAGATCATGTGCCTACGCAAAGCAGTTGTACCTAGGTGGGTGTTGGACTTCCCACGACTCAGTTTCTTTTGGCACAGGTTGCAAATGGCATCGCTGTTGTCAGAGGCAGACACACAAAAAAAATTCCACACTGCCGAGCTCTGCAATGACGGCATTCTGGTGGTGGACACAGCATGCGTTGATTGGCGTGCTGTCGGGCTGACCCCGGGTGTCGATGCATGCCGTCTGACTGTGCCACTAGCTCCTTGCGACGACCTCCCCCTGCTTCCAACTCGTCTCCTCCTCCTCCCTGTCTCCCCATCTGAACTTTCGCGCTGTTCTTCTTCTTGACGAGCGGGCACCCACGTGACATCCATGGACGCATCGTCATCATCAACCGTTTCACTTGTATCTGACAACTCAGCAAAGGAAGCAGCAGCAGGTACAACATCATCATCATCATCACACCGTACATCCATGTGTGTAATGCTGCCTGCCTGAGACATATCCCTGTTATCTACATCCTCTGGCAATAATGGTTGCGCATCACTCATTTCTTCAAACGGATGTGTGAATAACTCCTCTGACATACCAACTGAAGCGGCTGTGGTGTTAGTTTTGGTGGTGGCGGCAGGCGGGTGAGTGGTATCTTGAGAGGTGCCTGAAGCTAAGCTGGAGGAGGATGGTGCGTCAAGGTTCTGAGCGGAGGCTGTAGAAGATTGGGTGTCTTGTGTTAGCCAGTCAACTATGTCCTCAGAACTTTTCAAGTTCAGGGTACGTGGCCTCTGAAAACTGGGCATTATTCTAGGGCCAAAAGGAATCACAGCACCACGACCACGATGGCCCCTGCGGGGTGGCCTGCCTCTGCCTGTCATTTTTGTTGGGATTAGTGGTACTATGCGTGCAAGCTACTGTGAGACCAGATATGAGTGGTAATGTGCACTGGCACAGTTGTGCAGAGCACAGGCTGTAGGCCTGACACCCGCTTGAAGATAACTAACTGCTATTCAATCTATAACAGGGAAAAAAGTGTTTTTTGTTTTTAAATACAAGCTTTGTGTCACCAGATCTAAGTGGTGGCACTGGTCACCGTATCCACTGTTAGCGTAACACACCTGCTTGAAGATAACTAACTGCTATTCAATCTATAACAGTGAAAAAGTGTTTTGTTTTTAAATCCAAGCTTTGTGTCACCAGATCTAAGTGGTGGCACTGGTCACCGTATCCACTGTTAGCGTAACACACCCGCTTTAAGGACACTGACTGCTATTCAATCTATAACAGTGAAAAAAGTGTTTTGTTTTTTTTAAATCCAAGCTTTGTGTCACCAGATCTAAGTGGTGGCACTGACTGGGGAAATGGGTACAGTATGCACTGTGAGCCTGACACAGAAGCTGGCAGCAGTGGCAGACAACTGACTGCTATTCAATCTATAACAGTGAAAAAAGTTTTTTGTTTTTAAATCCAAGCTATTGTGACACCAGATGTAATTGGTGGCACTGACTGGGAAATGGGCACTGTGAGCCTGACACAGAAGCTGGCAGCAGTGGCAGACAACTAAGTGCATTTACATTAGATAGAAAAAAAAAATCCAAAAAAAGCATACCCTTATCCCTAACCTAGCTATGCTTTTCCCTATCTTATGAACAGCAGCTACACTTTCCCTCCTCTTACTAAGCATGCAGCTTGAGAATGAATCTAAAATGGATGCCTTCCAGGAGGTGGGAGGGTCTGCTAGGGAGGGTGTGCTGCTAATTGGCTGGAATGTGTCTGCTGACTGTGAGGTATAGGGTCAAAGTTTACTCAATGATGACGAATAGGGGGCGGGTCGAACCGCGCATATGTTCGCCCGCCGTGGTGAACGCGAACATGCTATGTTCGCCAGGAACCGTTCGCCAGCGAACCGTTCGGTACATCACTACTCAAGAACAAGAAGAAAGGAAAAAAAAACGAGAGGAATAAAAAGTAATTAGAAAGTAAATTGATGTGATGAAAATATCACACAATAACAATATAACACAAACACCCAGATGAAAGTGGGTTCCCTATTCCAACAGGGAAGAGGTTTGGAGGGAATGAGGAGATGTATGTGCAAATCCTAGTAGAGCTATAGGGAATCATGGTAATACTAGTTACAGATATGAGAGAATGGGAATTCTCAGTGATAAACCAGAATATCTTGGCTACCGTACCATGAAGCCAACCCTAAATGGGGACTGCCACCAAACACAGTGCAAGTACAGTGCTCGAGTGTAAAACTTTGATATCGAAATTCCATGAGGATTGCAGCTAATAACAGTGTGAAGCATGTTTGTCTTCCTTCTTTATGACTCATCAAAGCCTAGCTATTTCACATAGTTTTTAACATGAATAATTTTCATATTTTTCATAAATACGTGTACTATTTTATAGATAGACTTGCAGACTCAGTTCTTGATAAAAACTGCCTTCTGATTGGTGACCACTGTCTGTTGATTTAATGTTACAACATATACGGAGGGATGTAGCACATGATTAGATATTACCTTGTATAAAGCGTTCATGGGGCAGGATGGAAATATAGAACAATTGCCTTCTGTGCAAAGTCACCATACTTTTCTCTAAGCTGTAAGTGGGCAAATGGTAGATCTGTAAGGGAAAAATTGTTGAGGATCATGGGAGTTGCAGTAATTTATTTCCCTTTACAATTTAAAGCATTCGGAGATGTGTGAGCTGAAGGTAATCTGGTAAAAACCTTTGTTCAGAATTATTCCACTTCTGTTGCTTATGAAAAATATCTTAATGATTTGTAAAATTTATCCAGCTTTTAATATAAATTTCATTTTCATTTGTTTTGTTATTTTTGCTGATGAAATGAAATGTTGCATTGTCCTCACAGTCAGCTCTGTGCTAGAGGGGATTTAGTTACAAGCAGGCATTTTATAAGATTTCTCTTGGTCGGTTTTGCAAAACGTCCCCAGAGAGAGACATTTCCCAGAAGTTTAATTTTACCATGGGGCAATATAATAAATGTCATTTAAAATCTCTATATCCTAATGGGAGAATTAACTGCCTGAACGTTTGAGAGATCTGTAACCTGTATAATCCACACATGATAGAGAACACTTGTTGTTCCATTTGTTTACTTCTACTAAATATGTTTCAAATTAAAACAAGCTAAAATCTCATAATGCTGACATGTCTTAATCAAAGATAAATATATTCATCATTTCCCCATTTTCATCCACATGGCCTGTACACCTTTTTCTTCATAAAGGATATCTAAATATGGTGATACAAGTCAATAAAGCTTTCTGTCTCGTATCTTAACGTCAGTGTTTATTAGTTAGCTGAGGTTGAGGAGCAGGCATCTAATCTTACACTCCCTACATAATGTGAACTGCCTTCCCTGAATGTCAATTGGTCAGTCATTAAACTGCATCATTATACACACCACATGCCGGAAATGACTGAATTGCAACCCAAAAATGGCTTCTGATGGCAATCCGTTCATAGATGTTAAGTTTGATGATGCATATTATAGCTGCCATATGCAATAATAAATGCTAATAATGTGTTAAAGCAATAGACGTACCTACATCGCTATATGTCTGTGTGCTGGTGCCATCCTTAGAAACGTTTAGGCATGCTTTCATACTATGTGCAACAGAAAGATTCCTTCATCTGTCCTTAACTAAGGGACACTTCTTCCAACTAGCTAAACCTTCTTCATACCACACACATTCGGCAGAGTTCTGTTTGGTCACAGGATTACTTACTGTTTAATTATTGAACTGTACCTTCCCTACCCTACTGGAGCTACATCAATTTGCCCAGGCCTTCAGTACACTTCTTACCTGAACAGAGCACCTGCAACCTGCGGCCTCACCTCCACCTTATGTACCTCCACCTATAGTACACAATGCACCTACAATCTCCCTATCTCCTCAACTGCATTTTGATGGTAATATTCAAGAATGGCAGGGATATCTTAACCAAATAGAATATCATTTTGAGGCCTCACCGGAATCTTTTCCCACAGACAGAGCTAAAATTGGTTACCTAATGAATCAGTTAAAAGGTAAAGCTTTAGCTTGGGCCAATCCATTATGGGAGAGTAATAGGAGGGTGGCACACAATTACCAGGAGTTCCTTACGGAATTCAAACTTACGATTGACCCTTTAGGCAGAGAGGATGACGCCTCTTCTGCACTGATGCATATCAGACAAGGGAACCGGTCTATCTTGGAATATGCCATAGAATTTCGTACCCTAGCTTCCGAGGTAGACTGGACTGATAGTGGGTTAATCTCTGCATTTAAAAATTGATTATCTGAAACTATCCTAGATGAGATTGCCGCCAAAGACTTACCCAAAAAAAGTAATGAATTTATCACCTTTGTCATGCAGATTGATAATAGACTGAGAATCTGAGAAGCTACTAGAAACAAGACCAGATGCATGAGTATGCATTTAGCACCCCGTTTCTCCAGACCTATTGTCCCTGAAATTCCTGTACAGTCCGAACCCGAACCCATGCAGTTGGGGGTCACTAGACTGTCGGAAGCAGAAAGACAACATAGGAGAAAAGAAGGCCTATGTCTATACTGCGGTAGGAAGGGACATATGAGAAACAATTGTCCCATACGTCCGGAAAACTACCGCACCTAAGCACCTTAAGTGTGCAGGTCTTAGGTGTAATGGAAACGTCCTCTGAAAAGTATAAAAATAGGTTTCTCCTTGACACTTCTATAGCCTTTGACAAAAATAACTTTTCATGCAAAGCCCTGATGGATTTAGGTGCTGCTGGAAACTTCATTGACGTTCAATTTGTCAAGGGTAATACTATACCTATCAAAGACAGACTATCACCCATAGCTGTTGAAGCTATTGATGGGAGACCACTCTCATAACCACTGATAACGCATGAAACATTACCCATTAATATTTCCATTGGTGCCTTACATAAGGAAGAGATTACATTTCATGTGATTGCATCTCCTTCTTGTCCTATCCTCTTAGGATTCCCATGGCTTAGCAAGCATAACCCTCATATTGACTGGGCTAATGGGGATATATTAGAATGGGGTAAGGATTGTAATGAAAGGTGCATATTGCATGTCACCAAAAAAAGTGGGTGCTATTGAATTACCCACTAGTACACCTCAAAATCCCGAGATCCCTATACAATACCAAGACATTAAAGAAGTATTCAACATACTCTACCTCCTCACAGACCATATGACTGTTCTATTAACTTACTACCAGGCGCTATGCCACCTAAGGGAGCAGTCTATGCTCTATCTCCTCAGGAGAGTAGTGTAATGAGGTGTATTAAAGATTCATTGAACAAAGGCCATATACGAAAATCCTCCTCTCCTGCTGCTGCAGGATTCTTTTTTGTATCTAAAGTTACCATTTATCGATTACAGGGCATTGAACAAAATCACCATTAAGAACGCCTACCCCATTCCTCTTATTGCTGAATTATTTGACAGACTCCAGGAAGCTAAAGTGTTTACGAAGCTTGACCTTAGAAGCGCTTACAGTTTAGTTAGAATCAGGAGAGTGGAAGACTGCATTTAATACCAGAAGTGGACACTATGAATATCTAGTGATGCCATTCGGGTTGTGCAATGCTCCAGCGGTTTTCAAAGATTTCATTAACAATGTACTCAGGGATTACATTTACTCGTTTTGTTTTGGTCTATCTGGATGATATCCTTATTTATTCTCCTGACCTCCAGTCTCACCACGATCACATTAAACAAGTTCTGCAAACCTTGTTAAAAAAGCAACTTTATTGTAAATTGGGAAAATGTATATTTGACCAGTCTGAAGTACAGTTTTTAGGATATAATATTTCTGCCTCGGGGTTTCAGATGGATCCTAAAAAACTAGAGTCTGTTCTACAATGGCCTTTACCCACTGTGTTGAAAGCCATTCAAAGGATCATTGGTTTCGCCAATTATTACAGAAGATTTATAAAGGGATTTTCTTCAGTAATAGCCCCCATCACCAATATGACACGCAAGGGGACTCGTAGTACGATATGGTCCAAGGAGGATATTGAAGCTTTTGAAACTTTCAAACAGCGATTTGCCTCCGCCGAAATATTGATACATCCTGACACCAGTAAGCCTTTCATACTGAAGGTTGATGATTCAGAGCCAGGGATAGAGGCAGTTCTCTCCCAGAGGGAGAGCCAGGGAACTCCATTACATCCTTGTGGTTACTTTTCTAGAAAGTTGTTTCATGCTGAGCGCAATTACAATATTGGCAATAGAGAATTGTTGGCCATTATTCTAGCTCTCAAGGAGTGGCGACATCTTTTAGAGGGTTCCAAGGACCCCCTTTTGATCATTACTGATCACAAAAACCTGGCTTACATAGGAGATGCTAAGCGATTATCTTCTAGACAAGCTAATTGGTCTCTATTTCTTTCTCGTTTTAATTTTCTTATCACTTACAGACCTGGTTTTAAAAATGTCAAGGCCAACACCTTGTCCAGACAGTTTGATACTGAGGCTATACTAGAGCAAGAAATGTCCCATATCATTCAAAATGTATCATTGCGTCCACTGTCCTTTCATTTTCCTCTCCACTGGTGGGCTCCATCATGGTGGTATTCCCTCAGGAAGGATGTTAAGGTATATGTGCAGGCTAGTTCTGTTTGTGCGGTTTCCAAAGTGCCTAATTAACTCGCTTGTGGCTTGTTACAATCTTTTTTTCTATTCCTGAGGTCCCATGGTCCCACTTGTCCATGGACTTCATTGTTGAACTTCCTAGTTCTAACGGTTATACCACCATTCTCATGGTTGTGGACCATTTTTCTAAAATGGCTCATTTTATTTCTCTCAAGAAATTGCCGTCATCTCAAGACCTGGTACTAATCTTTATATGAGAAATTGTCCATCTGCATGGCATTCCTCACAATATAGTATCTGACAGAGGTTCTCAGTTTGTGTCTCGGTTTTGGATGGCCTTCAATAAACAATTAGGGATTTAATTGTCTTTTCATCCTCTTACCACTCCCAGACCAATGGTACAGCTGAGAGGGCTAGCCAGTCCTTGGAATTATATTTGTGTTGTTAGTTAATAGCACTCAAGACAATTGGTCCGAATTACTACTGTGGCAAACCTAGCCACTTTAAGACTTACGGTATAACATCAGAAGGTTGTCTGCTTTTATTGTATGCCATGATGTATTCGTGTGTGTTTGCAATAAGGAGTATTCGTATGCTAATGGCCGAAAGCCGCTAGCATTTATATGGTAGTTTCACGAACAGTGACTTTAGACACTGTTAGTGAAACTAATAAAGTACCGAATGGGAGCCCACACACAGAGGGTCGTGTGGCTCCCATTAACCAATTGCAATATTGTAGCAATCGGTAGTTAATTGCTTTCCTGGGTGCCGCTCATCAACCCCCCCAAGCGTTGCGGTCTGCGGTTAACCGCCAGTTAATTAACGGTCCCAAGGGATTTCCCATTCGCGTACAATGACCCGAAGGGAAACGACCGAAAAACTCACGAATGGGGACTACCCATTCTGATGCATGGCATCGATTAGAACGTTCATTCTGCGGTTAACCGCAGGTTAAGTACCCCTCCCGGGCGGGCTCCATTCGTATCCCAAACAGTCGGGACAACCAGACTGGTAGCGGGGATTCGCATGATTCTATACCCGACCTCCGCTCCATGACTACAGCATTGAGGTCCCGCTGGCCATTGACGGACCCAAAAACATGGCCGCCATCGAGGGCTTAGAATCCAGCTACCGAACAGGACTTTATATGGCAGAAACCTCCTGCTCGTTTTGCGGTATCTGGGCGCAATTCGCACACTTAATGCATCCAGAGCTGAGCTACCGAATGATACGTGGAAAGGACTATATTCACTTTATAATGCCTAAGTTATATATTTTTATGCTGTTTTCTGGAACGTAATAAAGCATGGTCGTTTTGTGCGCTTGGAGATAATTAGATTGTATAACCGTTAGCCTCATTATCTCCAAGCTGGGTGGGTGGTGGGGGGATCTGTAGCTAGTAGTACCCCAGAAATATCGACAGGAACTTCATAGGATTGCTCATGATATTCCCTTGTCTGGGCATCTGGGTATGACCCGAACCCGATACCGACTGACCTATGCGTTCTTCTGGCCAGGTATATCCAAGGATGTGCGGCAGTACTAGCCAGACGTGTGACATCTGGCAGAGAGTAGGCAAGAGAGGGTGACCGCCACAAGGCCAAACTATATAGGCCTGTATATCTGGGATACAGCTATTTACTAACTCTGTATATCTGGGATATAGCTATTTACAAACCTTGAATATCTGGGATGCAGCTATTTACTAACCCTGTATATCTGGGATATAGCTCTTTACTAACCCTGAATATCTGGGATACAGCTATTTACTAACCCTGTAAATGTGGGATACAGCTATTTACTAACCCTGTATATCTTGGATACAGCTATTTACTAACCCTGTATATCTGGGATACAGCTATTTACTAACCCTGTATATCTGGGATATAGCTATTTACTAACCCTGTATGTCTGGGATATAGCTATTTACTAACCCTGTATATCTGGGATATAGCTCTATACTAACCCTGTATATCTGGGGTATCTGTGTTTTCTAACTATGTATAATTGCTCAGCTTATTATTATAAGAGCATAAAGCAGTGATACAATTTAGAAAAATCCTCAAAATTGCAAATAACACATAAGGAATCTTCTTTATTGGTTTATCCCCCAATTGCAATACCATGTATAATTTAAAATGGAAATAAAAGTCATTTTTGTGTTATAAACTAGGTGAAGAGTTTATCTCTTACTGATAAATCCATTTGGTTGGACAAGTGAGGGCCGGGGCCTGCAATCTTCTCTTTTCTTGCAGATCAGCTTCGTTGTGTTATTTACCAGTGTCATTGGCAATTCTGTCAATTTTCACTTTGGCATCTCTTTACTAACAGTGCTTATCTGGAATATACCTGTAACACAGCTGTTTGTTAACATTGCATATCTGTGATTTAGCTTAGCTCCCTAGTAACCTCCGTCTCAGAGCTGACTTCACCTCTCTGTTTTTTAAGCTGTAAATTAATGGGTTTAAAATGGGAACAGCAGTTGTGTTAAAAAGAGAGAAGAATTTATTGTAATCCAGGCTGTCCTCTGAGATTGGTCTCAGGTATTGGAGAACCAACGTTGTGTAGAGCAGGATGACAACAGTGAGATGAGAAGAACATGTGTAGAAGGCTTTACGTCTTCCAGTGCTCGAACGGATCTTCAGAATGGTTGCAATGATAAAAACATAAGAAATAAAGGTGAGAAGGAAGGGGGTAAGGCCAAGAAGGAACACACCTTCAATAAAAAATAATGTCTTAAGAACAGACGTGTCACTGCATGAAAGTTCTATGACAAGCATGATGTCACAAAAGAAATGATTAATTATATTTCTTCTGTAACAAGTAAACTCTGCCAATAGGAAAACATGGGGGAGAACTTCCAACATGCTTACAGCCCAACAGACAATGACCAACAGAATACAAATTTTGTGATTCATAATGATTACGTACCGTAAGGGATTACAGATTGCCACATAGCGGTCAAAGCTCATGGCTGTAAGGATTAATAATCCTGCATTAACAAAGGTTCCAAAAAAACACATCTGCGTTAGGCAAGTAACATATGGAATAGTTCTGTTTCTGGTCCCAAACCTAATTAAAACATTATGTAAAACGACTGTGGTAGACGATATATCCAGAATGGACAGGTTGGCCAGGAAGAAGTACATGGGAGTGTGAAGATGATGATCCAGACAGATCAGGAGAAAAACAGTCATGTTACCACCAAGAGTGATGAGATAAAGTAGCAAAACAAGAAGAAAGATTGGAACTTGCAGCTTTGGGTCATCAGAAAGTCCTTTAATAATGAAATATGCCACCTTGGTGTGATTTATGTGCTCCATGTAGATAAATACCAGTTGCCTGTCTATAAAAAGATTATAGATGTAAATAATTATTTTGGAGTAATTACTAAAGTATATTATAATTCTGGATTCATCGACTTGAAATTGAGCAAAATAAAACATTAATACTTGGCAAATCTTGAGTTTTCAATTGATTTACACATTCTGGATCCATTAATTGCTTTTCTTCTGCTTTGTTCATTGTGAGTGTACTCCCACACTTTAATTACCCAATCAGCTGTTCTCTGGTTTAGAGTAAATAAAATGAAATGTAAATTACTATTATGTTAGTTTAATAGAACAAAACAGAATTTTGCAATTTAAAGTACATAATATATATAAATAAAAAGAAAAACATTGAAAGTTTTCTCATTTGAAATTTGGATTTTTATAAAGGTAATAACAAAAACTGTGAAATAACATGGATACATAGTCCACCCATAGCCCACCACCGGTCCCCACCTAATAGCACAGGGTGGGGGCCCTGATTATAAGAGTAAAGGGGGAGGACTTAATGTGCCCCCCGGCCACCACCAATGGGTAATGGGTGAGGGCCCTAATTTTAATAATCATGAGGAGTACCCAGCGTTTACCCCAGCTCCCACCCATAGGCAATGAGGGGTAAATTAATTATAAAATAGGAGTGTTGACATGATGTTGCCCCCAATTCCTTAGCCACCCCATTAAAAAAAATGATACCACTAATTGTAAGAGGGGGGGGGAATTAATTTAATACATGTTAAAAATATATATATACTTACCATCAGGGATCTTCTGTTTTTATAATTCTTTTTATATTCAGCCTCAAAAAAACCCAAATTGTAAGTAACGGGTTATCATCCTTTCAAAGTCAATGGTTGCAAAGTCAATTCCAGTTTAGTTGGGATAACGATAGGATAAATTATTTGGTTATAAAAATAACGCTGAAGTTAGAAAGATATATATTGGAAAATTATGAGTTGTTAGTTCACAATCTTAATTTACAAATAGACAAAATAAAAAAACTAGAGGGATTACTTTTAGGAAGACTAACTATTGTGAAAGCTTATCTGGTCCCTAACGTGTTATTTTTGTTTAGGAGGATTTCATTGGGAGTGCCAGCTACTATCTTGGAGAAAATTTAAAAAATATTCCTCTCCTTTATCTGGGAGAATAAGAAACCATGAATAGCATACAATGTGATTTAAAAATATAGCACTCAATTAGGTTTCTCGGATCTAAACCTACTACACGATGTAACCATGTTTTACTACATTGTTTTGTAGAAGCAATTTAAGCTGGGGCAAAGGTGAGAGCAAAGATGGGAATTAAAGGAACACTATAGTCACCTAAATTACTTTAGCTAAATAAAGCAGTTTTAGTGTATAGATCATTCCCCTGCAATTTCACTGCTCAATTCACTGTCATTTAGGAGTTAAATCACTTTGTTTCTGTTTATGCAGCCCTAGCCACACCTCCCTGGCTATGATTGACAGAGCCTGCATGAAAAAAAAACTGGTTTCACTTTCAAACAGATGTAATTTACCTTAAATAATTGTATCTCAATCTCTAAATTGAACTTTAATCACATACAGGAGGCTCTTGCAGGGTCTAGCAAGTTATTAACATAGCAGGGGATAAGAAAATCTTAATTAAACAGAACTTGCAATAAAGAAAGCCTAAATAGGGCTCTTTACAGGAAGTGTTTATGGAAGGCTGTGCAAGTCACATGCAGGGAGGTGTGACTAGGGTTCATAAACAAAGGGATTTAACTCCTAAATGGCAGAGGATTGAGCAGCGAGGCTGCAGGGGCATGTTCTATACACCAAAACTGCTTCATTAACCTACATTTGTTCAGGTGACTATAGTGTCCCTTTAAAGAATATATTACTCAGGACACAGTTCTTAACCAGTATATTGAAGCTCTAGATTTATCAAGCTGGAAAAGTAAAGGAATTTCCGGAAGGGGAGATGGTATCTTTTAAAACTCTAAAAAAGAAAATTTGATCTAGCTAATCGAGATATTTTTACTTATCTAAGATTGAAAAACTTCTTAAAAATCAACTCTGTTCCCTCTCCAATAAACTTGGATGAGTTTATGGCAAAACTTTATAGCTTCAAAATAATTTCAAAAACAAAAAAAATAACAAAACTGTTGTCTATAAAGAAATGGGAGAGGGTCATTGAGGTATACAATCCAATGATGAAATGGATAGAAGTTTGGACAATGGTTCGGAAAAGTGTACATTTTATAAATCTGCAGGAGGTGTTCTTTAAGTTAATTAATCCTTGGCATATGGTCCCTTAGTACATTTAATAACTTATATAACAGGGGCTGCTGGAGATGCTCACACACACAAGGTACATTAACGCACATTTGGTGGAAGTGCAAGAAAATTAAAATCACCAATAGAAAATGGATTATCAAAAATATTGCAGGGAAACAATGAGCTTTAACTACAAACCAGGCTTTTTCATTTAGATCTTCCCGCAATAAACAAGCAGAACAAATACTTAGTTATAAATATATTATTGGCGGTTAAAACATGCATTGCCAGAGATTGGCTAAAACCTGACCCACCAGCATGGACCAAAAGACCTAGTCAGACTTCACACCAAGGCAGAATGGAAAACAATTTTACAGTTTGAATGGTAAATTATCTCTATATAAAGAAATGTGGTCCCCTTGGTTTAAGTACACTTGGGAGAGTGCCTCGACTGAAGAACAAATTTAGGTTTATTGATGATTCCTTGAGAAATTCGAGTTAAGTGGTTAAGAAGGAGGAAAGAATAAAATCACCCATACAAAGATAGATTGCATAGTTGTTAATTATGGATGTATGGTTGGATGGGTTATGAAAGTGGATTGTAAACAGTTGTATTTCTTTTGCTGAAGATAGCTCCTACTTTGTAAATTATCAAGTCGAATGATGACTTAAGTATTGGAGTAACTCGGGAAGAGAAAAAAGAAAAGAGAAAGAAAAAAAACATATATATTCCAATCCAATGATAATATGTACTATTTACTGTTTGTGTTTTGTAATCAAGAAATACAATAAAAATGAATATCTCTGATAGTGGGGAAAGCCTTTATATAGTCTTTCCCATAATATATCAGTTATCACAATATGACCAATAACTCTATAATTGGGTGGCTAGTATGCCAACCAATCAGAGTGCTCTGACAGCCAAGTCTTGAGAGAAGTCTTACTTATTTGGAGATTTATCTGTTGGAGTGCTGTGATTATGGCCCACACCAGCTGCAAATGGGTGGTGGCTGGGGGCACACTAAGTCATCCCATCTTTACTATTATAATTAGGCCCCCCATCTGGCCAAATACTAGATCCTACCTCCTTTTGTATTATCATTGGGGTCCTCCACCACTAATGGGTAGGGGCCAGTGGATCGACACTAAGTATTAGAATAGCCCTCTCTTGATGTTCCGACAGGATGGGGCCTTTTCTAGCAACTGGGCTGAAATCCTGACCAAATTCAGGCCCATTGGTAACCTAAATTACATAATCTGGATATTGTAGAATTCCATGCACAATATCTGGATTTTCCAGTCTGAATGGCTCCGTACAGCAGCGAATGGTTTTGCCCATTCGGTATGGGGCCATTTAGACTTTAGTGAATTATTATTGTATATTTTATTTTGTAATGGCCATAATAATTCACAGAGCAACTATTTTGGTGTATATGTAAAGTTATCTGTACACCAAAATGTGATCAACGAAAAAAAATAAACAATTATCAAGACATGATTTTTTGTGACATTAAATTATTGTGGTTTTACAGAGCCACCATCTCATATGACATAATGTATTACCACAATGTGTCAAACGTCTGCCAATCTGATAAAATATATAATTACTTTGTCAGTCAAGAGGACTGGGATAATTTATAAAGATGTAGACTATTTACAAAGGAATGCAAAGGTTTACATTGAAAACTGTATTGTTGATATTTGTGGATGCTTATTATATCTTGGATAATATAGAACAAATGTTTTTTAAATTACCCTTTAAATTTATTTTGCAAATGTTCTATCACATAATATCAAAAAGAATTGATAACTACAAGTGACATGAAAAAAAATGTTTAAAAAAATGCTGACCATTACTATATCAAAGAAAAGAACAATGCTAAAATATATCTTTATAAACAATGTATTTTCCATTAAATGACACTGAGCTGTATGCCATGAAATCACTCCAGTGCTGATGTATGAAGTAATAGCCAATTTCATTCTCTTTTCTTGTACCATACAAGCGTCATATTAGGTATGATAAATGATGTTTAGGAAACCATAGATAATAGAATGTGATTATTGTCCAGTTAAAGCTGTGTTAAGGCAGATCTGAATAAAATCCTGTCTAGTCAACCTTACTGCCCCTGGGAAAGAAACCAAACAATATGTATCCACCTACCTCAAATGTTCTTAGGTTGTACGCTTCACCTCTCAAATATCCCCTTTCTATAATGGTAAAGCCCTGCAGAATATGTTGCTCCATAAATGTGATAATTATCTATCATGCAGCTATTGTCAGGATTGAATAGGGAATTTCTATTAACTGTAACACTTAATACACCATTCCTTCACCTGGCTACTCAATGCTAATAACACTGTCTCCTCTTACTATATAACTTTAGGGCATATCACATGATAAGGTCAATCCATCCCTCTAGCATGTCAAGCAGATATTATATCAATAAATCTGCTTGTTTGATATTGATATATAATACTGCCACTTATGAATGTTCTTTGATTTCTGAATATTAAATGCATGCACAATATTGCTGTATTATAAACTTTATTCAATTTATTTTTACTTTGCTTCTGTATTTTTTAATTCGTTTGACTATGTTAATTTAATGATACAATCAAGATATGCATTTTTACAGTGAGAGCATTTCTCCTGTTAAAAGTAATAAGGTAAGGGCAATGAATCAGTTCTATAAAGAATATTTACATTAAAAATACATTGGAGAATTATATTCCAAAGGTCTAATATATCAGCTCTAATTATGGTAAATGTGCATTTTATTGACAATGCAAGAATGAATGTTGTCACCTTGTGAGTAACTGAGATTGAGACTTTGAGATCCCGCATTTGGAGACCTATCATCCGAGAGATATATCACAAGTGTATACACTGCCTGGCCCCCAAAAAAAGTCACACATTCTAATATTTTGTTTGACCGCCTTTAGCTTTGATTACGGCACGCATTCACTGTGGCATTGTTTCGATAAGTTTCTGCAATGTCACAAGATTTATTTCTGTCCATTGTTGCATTAATTTTTCACCAAGATTTTGTTTAGATGATGGGCGAGTCGGACCACTGCACAAATCCTTCTCTAGCACATCCCAAAGATTCTCAATGGGGTTAAGGTCTGGACTCTGTGGTGGCCAATCCATGTGTGAAAATGATGTCTCATGCTCCCAGAACCACTCTTTCACAATCTGAGCCCGATGAATCCTGGCACTGTCATCTTGGAATATGCCCGTCCATCAGGGAAGAAAAAATCCATTGATGGAATAACCTGGTCATTCTGTATATTCAGTTAGCCTCACTGATTAGTGGCTTTTTTAAGGCTTCACAGCTGTTCAGTCCCAATCCCTTGAGTTCCCTTTGCATTGTGCATGTGGAAATGCTCTTACTTTCCCTCTTAACCCCTTCCCGACCCAGGACGGTTCAGGACCGTCATCGGGATTTTCCCATTGCAGACCGATGACGGTCCTGAACCGTCCTAACGGTCCTATTTACTTACCTGATCGCCGTCGTTCCCCCGGCGGCGATCAGCATGGCTCCGGTTGTGGGGAGACTGCCTGCAGCCCAGACAGTCTCCCCACACTGAATTAGGACCCCTGTGGCCATGTGATCGCTTAACACAGTGATCACATGGTCACAATAGGTGTCCTAGTGTCTGCCTGCAGGGGGACTGTCTGTGCTGACAGGCAGTCTCCCTGCTAGTGTAAAATCAGAAAAAAAAATAAAGTTAATGTTAATTAAAAATAAAAAAAAATTATATTTGTGTATATATGATATATAGACATATATTATATCTATACAATATATGTCTATATATCATATATATATGTCATACTAAGTGTATTTTTATATTAATATGTACTTATATTAATATAAAAATACACTTATAATTAAATTACACACGTATATATATAATATATATAATAACTATATATATTGTATATATATTATTATAAAATATAAATAAGTAATTTAAATTAAATAAATTTTTTTTTAAATAATAATAAAAAATTTAAAAAAATTATATAGCTATATGAAATTTTATTCTAACTGTATTTTAAAATTAATATATATATATTTATATCAAAATACACTTAGAATGAATTTGTGTATATATATCTATGTATATAAAAATAAATAAAAATAATAAGAAATATACATACGTCCATATACAAAATTACATAAATAATTATATAAATATACACTTAGACTTCAAATATATAAATATGCATATATATTTAAATTCTACGTGCGTATTTATGTAATATTTTTACATAATTCAGTAATTTTATTGATTGTAATTTGAGGGACCTGCCTGCCAACCCAGGCCGAAATTCCAGAGAATTTAATTTGCTAGCACTGTATTTTACCCTGTAACGTTCTACGACACCCTAAAACCTGTACTGTTTTACTCGGGAGACTTCGCTGAACACAAATATTAGTGATTCAAAACAGTAAAACATATCACAGTGATGATATTGTCAGTGAAAGTTACTTTTTTGCATTTTTCACACACAAACAGCACTTTTACTGATGATATAATTGTTGTGATACGTTTTCCAGTTTTTAAACACTAATATTTGTGTTCAGCGATGTCTCCCGAGTAAAACAGTACCCCCCATGTACAGGTTTTATAGCATTTTTGAAAGTTACAAGGTCAAATATATGGGTCAAATATTTTTACATTGAAAATGGCCAGGTTGGTTACGTTGCCTTTGAGAGCTTATGGTAGCCCAGGAATGAGAATTACCCCCATGATGGCATACCATTTGCAAAAGAAGACAACCCAAGGTATTGCAAATGGGGTATGTCCAGTCTTTTTTAGTAACCACTTGGTCACAAACACTGGCCAAAATTAGCGCTCAATTTAGTTTTTTTACTTTTTTCACACACAAACAAATATGAATGCTTACTTTGGCCAGTGTTTTCGACTAAGTGGCTACTAAAAAAGACTGGATATACCCCATATTGAATACCCTGGGTTGTCTACTTTAAAAAAAATATGTACATGTGGGGTGTTATTCAGAGATTTATGACAGATACTAGTGTTACAATGTCACTATTGATAAATTTTAAAAATGTATGTTTTGAAACCGCAATATCCTACTTGTACCTATAGCCCTATAACATGCAAAAAAAAGCAAAAAGCACGTAAACACTGGGTATTTTTAAACTCAGGACAAAATTTTGAATCTATTTAGCAGTTTTTTTAATTCGCTTTTGTAGATGAGTAAAATATTTTTCAAGTAAAAGTCAAAAAACATGTATTTTTTTCAATTTTTCATCATATTTTTTATTTTTTTTAAATTAAAATACATGAGATTATATAAATAATGGTATATAAAGAAAGCCCCTTTTGTCCTGAAAAAAACAATATATAATTTGTATGGGAACAGTAAATGAGAAAGCGGAAAATTACAGCCAAACATAAACACCACAAAAGTGTAAAAATATGCCTGGTCGCAAATGTACAACATCGCAAAAACAGTCCAGTCCTTAAGGGGTTAAACATAGCCTTGAGTTCTACTGTTGTTTTTCTACGATTTGATTTCGCCAAACGTTAAATCCAGGTGGCGACTTTTATTTTGGCCAGGCAGTGTCTAATAACTTTATGTACCTCCCTTTCCTCCTCCTAATGGAACAGCGACACTTTTATAGTTAAATTATATGTAAGTTTGGCTATTGAATGAAATTCTGCAAAAAAAAGAAAAACCCAGTGTTTTCCACTCACCTGCTATTGTCCCTCTGTTGTGACTCTCTTTTCTGTCCTAAAACCAATGTTTTATAATCCTCATTCTAGTCTGGTGGGAAATTATCAGAGTCACTAACATCCCAAGAGACCAATTGTATGAGCATAATTCTATTAATGCTTATTTAATGAGTGTAAACAACTCATCAACAAGAAATATTATTGTGGCAAACCTAGCCACTTGGGACTGCCTAAGATAGAATGGTTGTGCCTATTTTCTGTTGTGTACTGCGCGCCGGTATAGTGTGGCGTCTCCGGCTATGTTTAATTTATGCTGTACTGTGTATGTCTGTTCAAATCCTCCCCATTCGTTAGCATTGCTATTAAAACTGACTAAGTTGTATATTTTGAAG
>OW240920.1:4137932-4170922 GCA_933207985.1 Pelobates cultripes | reverse complement strand
GGGGGAAGAGAGAGACAAAGAGGGAGAAATGAGAGAGAGACACACAAGGGGAGGGGAAGAAAGAGGCAGAGGGGGAAGAGAGAGACTGGGAAGGAGAGGGGAGACATTGACACAGAGGAGCAGTGAGGGGGAGAAAGAAACATACAGAGTGACTGGGGAGACAAAAAGGCACACAGAGGGGCTGGAGATAAAGAGACACACATAGGGGCAGTATATATCACTGGTGGATGGGGGGGCAACGGGGCAATTGCCGACACTCCTGGCACCATAACCACTACACAGAGGAGTAGTGGTTATTGTGCATGGAATATTTCTTTAAATAATCTACAAGTGCCCCTCTCAGGCTCAGGCTCAGGCTCTGGATCCGCCATTAGTATATGACATGTATATTAATGTGTGTATTAGTTTTTTTTATATATATATATATATATATATATATATATATATATATATATATATATATATTATATTTACACATATTAATGTACATTTATAAATGCATAATACACAGAGAAATTTCATTAATATGTACAATATGTAATGAGCAGATATTGGCTCAGTCTTGTTACTAGGTGCATACTCCAGCACAATAACATATTTAAAGTGAAGAGCACACCCACAGGACTTCAAAATAAACATTTTTTACAGTTGTGCCCTACATACATTCACCATTTCAGTCCCATTAACAAGCTTTCCTTAAAGGACCACTATAGTGCCAGGAAAACATACTCGTTTTCCTGGCACTATAGTGCCCTGAGGGTGCCCCCACCCTCAGGGACCCCCTCCCGCCAGGCTCTGGAAGGGGGAAAGGGGTAAAAACTTACCTTTTTCCAGCGCTGGGCGGAGAGCTCTCCTCCTCCTCTCCGCCTCCGTTACGCCCCGCCGGCTGAATGCGCACGCGCGGCAAGAGCTGCGCGCGCATTCAGCCGGTCTCATAGGAAAGCATTTACAATGCTTTCCTATGGACGCTGGCGTGCTCTCACTGTGATTTTCACAGTGAGAAGCACGCAAGCGCCTCTAGTGGCTGCCAATGAGACAGCCACTAGAGGATTAGGGGGAAGGCTTAACCCATTCATAATTATAGCAGTTTCTCTGAAACTGCTATAATTATGAAAAAATGGGTTAAGCCTAGAAGGACCTGGCACCCAGACCACTTCATTAAGCTGAAGTGGTCTGGGTGCCTAGAGTGGTCCTTTAATATGTCAAGGTAGTTGGACTGAAACATTGATTACATGCAAAGGCACGTCTGCATAAAATAAATCTCCACGTTTGTTTATTTTGAAGCCTATGAGTGCGCTTTTTACATTGAAGTACTTTTTAATTTTAAGTTATCTGTTCTAACTCTGTATCTGCACACTATGCTGGCGCGACGCATTATGGGGCTGGGAAATATTTTTTTCCAGGGCTGCTTTTAATTCCCAGTCCGGCCCTGGTCACAGTCCCCCAAAATTGGTGGGTCCTACACTAATTACGTCACAGTCCTACACTAATTACGTCAGAGTACCCCAATATCGGTGGGTCCTACATTAATTACATCACAGTACCCCAATAACGGTGGGTCCTACATTAATTACATCACAGTACCCCATTAACGGTGGATCGTACACTGATTATGTCACAGTACCCCAATATCGGTGGGTCCTATATTAATTACGTCACAGTACCCCAATACCGATGGGTCCTACACTGATTACGTCACAGTACCCCAATATCAGTGGGTCCTACACTAATTACGTCACAGTACCCCAATAAGGGTGGGTCCTACACTAATTTCGTCACAGTATTGGGGTACTGTGACTTAATTAGTGTAGGACCCACTGATACTGGGGTACTGTGACGTAATTAGTGTAGGACCCACTGATACTAGGGTGCTGTGACATAATTAGTGTATTTAAGTAAGCTTGTAAGATTTAAAGCAGGGCTGCCCAAAAGGAAGATCCCCAGATGGTTTAAAACTAGAACCATGAACCTTTGTCATTCTAAAGATATGCAAAATATCCTGGGACTTGTAGTACTGCATCATCTGTGGATCTACCTTTTGGGCACCCCTGATTTAAAGGGACACTCCGTTGCTCAAATACAAAATAAATGTAAAAAGCACTATTTAGTAAATATACCCCAAATGAAAATATATATGCATCTAATTATGCATTGTTTTCATTGAGGATATATCTAAACAGCTTGCGATAACTGCAGATCTCTATTTTCCCCCAGATATTAAAAAAATCTTACTATCAATCACTCCTTATAAATGATTAATGAATTAATTGTTCACTAGATGACAGTGAATGCACTGAGGAAGAAAATTTATTTTGTAGTTTTATTTTTTCCTGACCTTTGAAACGCAATAAAAATAAGACAATTTTGTTGACTTCTTCTTATCGGTCACATGGTGTCATAAAACTTCCCGTGACGTCACGCTATAGAACTGCAATTATACAAAAACCAGGTAATAACCCCAATAAAAGCAGCCACTGGCTCAATCTCAAAGTAATCCATAAACCTCCTACAAACATGTTCGTACAGATAGTATACATAGCGCGGTACACACAGATAGTATACATAGCGCGGTACACACAGATAGTATACATAGCGCGGTACGCACAGATAGTATACATAGCGCGGTACACACAGATAGTATACATAGTGCGGTACGCACAGATAGTGTGTGTGTGTATATATGGTGCGGTACGCACAGATAGTGTGTGTGTGTATATATAGTGCGGTATGCACAAATAGTGTGTGTGTGTGTGTCTGTATATATATGGTGCGGTTCTCACAGATAGTGTGTGTATTTATGGTGCACTACGCACAGATAGTGTGTGTGTATATATAATGCGGTACGCACAGATAGTATGTGTGTGTGTATATATGGTGCGGTACGCACAGATAGTGTGTGTGTGTGTGTGTGTGTAAATGGGGCGATACACACAGATAGTGTGGGTATATGGTGCAGTAAACACCGATAGTGTATATTTGGTGTGGTATCTTGGTGCGCTCCATCCAGTGCAAATAACTAGTGGCCTCAGTCCACATGTACAAATCACTAGTGAATCTGTCCCATACACAGATATCAGGTGTAAAACTGGGGTGCTCTGTTCAGTGAGGTTGCTGTGAATGAGAGACATTGGGCCCATCAGACCTGCAGATATTATAGAGAGTAACACAAGTGTCTTGGAATCTAACTAGCCTACCTACCTGGAATCTAACTAACCTACCTACCTGGAATCTAACTAACCTACCTACCTGGAATCTAACTAACCTACTTACCTGGAATCTTACTAGTCTACTTACCTGGAATCTAACTAGCCTACCTACCTGGAATCTTACTAACCTACCTACCTGGAATCTTACTAACCTACCTACCTGGAATCTTACTAACCTACCTACCTGGAATCTAACTAGCCTACCTACCTGGAATCTTACTAACCTACCTACCTGGAATCTTACTAACCTACCTACCTGGAATCTTACTAACCTACCTTCCTGGAATCTTACTAACCTACCTACCTGGAATCTTACTAGTCTACTTACCTGGAATCTAACTAGCCTACCTTCCTGGAATCTTACTAACCTACCTACCTGGAATCTTACTAGTCTACTTACCTGGAATCTAACTAACCTACCTATCTGGAATCTTACTAACCTACCTTCCTGGAATCTTACTAACCTACCTACCTGGAATCTTACTAGTCTACTTACCTGGAATCTAACTAGCCTACCTACCTGGAATCTAACTAGCCTACCTACCTGGAATCTTACTAACCTACCTACCTGGAATCTTACTAACCTACCTTCCTGGAATCTTACTAACCTACCTACCTGGAATCTTACTAGTCTACTTACCTGGAATCTAACTAGCCTACCTACCTGGAATCTAACTAGCCTACCTACCTGGAATCTTACTAACCTACCTACCTGGAATCTTACTAACCTACCTACCTGGAATCTTACTAACCTACCTTCCTGGAATCTTACTAACCTACCTACCTGGAATCTTACTAGTCTACTTACCTGGAATCTAACTAGCCTACCTTCCTGGAATCTTACTAACCTACCTACCTGGAATCTTACTAGTCTACTTACCTGGAATCTAACTAACCTACCTATCTGGAATCTTACTAACCTACCTTCCTGGAATCTTACTAACCTACCTACCTGGAATCTTACTAGTCTACTTACCTGGAATCTAACTAGCCTACCTACCTGGAATCTAACTAGCCTACCTACCTGGAATCTTACTAACCTACCTACCTGGAATCTTACTAACCTACCTACCTGGAATCTTACTAGTCTACTTACCTGGAATCTAACTAGCCTACCTACCTGGAATCTTACTAGTCTACTTACCTGGAATCTAACTAGCCTACCTACCTGGAGTTTTACTAACCTACCTACCTGGAGTCTTATTAACCTACCTGGAATCTTTTTATTTGTTTTTTTTTCAAATCTTTTTTATTATATTTTTCCTTCAATAACAAGTATCAAATGACATACGACATCAGTACATACTTAGAAGAGAAAAAAAAAAGAAACATTCAACTACACAGTACACAAACATTTGCACAGAGCGTGGGCACACAGAAACCTCAACGTATCTACATCTGGTAACCCTTTACATTCTTCTTATTACCATCTTGATGAGCCTGTATTACCCTCCTGCACAATAACAACCTCCATCCATTTTTGTCAGCGAGAGTTCCCAATCAATCATCTTGCCCTTTTCCTCTTCTATCTCTGATCTTATTTGGATAAGATACATAATTATTTTTCCCAATTTTCCCATAAGCCAGAGGTCTTATTCGGTAGACATGTGCAATTCGTTTCGGTCCAAACATGAATTCGGACAAATTTCGGGCAATTCGGACATTCGGGTACTTCCGAATGTCCGAATAGCTGAAGTGATGAATTGTTGAAGTGCTGAATTGCCGAGGTCCCTAAGTTCTGAAAATACCGTATTTCTGAAGTGTCGAATTGCCGAAGTTCCGAAGTGCTGAAGTGCCAAAGTTCCAAAGTTGCCGAGGTTCTGAAGTGTCAAAGTTTTGAAGTTCCGAAGCACAGTATTGCCTAAGTACTAATATACTTACCCAGTGAAAGAAGAATGTTACACTGTATACAATTTCAAATAAAAAGTGTACAAACATAGCCAGGATTCAGCTGTAAGCATTTGCAACACTTACAACAATCAAGTAACATTCATTCATATAAAATGTAAGTTACTTAGCCAGTCAGTGTAATGACAGAAATGAATAAGTAGATAACTCCCTAATTCCCACGGTATCAGGGAGTTATCTACCAAAAGGGTGAAAGACCTAAATTGGTCTTTCAGCCAAATTTACTAATACTAAGTAAAAATGACTTAGTATTAGTAAATTATGCCCCTACTCGCTATACCGTGAGTAGGGGCATGTCTGCTCACTGTAAAAAACAAACAAAAAAAAAACACGTCCCCCCTCCCAAGCCCCCTGCTGTGCGAGTGGGGGCTTCTAACCTGAAGGGGGGACCTATTGTCCTCCTCCTGGCCCCCACCCATGAGCGGTGGGTGGGGGCCCTACAGTAAAATAATGGGGGGACCTATTGTCCTCCCCCCGGCCCCCACCCCTGAGCAGCGGGTGGGGGCCCTAAATCAGAATAAGGGGGGGACCTAATGTCCTCCCTCCTGGCCCCCACCCTGAGCGGTGGGTGGGGGCCCTACAGTAAAATAATGGGGGGACCTATTGTCCTCCCCCCGGCCCCCACCCCTGAGCAGCGGGTGGGGGCCCTAAATCAGAATAAGGGGGGGACCTAATGTCCTCCCTCCTGGCCCCCACCCTGAGCGGTGGGTGGGGGCCCTACAGTAAAATAATGGGGGGACCTATTGTCCTCCCCCCGGCCCCCACCCCTGAGCAGCGGGTGGGGGCCCTAAATCAGAATAAGGGGGGGGACCTAATGTCCTCCCTCCTGGCCCCCACCCTGAGTGGTGGGTGGGGGCCCTAAATACCAATTAGGGGGGGACCTAATGTCCTCCCCCCTGCCCCCCCTGAGCAGTGGGTGGGAGCCCTAAATTAGAATGAGGGGGGACCTAATGTCCTCCCCCTGGCCCCCACCCCTGAGCGGTGGGTGGGGGCCCTAAATACAAATTAAGGGGCGACCTAATGTTCTCCCCCCTGGCCCCCACCTACTACTAACCTACCTTCCTGGAATCTTACTAACCTACCTTCCTGGAATCTTACTAACCTACCTACCTGGAATCTTACTAACCTACCTTCCTGTAATCTTACTAACCTACCTACCTGGAATCTTACTAACCTACCTTCCTGGAATCTTACTAACCTACCTTCCTGGAATCTTACTAACCTACCTACCTGGAATCTTACTAATCTACCTTCCTGGAATCTTACTAACCTACCTACCTGGAATCTTACTAACCTACCTACCTTGAATCTTACTAACCTACCTACCTGGAATCTTACTAACCTACCTACCTTGAATCTTACTAACCTACCTACCTGGAATCTTACTAACCTACTGTGGCAAACCTAGACACTTGGGACTGCCTAAGATAGAATGGTTGTGCCTATTTTCTGTTGTGTACTGCGCGCCGGTATAGTGTGGCGTCTCCGGCTATGTTTAATTTATGCTGTACTGTGTATGTCTGTTTGAATCCTCCCCATTCGTTAGCATTGCTATTAAAACTGACTAAGTTGTATATTTTGAAGTAGAAAGGTAACGGTTTATGTCCTCGTGGTTTTCATTACTGTATGTTACAGCAGGGGCTGTTGGGAGGAGGACCTGGAAACGGTAGTCTCCCTCCAGTCCCCTCAACCAAAACCCCTGCTGCCCATCTTTTGAAACCCCTGTTGAGTGACCTGCTTTAAATATCAGTTATTTTTAATAAAGTGACAGTTGAGTGACCTGCTTTAAATATCAGTCTTTTTGAATAAAGTGGCAGTTGAGTGACCTGCTTTAAATATCAGTCTTTTTGAATAAAGTGGCAGTTGACTCTCAGACTGTGTTTCGTCTGGTTCTTGGGAGGATTTGGGAATATTGCCTGCTTCCAGCTTTGTACTTGGTTATTGCATTCTACCAGCAGAGATCCTGGGATTATAAAATTGCAGCTCCGCAACAATTGGTGGCAGCGGCGTGATCCAACCGTACAGCAGGAAAAACGCTGTTTATACAATTGGAATTGACATACTGGAAAGCAGAAGGCAATTGATACAGATGCAGAAGTGAATGGGGACTGACTACACCATATTGAAACGGCAAACGTTAAAGGAGCTGTTGGAAGTCAGGGGTAAGATAGCCAACAATAAGCCTAAAGCAAGACTTATTGCCGAGCTAATGGGAGGAGACCGAGCTCGTAGTGCTACACCCCCAGCAAACATGGAGGAGACCCCATTTGAACGAGAAATGAGGACAAGATTGGCATTTTGGCCCGCTCCAGTATCTCCAGAAATTATGACCATAATTTCGGCGGATGCACAGGAGTACGTGATGGCGCAAATGAATCAAGCCTTCTCACCTCAAGCAGAAACCGCTGCTGTTTCAACTGTGGGCCAGGGAAGGCCAAAAATACTACATCATGCATTTAAAACTTTTTGCGAGGATAAAGACGAAATAGATGGATTCTTGCAAGATTTTGAAAGATTGTGTGACTTGCATGATGTAGAGCAAGCTATGTGGGTACCTTTGTTGGCAGGCAAACTGTCTGGGCGTGCAGCAGACGCCTACCGGGCTGTACCCAGAGAGGACAGCAAGAATTATGACAAGGTAAAGCAGGTGCTATTAGAAAGGTATGCCATTACCCCAGAGGCATACCGGCGCAAGTTCCGAGAATTGAAAAAAGGGGACAAAGACTCACATGCGGAGTGGGCACACAAGCTTGACTAAGCCTCACAAGGCTGGATACAAGCCAGCAGAGCTACCACCATGGAAGAGTTACGCCAGATGTTGCTACTGGAGCAGTTTTGTAATGGCCTGGCACCAGAGGCTCAAGAATGGGTGAATGACCGAAATCCTCACACCCTAACCGAAGCGGCACGATTGGCCGACCAACATTATGATGCTAGGAGGCATCATAAAAATAATAACCGAGGGTATGCAAAACCCAACCCGCAACCGTTTCCAGTTATTGCTCCTGCCCCAGCGACAGCACCATCCAGACCAGCACTTGTGGGACAACCTCCCCACTCCCGTTATAATGGCAGGTCCAACATCCAGTGCCATGCCTGTAAGCAATGGGGGCACATGGCCCGGGAGTGCACCCAAAACCGGAGCCGCAAGAACTGGAATCAGCTCCGGCAGAATATGGCCCCGCGGGCAGCTGCTCATTATTATCATGCAGAGCCAACTTTGCCAGGAGTGCCGCTTGAGTCGGCTGATGAACCCCTGGGCGTTTTGCACGATGTAATGTCCATCCATGCTACTGACAACCGACAACCACATGCCAGACCGTGACTCTGGAAGGGAAAGAGGTACAGGGGCTACGTGATTCCGGCGCTACCTTAACTTTGGTTGCCCCGCATTTGGTGTCAGGATCAGCACATACCGGGGGATCGGTAGCAGTCCGGGTAGCAGGGGGTGCCATGTACCGGCTACCAACTGCCAAGGTACATCTGAATTGGGGTGCGGGGGAAGGTATGGTGGAGGTGGGGCTGATGCACAAGTTACCAGCTGATGTTGTTTTGGGGAATGACCTGGGGCAAATGACTTCCGCTTTTGTGCCCCAAAGTCCTCGCCATGAGGCATATCCAGTGACCACCCGTCAGCAGGCTCGCACCACGGCTTCATCTTCCACACACTCTGAGGCTCAGGTAAGAGACAATGTACCCCGTGTAACCCGTGTTTCCTGGGATACCCCGACTGACTTTGAGGCAGAGGTTAAAAACGATCCCACGTTGCAAATTTATAAGGATAAGGCGACAGCTGGTCAGACAGGTTTAGAGGGAGAACAGTATGTATGGGAGAAAAATCTGTTATATCATGTTGCTGAGCGGGTGGTAGGGGGGTCTGTACATGTGACTAATAAGCAGCTTATAGTGCCCCAGAAATACCGGCAGGAACTGCTTAGAATTGCCCACGATATTCCGCTGTCTGGGCATTTAGGGATGACAAGAACGAGGTACAGATTGACACATGCATTTTTCTGGCCAGGTATATCTAGAGATGTGAGACAGTATTGTCAGACATGTGACATTTGTCAGAGAGTGGGAAAAAGGGGTGACCGCCACAAAGCGAAATTGTGCCCCCTTCCCATTATTGAAGAACCCTTTAGCAGAGTAGCAGTGGATATAGTAGGACCACTGTCCAAGCCTAGCCCTTCCGGCAAGCGGTATATTCTGACCATTGTAGATTATGCCACCCGGTACCCGGAGGCTATAGCCCTTTCCAATATACAAGCAGAAACGGTAGCCGAAGCTATGATGAAGATATTTTCCAGGATGGGATTTCCCCAAGAGATAATTTCGGATAGGGGGACCCAATTTACAGCCGAAGTGACCCACCAGCTATGGAAGTTATGTGGCATTAAGCCAATTGTAAATTCTGCCTATCACCCGCAGTCCAATGGGTTGTGTGAGCGCTTTAACGGTACCTTGAAGCAGATGCTCAGGACATTTGGGGAGTCCCATAAAGACTGGGAGAGGTTTTTACCCCATCTGCTTTTGCGTACCGAGAAGTGCCACAGGAATCTACCGGCTTCTCTCCGTTTGAGTTATTGTTTGGGAGAAGGGTGAGGGGACCCCTAGACTTAATTAGAGAACATTGGGAGGGGGGGAGCAGTGCAGATGGAGTCCCCATTGTGCCATACGTGCTGGAGTTCCGGGACCGCTTGGAGGCTCTAACCCAAACCGTACGGGAGAACCTCCGGGCGGCTCAGCGGCGACAGCGCCGGTGGTACGATAGGGGAGCCAGAGACCGTAGCTTTCAGGTGGGACAGAAAGTTCTAATTTTGAAACCTGTCCGCACAGACAAGCTACAGGCCACCTGGCAGGGCCCATACCAAGTGGTAGAACAGAGATGTGACACCACTTATGTGATCGGCCCGTGCTCTGGGGTAGGGAAACGACGCATGCTCCATGTGAACATGCTCAAACCCTATCACCAGAGAATAGAGGAGGTAGCAGCCATCTGTGCCCCAGCCACTGAGGATTATGAGAATCTGCCCTTGCCAGACATGTTAGAAAAGGAAGATTCTGCAGAAAACGCTACAGGTGTGCAGCTGGGGGAGCGGCTAAGTCTCCAGGAGCGTGCCCAGGTACAGGAGTTGATTGCGGCAAAAGGTGCTACCTTCTCCAATTTACCAGGGTACACTCTGTTAGCTACCCACCGAGTAGAGACCCCAGGACAGCTCCCTATGAGACAGACTCCGTATCGTATCCCTGAAGCAGTAAGGGAGCACATGAGGAAAGAAATTGAGGAAATGTTGCAGTTAGGGGTTATCGAACATTCAGATAGCCCCTGGGCATCACCGGTAGTGCTAGTACCCAAGAAGGATGGCACCACGCGGTTTTGTGTAGACTACCGGAGGCTCAATGACAAAACAGTGTCTGACGCCTACCCGATGCCCCGTATAGACGAGCTGCTAGATAGGATGGCAAGAGGCCAGTATCTCACTACCATTGATCTGTGTAAGGGATACTGGCAGATTCCACTAGCCGAGGAGGCCATCCCCAAGTCGGCGTTTGTCACCCCGTTTGGCCTGTATCAATTTCGGGTCATGCCTTTCGGGATGAAAAACGCTCCGGCTACCTTTCAGAGGATGGTAGATCGGCTACTGGACGGGTTCCAAGAGTACGCCTGTGCGTACTTAGATGATATAGCCATTTATAGCCAGACCTGGGCAGATCATTTGAAACATATTAGTGTGGTCATTGACCGTATTGGAGAGGCAGGGCTGACACTAAAACCTAGCAAGTGTCACATAGGGATGGCAGAGGTGCAGTACCTGGGTCACAGGGTAGGATGCGGACAGCAGAGGCCCGAACCGGCCAAGATAGAGGCAGTAGCTAAGTGGCCTACCCCCAGGACAAAGACACAAGTATTGGCGTTCCTTGGTACCGCTGGTTACTACAGAAAATTTGTGCCCAATTACAGCGCCCTGGCCAAACCCCTGACGGACTTGACCAAGAAAAACTTGCCACGACAGGTCAACTGGGCCCCAGAGTGTGAACAGGCATTCCATGAACTAAAAACTGCATTAACTAAGGCTCCTGTGTTAACTGCCCCTGATCCAACTAAACGATTTCTTGTTCACACAGACGCTTCCATGTTTGGATTGGGGGCAGTACTGAGCCAAGTGGGAGCTGATGGCGGAGAACATCCCGTAGCTTACTTAAGCAGAAAATTACTACCAAGGGAAGTAGGCTACGCCGCCATCGAGAAGGAATGCCTGGCCGTGGTGTGGGCCCTCAAAAAGTTACAACCTTATTTGTATGGACAACCATTCTCCTTGCTCACAGATCACAACCCGTTGGTGTGGCTACACAGGGTGTCAGGAGACAATGCCCGGCTGTTGCGCTGGAGTTTGGCGCTGCAGCCGTTTGATTTCACGATCCATTATCGCCCTGGAAAACAGAATGGTAACGCCGATGGGTTGTCCAGACAGACAGAACTTGAGAAATGATCTGTGAGCACTCCCCCGGACATCCCCAAGCCGATCCGTTGGGATCAGACTGCGTATGCCGGCTTGGTTTTGGGGGAGCATTGTGGCAAACCTAGCCACTTGGGACTGCATAAGATAGAATGGTTGTGCCTATTTTCTGTTGTGTACTGCGCGCCGGTATAGTGTGGCGTCTCCGGCTATGTTTAATTTATGCTGTACTGTGTATGTCTGTTCGAATCCTCCCCATTCGTTAGCATTGCTATTAAAACTGACTAAGTTGTATATTTTGAAGTAGAAAGGTAACGGTTTATGTCCTCGTAGTTTTCATTACTGTATGTTACAGCAGGGGCTGTTGGGAGGAGGACCTGGAAACGGTAGTCTCCCTCCAGTCCCCTCAACCAAAACCCCTGCTGCCCATCTTTGGAAACCCCTGTTGAGTGACCTGCTTTAAATATCAGTTATTTTTAATAAAGTGACAGTTGAGTGACCTGCTTTAAATATCAGTCTTTTTGAATAAAGTGGCAGTTGACTCTCAGACTGTGTTTCGTCTGGTTCTTGGGAGGATTTGGGAATATTGCCTGCTTCCAGCTTTGTACTTGGTTATTGCATTCTACCAGCAGAGATCCTGGGATTATAAAATTGCAGCTCCGCAACAATTATTGTAGACGAATATTTAATATTTCAAATGCATGACAGGAGCCTGCGTCATCTACCAGGGTTCATGTTTTTATTGGACTTTTTAAAAATGTGGGTTCCTGAGAAAGTTGTAAACTGCGGAAGCTAAGCTGGAACTCTTTCTAGCCTGTTAATAGCAATATATTGTAACAAAGTGTTTTCTCTTTCTAATGGTCATCCCTCGGATTCTACAAGGAGATCCCATGAGATGTGAACAAGGGGCAAACTTGATCAATCATTTTTCTAAGTTTTCAAATTCCCAATCGCCAATTTAATATTGCCTGATAAGCATTCCAAATGATTTTATATTTTGGATAAACTTTTTAAATAATTTTTTTCAATCTATAAAACTAAATATCTAACATATATAAAAATATATATTAATAAATAAAAAAATTATCTAAACATCACAAAATGTGAATATGTGTCCATGCTTCATTAAATCATATGAAATCGTAATCCAAACATATTAAATCATTTGGAAAGCTTAGCTAACAATATTAACTCAAGGCACAAATTCTGAAAATATTGATTTTACATTTCAAATTTCGATCTGGAAATTTGCTATTTTTAAAAAAAGATATATATATATACATATATATATATATATATATTGGGACCCCATTATACACTATGGACAATGAATGAAGGTGGCAGTCACAACGTTAGCAAGAAAAGTAACTATTTAGGGAGTTTTCTGCTAAAATGCTGAAAATATCAAAATTAAAAAAAAAAATTCAGAATTTTGACTCTGAAAGAAATGAATTGCAAGCAGAGTTTGTCATTCCACTGGGCCTCACTGGTCATTTTCAAATAATCAACCCCATTTAAGACATTTTAATTACAAAAATATTAGAATGACATTTATTTAAAGCAAGAGATGCAGCCATTAAACATATAACACAACAATTTTGTGCAATTTGTATTTTCTATTTATTAATTTAACCTTTATATTTGGGAAATGAGAAGATATAGACAGTATACAGTGTTTATTATCTTGCAATATTTAATGTCAGTGTTTGTAATGTTAGGACTAGTGATGTCGCGAACGTGAATTTTTCGGTTCGCGAACGGCGAACGTGTACTTCCGCAAATGTTCGCGAACCTGGCGAACCGCCATAGACTTCAATGGGCAGGCGAATTTTAAAACCCACAGGGACTCTTACTGGTTGAAGGGGAGGAGGAGACCTACTCTCTTCCCCCTCCCCAGCCCCCAACCCTGGGCGGCGGGTGGGGGCCATAAAGATAATGAGGGGGGGACCTACTGCCCCCCCCACCCCTGAGCGGTGGGTGGGGGCCCTAATAACAATAAGGGGGGACCTATTGTCCCCCCCCGCGGCCCTAATAACAATAAGGGGGGACCTATTGTCCCCCCCCCGGCCCACACCCCTGAGCGGTGGGTGGGGGCCCTAAAATGAAAAATAAGGGGGGGCTATTGTCCCCCCGCCCCCACCCCTGCGTGGTGGCTGGGGCCATATTGATAATGAGGGGGGGACCTACTGCCCCCCCCGGCCCCCACCCCTGCGCGGCGGGTGGGGGCCATATTGATAATGAGGGGGGGGACCTACTGTCCACCCCCCCTCCGGCCCCCACCCCTGGGCGGCGGGTGGGGGCCACAAAGATAAGGGGGGGGACCTACTGTCCTCCCCCCCTGGCCCCCACCCCTGGGCGGCGGGTGGGGGCCATAAAGATAATGAGGGGGGGGACACCTACTGTCCTTCCCCCCGGCCCCCACTCCTGGGCGGCGGGTGGGGGCCACAAAGATAATGATGGGGGGGACTTACTGTCCTCCCCCCGGCCCCCCCCCAAGGTGACTAGGGGTCCCCAAGCCCCTAGTCACCCACCCCCAAATAAAAAGTCCCTACCTACCCCCCTCACCCTAGAAAATAGCGAGGGGGGAATAAAATAACTAACCTGTAAAATAAAAATAAAGTTACCATTCGACGTCTTCTTTTTTCTCAAATCTTCATTTTTCAGCCCCAAAAAAGGCCAAATAAAAAAACATCATAACCGTCGAATTGAAAATAAAATAAAAATCCCGAGCGCAAAAAAAAAAAAAAACCAGAGGAAAAAGAAAAAACCAGAGCGCAAAAAAAAATCCATCTTCACCCACAGAGGGCTCCGCGCAGACTGAGCTCTGCAGGGCGGGGGAAGGCTTATAAAGCCTTGCCACGCCCTGCAATTAGGCTAAGAACACTCTGAATGATGGTTTTTTGATTTGGCCTTTTTTGGGGCTGAAAAATGAAGATTTGAGAAAAAAGAAGACGTCGAATGGTAAGTTTACTTTTATTTTACAGGTTAGTTATTTTATTCCCCCCTCACTATTTTTTAGGGTGAGGGGGGGTAGGTAGGGACTTTTTATTTGGGGGGTGACACAGGCTGCTCACTGTTTAATACACATGCCCCTACTCGCGGTATTGCGAGTAGGGGCACAATTTACTAATACTAAGTAATTTTTACTTAGTATTAGTAAATTAATAGGGGGCGGACCGAACATCGCATATGTTCGCCGTCGGCTGCGAACGCGAACACGCTATGTTCGCCAGGAACTATTCGCCAGCGAACCGTTCGGGACATCACTAGTTAGGACATACAGCAGCTGTGATAAAACTAACTAAATAGAAATGGGGAAAACACTTGCTTAAAGGTATTTGCAAAGACCCTGGAAGATGTACAAGCAGTGCCGCTGACTGAAAATGGCAGCAGAATGTAAAATATTATGAACAATGCCCACATACAGCAGTAACAGTTAAATCATATATTTTTATTTAAAGTATTTTAAACTGTTATAGCAATCTTTATCAATCTTGTAATCTATGTAATGCTAACAGTGAAATGGTATATGTCACAATTCGGTTTACGCTCTGTCTGGTGCAGTACCTCACAGTGCCACTACCTGTCTGTGGCGCTATTCCAGGCTGCTGCACCCAGACTGAGATCTCTCTCTGTTCCCAGCTGGCCTTACTGTGTAATTATCTTCAAGCTATTTAGTTGAGCCTCACCCATTCTAGTTTGACAGTTTGTTAATGTTAATGTTGTTGGTCTGGTCCTCCTGTCCTGTATATCTAAGCTAGCTGCCTACCTATCCTGTGTACCTGTGCTATCTGCCTGCCTAGCCGGAATTCCTGAACTGGTTGATTCCCTGTGTTCCTCTGCTGGCTGCTTTCCTGTACTTAGAAGCTTTTCTCGAGTTCCCTATATCCAGAGGCCTTTCCGAGTTCCCTGTATTCAGAGGCCTTTACCGACTTCCCTGTATCCAGAGGCCTTTACCAACTTCCCTGTATCCAGAGGCCTTTCCGAGTTCCCTGTATCCAGAGGCCTTTACCAACTTCCCTGTATCCAGAGGCCTTTCCGAGTTCCCTGTATCCAGAGGCCTTTACCAACTTCCCTGTATCCAGAGGCCTTTACCAACTTCCCTGTATCCAGAGGCATTTCCTGACTGCCCTATATCCAGAGGCCTTTCCTTACTTCCCCATATCCAGATGCCTTTCCTGACTTACCTGTATCCAAAGGACTTTCTCGAGTTCCCTATATCCAGAGGCCTTTACCAACTTCCCTGTATCCAGAGGCATTTCCTGACTTCCCTGTATCCAGAGGCCTTTCCCGAGTTCCCTGTATCCAGAGGCCTTTCCTGTCTTCCCTATATCCAGAGGCCTTACCTGACTGCCCTGTATCCAGAGGCCTTTCCTTACTTCCCCATATCCAGATGCCTTTCCTGACTTACCTGTATCCAGAGGACTTTCCTGACTTATCTGTATCCAGAGGACTTTCCTGAGTTCCCTATATCCAGAGGCCTTCCAGAGTTCCCTATATCCAGAGACCTTTCCTGACTTCCCTGTATCCAGAGGTCTTACCTGAGGTCCCTGTATCCAGAGGCCATTTTCCTATATTCAGTTATCTGTGTTTGTATTTTATTTAACTGTCTTCCTTGTAAAAATCAATTCACTTATTTTTTGCCTTGATTGGTTTCTTTACGTTCTGGGTTCTACCTTCCCGACCAGACCCTGACAGTAGACTCCATTCACACCTACCCACTCCTTGACTGTAGGAATAATATGATCTATTGAAATCTCCTTTACTGTTGAGAAGCATGGGGTTAACTTACATTTCCAGCAAACTTGACGGTATTATATTGGTGACTAGTGGCTTCTGGCAGAGAAATTTGTCAGCAGGCAGATAATTATTCCTAGCATACAAATAAGGGTGGGTGAGGCTTCATGGAGTAAATGTCAGGCTGCTAAATGCATGAAAATAGAAACATTTGTATTTTCATTTTGGTATTGACATGGTTCATTGAAGTTTAATACAGAGGGAACAATTTTCCTCCAATCTGACTTTCTGTATTTTTTTCCTCAATTTATTTACATTTTCCATCCTTGCAATTTCTGCATTTTCCATTCAGGTTTAGGCGAACTCCTCATGAAAATGAAGAAAAAAATATAAAATTATATCTTATTTTTGAAAGTAAAATATAACTTAATTGTGAGGTTGCTGAATAATTTTGGGCGCCTGTTCTAAAGAAGGATATCATGGCACTAGAAAAAGTGCAGAGACGAGCTACAAAATTGATAAAAGGAATGGAGCATTTTAGTTACAAAGAAAGGTTAAAAAATTTAAATCTCTTTAGTTTGGAAAAATGGCACCTCAGAGGGGATATGGTAACATTATACAAATGTATTCGGGGCCAGTACAAACCATTATCGGGAAATCTATTCATAAACAGGGCAATGCATAGGACACAAGGTCACACATTTAGGCTGAAAGAAAGGAGATTTCATCGAAGGCAAAGAAAAGGTTTTTTTTTTTTACAGTAAGAGCAATAAGGATATGGAATTCTCTGCCTGAAGAGGTGGTTTTATCAGAGTCCATACAGATGTTTAAACTGCAATTGGAGAAATACTTACAAAAACATAACATACAGGGATATCATTTCTAATTAGAGGGGTAATAGCTGCTTGATCCCAGGAGACAGCTGACTACTATTTGGGGGTCAAGAAGGAATTCTTTCCTAGTTTGTTGCAAAATTGGAAGTGCTTCAGACTGGGTTTTTTTGCCTTCTTTTGGATCAACAGCAACAACATTTGTGAGGAAGGCTGAACTTGATGTATGCCAGTCTCTTTTCAGCTATGTAGCTATGTAACTCTTTTCAGTTTTGTTTTTTTTAAACAAAATGGCTATCAGTGTCCTTCAAAAAATATGAATAATATTATGTATACTTCTTTGCAGCACACTCGGCACACTCATTGGTACATTTTCGTGCCTCTTGTAGTTTGTTCTCAAATCCACATTGTACTGAGTCAAACTGACATCGGGATGAACTTAAGTTGTCTCATAAAATATGACATCTTTGGAAATAATTATTCTGAGCCTTGCACAAGTCTACTCTGTGTACCTCATCCAGTAACACATCACCAATTTTCGATATGTGAATGTATATGTAATGTCCACTATTATATATATATATATGTATATATATATATGTACAAATCAGGCAACCTTTTTCCTCTTACCTGTTAATGTCCTTTATTTTCTGTCCTGAAACCAAAGTTTTATAATCTTCTTTCTAGTCCAATGGGATATTCAGAGTCAAGAAAATCCCAGGAGACCAATTGCTTGAACAAAATTCTATAACACTTCACATAATGATCGTGAACAACTCATTAGCTAGAAATATTATTGGGTGCTATGAGATAATATTACACATTGATGGCTAGAGCCAGTGTACATTCCAGGGATTAGGCTTGTATTTGACTTTCTAAAGAAAATGTCTAACAAGGACTTTAGGGAAAGGTGTAGAATTTGTAATCTCAGCTTAAACTCTTTCTGGCCTGTTTAAAGCAATCAGCCTCTCCATAGATTTTATATTAACAAATGTAGCTCTTGTGGTCACCTCTCCATTTCATTAAAATTACATCCCTACAAGGAAACCCAGCAGAGTTTGTCATTCCAGCGGGCCTCATCAATCAATCAACAGCAAGAAAATCATTTGCAAAGACTTAATTGACCATTTAAACAGAGAAAACTATTTCTTTAACTTTCTACACAAACAATTTCTCCATTTTCATCTTGTGAGTAGTTAATCCCCTCATGATGTGCGAATGCTTTTAAATAATGGTTAAGAAGTTGAAAGTTAACAGAGAATAACATGAATTTTTATTTTCTTATTATAAAGTAAAGTGTAAATTCGTGGTTGATCAATAAGATCAAAAAACACGGGTTAGGCGCTCACTAAGATAACAAAATAGAAGGCAGCAGTAAACCAGCAAGTATTCCCAATCCTTGCTAATGATAACCAGAAATTAACAAAGAAAAATATGGTAAACCGCGCCAAAAGATTAACAATTCTAAAAGTGTGTGCAATAAAATAGTAATATATACATACACTGGAGAAAGTCTAATATTGTGGTGGCATATGTGACCCTCAAAAAAATAAGAACAGGAAAAAATAATAGTGCAATAAGTCACATAAATATTAAAACATATGTGTATATAAAAAGCCAATCAAAGACTAACTCACACTTTTTAGAGCTCTGCCGTATAGCGCATGGACGGTATAATCCCCGTCTTAGGATATGTGGATAGTTTCTGTAGTTGGTGTCCAATTCTCAGCAACCGTATATAGGAATAAACAGAACAAAATCCAATGGCACAGTATGTAGTAAATAATATGCAATAAATTAAAAGCAGGTATCCTACTCACAATTTTCAGAGAAATAACTTGCTCTGGTGATATGGGTTTGTGTTGGTATAATCCCCAGCAGAGGATATAAAGGATATGCAGGTATTCTGCATCAGGGAATAAAATGAAAAATAGAAAGGGATATGGAAAATAACAGTAAATATTATTAATAAATAAGAATTTACAAATCTATATATTAAAAAAGTGCTTCCAGTCCCCACTTAAGCGAGGGATTGGAAGCACTTCTTTAATATATAGATTTGCATATCCTTATTTATTAATAATATTTACTGTTATTTTCCATATCCCTTTCTATTTTTTATTTTCTGTATATCTGGGATACAGCTATTTACTAACCCTGTATATCTGGGATACAGCTCTTTACTAACCCTGTATATCTGGGATATAGCTATTACTAACCCTGTATATCTGGGATATAGCTATTTACTAACCCTGTATATCTGGGATATAGCTATTTACTAACCCCGTATATCTGGGATACAGCTCTTTACTAACCCTGTATATCTGGGATACAGCTCTTTACTAACCCTGTATATCTGGGATATAGCTATTTACTAACCCTGTATATCTGCGATATAGCTCTATACTAACCCTGTATATCTGGGATACGGCTATTTACTAACCCTGTATATCTGGGATATAGCTATTTACTAACCCTGTATATCTGGGATACGGCTATTTACTAACCCTGTATATCTGGGATATAGCTATTTACTAACCCTGTATATCTAGGATACAGCTCTTTACTAACCCTGTATATCTGGGATACAGCTATTTACTAACCCTGTATATCTGGGATACAGCTCTTTACTAACCCTGTATATCTGGGATACAGCTATTTACTAACCCTGTATATCTGGGATATAGCTCTATACTAACCCTGTATATCTGGGATACAGCTATTTACTAACCCTGTATATCTGGGATACAGCTATTTACTAACCCTGTATATCTAGGATACAGCTCTTTACTAACCCTGTATATCTGGAATACAGCTATTTACTAACCCTGTATATCTGGGATATAGCTATTTACTAACCCTGTATATCTGGGATACAGCTATTTACTAACCCTGTATATCTGGGATACAGCTCTTTACTAACCCTGTATATCTGGGATACAGCTCTTTACTAACCCTGTATATCTGGGATACGGCTATTTACTAACCCTGTATATCTGGGATACAGCTCTTTACTAACCCTGTATATCTGAGATACAGCTCTTTAGTAACCCTGTATATCTGGGATACAGCTCTTTACTAACACTGTATATCTGGGATATAGCTCTATACTAACCCTGTTTATCTCAGATATAGCTATTTACTAACCCTGTATATCTAGGATATAGCTTGGCTCTTTACTAACCTTGTATATTTGGAATATAGCTATTTACTATCCCTATATATCTGGTATATAGCTTGGCTATTTACTAACCCATATACTTGGGTTATGGCTATTTACTAACCTGTATATCTGGGATTTTGGCTCTTTACTAACCCTGTATATCTGGGACTATTTACTAACCCTGTATATCTGGGATACGGCTATTTACTAACCCTGTATATCTGGGGATATGGCTATTTACTAACCCTGTATATCTGGGATGCAGCTCTTTACTAACCCTGTATATCTGGGATACAGCTGTTTTAACCCTGTATATCTGGGATACAGCTCTTTACTAACCCTGCTATATCTGGGATGGCTATTTACTTCCCTGTATATCTGGGGTATAGTTATTACTTAACCCTGTATATCTGGGATACAACATATCTGGGATTTACTAACCCTGTATATCTGGGATACAGCTCTTTACTAACCCTGTATATCTGCTATTTACTAACCCTGTATCTGGGATACAGCTATTTACTAACCCTGTATATCTGGGATACAGCTATTTACTAACCCTGTATATCTGGGATACAGCTATTTACTAACCCTGTATATCTGGGATACAGCTATTTACTAACCCTGTATATCTGGGATATAGCTATTACTAACCCTGTATATCTGGGATACAGCTATTTACTAACCCTGTATATCTGGGATACAGCTATTTACTAACCCTGTATATCTGGGATACAGCTATTTACTAACCCTGTATATCTGGGATACAGCTATTTACTAACCCTGTATATCTGGGATACAGCTATTTACTAACCCTGTATATCTGGGATATAGCTCTATACTAACCCTGTATATCTGGGGTATCTGTGTTTTCTAACTATGTATAATTGCTCAGCTTATTATTATAAGAGCATAAAGCAGTGATACAATTTCGAAAAATCCTCAAAATTGCAAATAACACATAAGGAATCTTCTTTATTGGTTTATCCCCCAATTGCAATACCATGTATAATTTAAAATGGAAATAAAAGTCATTTTTGTGTTATAAACTAGGTGAAGAGTTTATCTCTTACTGATAAATCCATTTGGTTGGACAAGTGAGGGCCGGGGCCTGCAATCTTCTCTTTTCTTGCAGATCAGCTTCGTTGTGTTATTTACCAGTGTCATTGGCAATTCTGTCAATTTTCACTTTGGCATCTCTTTACTAACAGTGCTTATCTGGAATATACCTGTAACACAGCTGTTTGTTAACATTGCATATCTGTGATTTAGCTTAGCTCCCTAGTAACCTCCGTCTCAGAGCTGACTTCACCTCTCTGTTTTTTAAGCTGTAAATTAATGGGTTTAAAATGGGAACAGCAGTTGTGTTAAAAAGAGAGAAGAATTTATTGTAATCCAGGCTGTCCTCTGAGATTGGTCTCAGGTATTGGAGAACCAACGTTGTGTAGAGCAGGATGACAACAGTGAGATGAGAAGAACATGTGTAGAAGGCTTTACGTCTTCCAGTGCTCGAACGGATCTTCAGAATGGTTGCAATGATAAAAACATAAGAAATAAAGGTGAGAAGGAAGGGGGTAAGGCCAAGAAGGAACACACCTTCAATAAAAAATAATGTCTTAAGAACAGACGTGTCACTGCATGAAAGTCCTATAACAGGCAAGATGTCACAAAAGAAATGATTAATTATATTAGATTTGTAACATGAAAACTGTGACAATAAGGAAACATGGGGCACAACATCCAATAAGCTCACAGCCCAACAGGCAATGACCAAAGTAATGCAAATCTTGTGATTCATAATGATTACATAACGTAAGGGATTACAGATTGCCACATAGCGGTCAAAGCTCATGGCTGTAAGGAATAATAATCCTGCATTAACAAAGGTTCCAAAAAAACACATCTGCGTTAGGCAAGTAACATATGGAATAGTTCTGTTTTCTGTCACAAACATGATTAAAACATTATGTAGAACGACTGTGGTAGACGATATATCCAGAATGGATAGGTTGGCCAAGAAGAAGTACATGGGTGTTTGAAGATGACGATCCAGACAGATCAGGAGAAGGATGGTCATGTTGCCACAAAGAATGATGAGATAAAGTAACAAAACAAGAAGAAAGATTGGAACTTGCAGCTCAGGATCATTGGAAAGTCCTTTAAAAATGAAATAATTTATCTTGGTGTGATTTATGTGCTCCATGTAGCTAAATACCAATGACCTGTTTATAACAAAATGGCAAAACGTAAACAAAACCTGGAATTTGACTATATGTCTGTCCAACCATAATTCACCTATTTCATATTAAATGCACCCACCCTTATTATATATCATTGTATTCAGGGGAAACGGGGCTTTTAATTAACATCAAATGTTTAGCTATGAAACATAATTTAATATGAATAAAATATAAAAAAGAAATGGGAGAAAATAAGAAATATTATTTTTTTTAGTTCTACGTGACATTTTAACTGTGAATGTCATAATACTGTTTGCTATTCCTGCAGTAAAATACACATATTTGTATTCAGCGATGTCCCACATGTAAAACAGTACCCCCTATGTACAGGTTTTATGGCGTTTTGGGAAGTTACAGGGTCAGTATAGCACATTACATTTTTCAGTTTATACACATTGAAATTTTGCTTTTGAGACCTTATGGTAGCCCAGGAATGAAAATTAGCCCCCATGATGGCAAAAGTAGACAACATAAGGTATTGCAAATGGTGTGTGTCCAGTCATTTCTAGTAGCATCTTAGTTACAAACACTGGCCAAATTTAGCGTTCATATTTGTTTGTGTGTGAAAAAATGCAAAAAACTAAATTGAACACTAATTTAGTATCCAGTAGCTACTAAAAAAGACTGGAAATACCCCACTTGCAATACCTTGGGTTGTCTACTTTTGCAAATGGTATGCCGTCACGGGGGTAATTCTCATTCCTGGGCTACCAAACGGTCTCAAAAGCATGTTAAAGGATAGGATTGAGGAACATCTAAAAACACATGGATTTCAAGATCAGAGACAACATGGGTTTACTTCAGGGAGATCATGCCAAACTAATCTTATTGATTTTTTGATTGGGTAACTAAAATTATAGATCAGGGTGGTGCAGTAGACATTGCTTACCTAGATTTCAGTAAGGCTTTTGACACTGTTGCACATAGAAGGCTTATCAATAAACTGCAATCTTTAAGTTTGGATTCAAATATTGTGGGTGAGTGACAGGCAACAGAGGGTTGTAGTTAATGGAATATATTCGAAGCTTGGACTTGTCACCAGTGGGGTACCTCAGGGATCTGTACTTGGACCCATTCTCTTTAATATTTTTATTAGTGATATTGCAGAAGGTCTTGATGGTAAGGTATGTCTTTTTGCTGATGATACTAAGATATGTAACAGGGTTTATGTTCCAGGAGGGATAAGCCAAATGACAAATGATTTAGGTAAACTAGAAAAATGGTCAGAATTGTGGCAACTGACATTTAATGTGGATAAGTGCAAGATAATGCATCTTGGACGTAAAAACCCAAGGGCAGAGTACAGAATATTTGATAGAGTCCTAACCTCAACATCTGAGGAAAGGGATTTAGGGGTGATTATTTCTGATGACTTAAGGTAGGCAGACAATGTAATAGAGCAGCAGGAAATGCTAGCAGAATGCTTGGTTGTATAGGGAGAGGCATTAGCAGTAGAAAGAGGGAAGTGCTCATGCCATTGTACAGAACACTGGTGAGACCTCACTTGGAGTATTGTACACAGTACTGGAGACCGTATCTTCAGAAGGATATTGATACCTTAGAGAGGGTTCAGAGAAGGGCTACTAAACTGGTTCATGGATTGCGGGATAAAACTTACCAGGAAAGGTTAAAGGATCTTAACATGTATAGCTTGGAGGAAAGACGAGACAGGGGGGATATGATAGAAACATTTAAATATATAAAGGGAATCAACACAGTAAAGGAGGAGACTATATTTAAAAGAAGAAAAACTACCACAACAAGAGGACATAGTCTTAAATTAGAGGGACAAAGGTTTAAAAATAATATCAGGAAGTATTACTTTACTGAGAGGGTAGTGGATGCATGGAATAGCCTTCCAGCTGAAGTGGTAGAGGTTAACACAGTAAAGGAGTTTAAGCATGCATGGGATAGGCATAAGGCTATCCTAACTATAAGATAAGGCTAGGGACTAATGAAAGGTTTTAGAAAATTGGGCAGACTAGATGGGCCGAATGGTTCTTATCTGCCGTCACATTCTATGTTTCTATGTTTCTATGTTTCTATGTTTCTATAACCAATCTGTGAAATTTCAATGTGAAAAAAAAAAGAAAACTCGAGCCATATATTTGACTCAGTATCTTTCCAAAACACCATAAAACCTGTACATGGGGGGCACTGATTTACTCGGGAGACTTCACCAAACACAAATATTAGTGATTCAAAATAGTAAAATGTATCACAACAATTATATTGTCAGTGGAAGTAATGTTTGTGTGTGACAAATGCAAAAAACTGCCTTTTTATTATTATTATGTTATTATTTATATAGCGCCGTCAAATTCCGCAGCGCTTTACAATGGGTGGACGAATGGATATGTAAACATAGAAACCTAGAATGTGACGGCAGATAAGAACCATTCGGCCCATCTAGTCTGCCCAATTTTCTAAATACTTTCATTAGTCCCTTATAAGCCTTATCTTATAGTAAGGATAGCCTTATGCCTATCCCACGCATGCTTAAACTCCTTTACTGTGTTAACCTCTACCACTTCAGCTGGAAGGCTATTCCATGCATCCACTACCCTCTCAGTAAAGTAATACTTCCTGATATTATTTTTAAACCTTTGTCCCTCTAATTTAAGACTATGTCCTCTTGTTGTGGTAGTTTTTCTTCTTTTAAATATAGTCTCCTCCTTTACTGTGTTGATTCCCTTTATATATTTAAATGTTTCTATCATATCCCCCCTGTCTCGTCTTTCCTCCAAGCTATACATGTTAAGATCCTTTAACCTTTCCTGGTAAGTTTTATCCCGCAATCCATGAACCAGTTTAGTAGCCCTTCTCTGAACCCTCTCTAAGGTATCAATATCCTTCTGAAGATACGGTCTCCAGTACTGTGTACAATACTGCAAGTGAGGTCTCACCAGTGTTCTGTACAATGGCATGAGCACTTCCCTTTTCTACTGCTAATACCTCTCCCTATACAGCCAAGCATTCTTCTAGCATTTCCTGCTGCTCTATTACATTGTCTGCCTACCTTTAAGTCATCAGAAATAATCACCCCTAAATCCCTTTCCTCAGATGTTGAGGTTAGGACTCTATCAAATATTCTGTACTCTGCCCTTGGTTTTATACATCCAAGATGCATTATCTTGCACTTATCCACATTAAATGTCAGCCACAACTCTGACCATTTTTTTAGTTTACCTAAATCATTTGCCATTTGGCTTATGCCTCCTGGAACATCAACCCTGTTACATATCTTAGTATCATCAGCAAAAAGACATACCTTACCATCAAGTCCTTCTGCAATATCACTAATATGACAGTACCAGAGGGATTAAGGGCCCTGCTCAGTGAGTTTACATGTTAGAGGGAGTGGGGTACAGTGACACAGTAACAGAGGGATTGAGGCCCTGCTCAGTGAGTTTACATGTTAGAGGGAGTGGGGTATAGTGACACAGTAACAGAGGGATTGAGGGCGTGCTCAGTGAGTTTACATGTTAGAGGGAGTGGGGTATAGTGACAGTAACAGAGGGATTGAGGGCCTGCTCAGTGAGTTTACATGTTAGAGGGAGTGGGGTATAGTGACACAGTAACAGAGGGATTGAGGGCCCTGCTCAGTGAGTTTACATGGTAGAGGGAGTGGGGTATAGTGACACAGTAACAGAGGGATTGAGGGCCTGCTCAGTGAGTTTACATGTTAGAGGGAGTGGGTATAGTGACACAGTAACAGAGGGATTGAGGGCCCTGCTCAGTGAGTTTACATGCTAGAGGGAGTGGGGTATAGTGACACAGTAACAGAGGATTGAGGGCCTGCTCAGTGAGTTTACATATTTAGAGAATTGGGGTATAGTGACACAGTAACAGAGGGATTGAGGGCCTGCTCAGTGAGTTTACATGTTAGAGGGAGTGGGGTATAGTGACACAGTAACAGAGGGATTGAGGCCTGCTCAGTGAGTTTACATGTTAGAGGGAGTGGGGTATAGTGACACAGTAACAGAGGGATTGAGGGCCTGCTCAGTGAGTGTACATGTTAGAGGGAGTGGGGTATAGTGACACAGTAACAGAGGGATTGAGGGCCCTGCTCAGTAAGTTTACATGTTAGAGGGAGTGGGGTATAGTGACACAGTAACAGAGGGATTGAGGGCCCTGCTCAGTGAGCTTACATGTTAGAATGAGTGGGGTATAGTGACACAGTAACAGAGGGATTGAGGGCCTGCTCAGTGAGTTTACATGTTAGAGGGAGTGGGGTATAGTGACAGTAACAGAGGGATTGAGGCCCTGCTCAGTGAGTTTACATGTTAGGAGTGGGGTATAGTAACTTTAGTAACAGAGGGATTGAGGGCCCTGCTCAGTGAGTTTACATGCTAGAGGGAGCGGGGTATAGTGACACAGTAACAGAGGGATTGAGGGGCCCTGCTCAGTGAGTTTACATGTTAGAGGGAGTGGGGTATAGTGACACAGTAACAGAGGGATTGAGGCCCCTGCTCAGAGAGTTTACATGTGGGGGAGTGGGGTATAGTGACACAGTAACATAGAGGGATTGAGGGCCTGCTCAGTGAGTTTACATGTTAGAGGGAGTGGGGTATAGTGACACAGTAACAGAGGATTGAGGGCCCTGCTCAGTGAGTTAACATGTTAGAGGGAGTGTGGTATAGTGACACAGTAACAGAGGGATTGAGGGCCCTGCTCAGTGAGTTTACATGTTAGAGGGAGTGGGGTATAGTGACACAGTAACAGAGTGATTGAGGGCCCTGCTCAGTGAGTTTACATGCTAGAGGGAGTGGGGTATAGTGACACAGTAACAGAGGGATTAGGGGCCCTGCTCAGTGAGTTTACATGTTAGAGGGAGTGGGGTATAGTGACATTAACAGAGGGATTGAGGGCCCTGCTCAGTGAGTTTACATGCTAGAGGGAGTGGGGTATACAGGGAGTGCAGAATTATTAGGCAAATGAGTATTTTGACCACATCATCCTCTTTATGCATGTTGTCTTACTCCAAGCTATAGGCTCAGCCTACTACCAATTAAGCATATTAGGTGATGTGCATCTCTGTAATGAGAAGGGGTGTGGTCTAATGACATCAACACCCTATATCAGGTGTGCATAATTATTAGGCAACTTCCTTTCCTTTGGCAAAATGGGTCAAAAGAAGGACTTGACAGGCTCAGAAAAGTCAAAAATAGTGAGATATCTTGCAGAGGGATGCAGCACTCTTAAAATTGCAAAGCTTCTGAAGCGTGATCATCGAACAATCAAGCGTTTCATTCAAAATAGTCAACAGGGTCGCAAGAAGCGTGTGGAAAAACCAAGGCGCAAAATAACTGCCCATGAACTGAGAAAAGTCAAGCGTGCAGCTGCCACGATGCCACTTGCCACCAGTTTGGCCATATTTCAGAGCTGCAACATCACTGGAGTGCCCAAAAGCACAAGGTGTGCAATACTCAGAGACATGGCCAAGGTAAGAAAGGCTGAAAGACGACCACCACTGAACAAGACACACAAGCTGAAACGTCAAGACTGGGCCAAGAAATATCTCAAGACTGATTTTTCTAAGGTTTTATGGACTGATGAAATGAGAGTGAGTCTTGATGGGCCAGATGGATGGGCCCGTGGCTGGATTGGTAAAGGGCAGAGAGCTCCAGTCCGACTCAGACGCCAGCAAGGTGGAGGTGGAGTACTGGTTTGGGCTGGTATCATCAAAGATGAGCTTGTGGGGCCTTTTCGGGTTGAGGATGGAGTCAAGCTCAACTCCCAGTCCTACTGCCAGTTCCTGGAAGACACCTTCTTCAAGCAGTGGTACAGGAAGAAGTCTGCATCCTTCAAGAAAAACATGATTTTCATGCAGGACAATGCTCCATCACACGCGTCCAAGTACTCCACAGCATGGCTGGCAAGAAAGGGTATAAAAGAAGAAAATCTAATGACATGGCCTCCTTGTTCACCTGATCTGAACCCCATTGAGAACCTGTGGTCCATCATCAAATGTGAGATTTACAAGGAGGGAAAACAGTACACCTCTCTGAACAGTGTCTGGGAGGCTGTGGTTGCTGCTGCACGCAATGTTGATGGTGAACAGATCAAAACACTGACAGAATCCATGGATGGCAGGCTTTTGAGTGTCCTTGCAAAGAAAGGTGGCTATATTGGTCTCTGATTTGTTTTTGTTTTGTTTTTGAATGTCAGAAATGTATATTTGTGAATGTTGAGATGTTATATTGGTTTCACTGGTAATAATAAATAATTGAAATGGGTATATATTTGTTTTTGTTAAGTTGCCTAATAATTATGCACAGTAATAGTCACCTGCACACACAGATATCCCCCTAACATAGCTATAACTAAAAACAAACTAAAACTACTTCCAAAAATATTCAGCTTTGATATTAATGAGTTTTTTGGGTTCATTGAGAACATGGTTGTTGTTCAATAATAAAATTAATCCTCAAAAATACAACTTGCCTAATAATTCTGCACTCCCTGTAGTGACACAGTAACAGAGGGATTGAGGGCCTGCTCAGAGAGTTTACATGTTAGAGGGAGTGGGGTATAGTGACACAGTAACAGAGGGATTGAGGACCTGCTCAGTGAGTTTACATGTTAGAGGGAGTGGGGTATAGTGACACAGTAACAGAGGGATTGAGGCCCTGCTCAGTGAGTTTACATGTTAGAGGGAGTGGAGTATAGTGACACAGTAACAGAGGGATTGAGGGCCCTGCTCAGTGAGGTTACATGTTAGAGGGAGTGGGGTATAGTGACACAGTAACAGAGGGATTGAGGGCCCTGCTCAGTGAGTTTACATGTTAGAGGGAGTGGGGTATAGTGACACAGTAACAGAGGGATTGAGGGCCTGCTCAGTGAGTTTACATGTTAGAGGGAGTGGGGTATAGCGACACAGTAACAGAGGGATTGAGGGTCCTGCTCAGTGAGTTTACATGTTAGAGGGAGTGGGGTATAGTGACACAGTAACAGAGGGATTGAAGGCCTGCTCAGTGAGTTTACATGTTAGAGGGAGTGGGGTATAGTGACACAGTAACAGAGGGATTGAGGGCCCTGCTCAGTGAGTTTACATGTTAGAGGGAGTGGGGTATAGTGACACAGTAACAGAGGGATTGAGGGCCCTGCTCAGTGAGTTTACATGTTAGAGGGAGTGGGGTATAGTGACACAGTAACAGAGGGATTGAGGGCCTGCTCAGTGAGTTTACATGTTAGAGGGAGTGGGGTATAGTGACACAGTAACAGAGGGATTGAGGGCCCTGCTCAGTGAGTTTACATGTTAGAGGGAGTGGGGTATAGTGACACAGTAACAGAGGATTGGGGGCCCTGCTCCGTGAGTTTAGATGTTAGAGGGAGTGGGGTATAGTGACACAGTAACAGAGGGATTGAGGGGCCTGCTCAGTGAGTTTACATGTTAGAGGGAGTGGGGTATAGTGACACAGTAACAGAGGGATTGAGGGCCCTGCTCAGTGAGTTTACATGTTAGAGGGAGTGGGGTATAGTGACACAGTAACAGAGGGATTGAGGGCCTGCTCAGTGAGCTTTCATAGTTACATAGCTGAAAAGAGACTTGCGTCCATCAAGTTCAGCCTTCCTCACATATGTTTTTGCCGTTGATCCAAAAGAAGGCAAAAAAAAACCAGTCTGAAGTGCTTCCAATTTTGCCACAAACTAGGAAAAAATTCCTTCTTGACCCCAAAATAGCAGTCAGATGTCTCCTTGGATCAAGCAGCTATTACCCCACTAATTAGAAATTATATCCCTGTATGTTATGTTTTTGCAAGTATTTATCCAATTTCAGTTTAAACATCTGTATGGACTCTGATAAAACCACCTCTTCAGGCAGAGAATTCCATATCCTTATTGTTCTTACTGTATTAAAACCTTTTCTTTGCCTTAGATAAAATCTCCTTTCTTCAAGCATAAAAGTATGACCTGATGTCCTATGTATAGCCCTGTTTATGAATAGATTTCCACATAAAGGTTTGTACTGGCCCTGAATATATTTGAATAAAGTTATTATATCCCCTCTCAGGCGCCATTTTTCCAAACTAAAGAGATTTTTTTTTTTTACCTTTCTTCATAACTAAAATGCTCCATTCCTTTTATCAATTTTGTAGCTCGTCTCTGCACTTTTTCTATTGCTATGATATCCTTCTTTACAACAGGTGCCCAAACTTGCACAGCATATTCTCATATTATTATTTAATAATGTAAATATTAATGAGGAAGAACTGCTGTTAGAGGAAATTGGGAAAACTACAAATCGGGGTAACACGTTAATTATTGGAGATTTTAATTACCCGGACATAAATTGAGATAGAGGGACTAGTATTTAAGGGGAATCTGGTTTTGAATGTGAGACATTATGAAATGTTATTTTTTTTTAGTTCTACATGATATATTAACTGTGAATGTCATTGCACTGTTTGATTTTCCTGCAATAAAATACACATATTTGTATTCAGCAATGTCTCACGTGTAAAACAGTACCCCCTATGTGCATGTGTTTTTTGAAGTTACAGAGTCAAATATAGCATGTTACATTTTTCAGTTTTTTTTCAAATTGAAATTCGCCAGATTGGTTACGTTCTTTGAGACCGTATGGTAGCCCAGGAATGAATTACCCCCATGATGGCATACCATTTGCAGTAGTAGACAACCAAAAGTGTTGAAAATGGGGTATGCACAGTCTTTTTTAGTAGCCCCTTAGTCACAAACACTGGCCAAAGTTAATGTTAATATTTTTGTGTGTGAAAAATGCAAAAAAAACAAATTTGAATGACAATTTTGGCCTGTGTTTGTGACTAGTGGCTGCTAAAAAAAGACTGGACATATCCCATTTGCAATAACTTGGGTTGTCTACTTTTGCAAATGGTATGCCATCATGGGGGTAATTCTCATTCCTGGGCTACCATATGGTCTCGAAGGCAACGTAACCAATCTGGTGAATTTCAATGTGAAAAAAATTAAACACAGGCCTTATATTTGTCTCTGTAACTTTTGAAAACACCATAAAACCTGTACATGGGGGTACTGTTATACTCTGGAGACTTTGCTGAACACAAATATTAGTGTTTCAAAACCGTAAAACGTATCACAACAATTATATCGTCAGTGTCTGTCAAGACCAGGTTGGTTGAAACGTTGCTTTGACTGTGGGTTCAATAAATTGCCTATTTTTTTTACTTCTGAAGTGCCTTTCTTCTTTTGTCCTATTATACAACTGGTTTCCTGGTACTGAGACTGGTCCAGTTGCACCCGGAATTATATCAGTTAAGGGATGGAGTGCGGTTCAACATCTTTACCTTTTTTATTGAAGGATAGTGATCATATGAAACCATTTATTGTAACATAGTTGTTTGATTCCTTTTTAAATCATAATGATAACAAAAATCACCCAAATGGAACTGATCAAACAGTTTACATACCCTTATATGTTTGGCCTTGTTATAGACACACAATGTGACACACACAGGTTAAAATGGCAATTAAAGGTAATTCCCCACATGTGTGGCTGTTTATAAATAGGCAATGAGTATGTTACATTCCACCTTTGTCAATGAGTTTGTTAGCTCTCACGTGGATGCACTGAGAAGGCTAGATACTGAGCCATAGGGAGCAGAAAAGAACTGTCAAAAGACCTGCATAACAAGGTAATGGAACTTAATAAAGATGGAAAATAATATAAAAAGATGACTTGATTATGTAAAAATATTATATATATATATATACATATATATATATATATATATAGCCTTGAAGATGCCAGTCAGTACTGTTCAATCACTTATTAAGAAGAGTTAAATTCAAGGATCTCTTGATACCAAGCCAAGGTCAGGTAGACCATGAAAGATTTCAGCCACACCTGCCAGAAGAATTGTTCAGGATACAAAGAAAACCCCACAGGTAACCTCAGGAGAAATACAGGTGGCTCTGGAAAAAGGTGTGATTGTTTCAAGGAGCACAATACGAAGATACTGGAACAGAAATGAGCTGTATGGTCGAGTTGCCAGAAAGAAGCTTTTACTTTGCTAATGCCACAAAAAATGCCCAGTTACATTATGCCTGAAAACACCTGGACACGCCTCACAGCTTCTGGCACACTGTAATTTGGAGTGATGAGCCCAAAATAGAGCTTTACGGTCACAACCATAGGTGCTGTGTTTGGAGAGGGGTCAACAAGGCCTACAGTGAAGAGAATAGCATCCCCACTGTGAAGCATGGTAGTGGCTCACTGATGTTTTGGGGGGAGGGGGCGGGGGGTGAGCTCTAAAGGCATGGGGAATCTAATGAAAATTGATGGCCAGATGAATGCAACATGTTATCAGAAAATACTGGCAGACGATTTTCATACTTCTCCATGAAGGCTGCGCATGGGACGCTCTTGGACTTTCCAGCATGACAATGACCCTAAGCACACGGCCAAGCTGACCCTCCAGTGGTTACAGCAATAAAAGGTGAAG
>OW240920.1:4096381-4129979 GCA_933207985.1 Pelobates cultripes | reverse complement strand
GCATAGACTCTTTAGTGAAAAGAACACTGAGGATAAATGGATCATCTTCCAACAAATATTAGAAATATAATAAATATAAAAGAAACAAACTGAAATCAATCTGGCTTATTGGGAAAATGAATCAAGAAATAAAAATTATATTTATATAAATAATAATATTTCATATCTAAAAAAGATTTAATATAAAATATCTAGCAATGTTACTATGCAAGGTTGAATGAAAAAGTTGCAATCTATTTACTTTAACATGCTTCTCAGTCAGAAAAAATTTGAATCCGAATAGTTTTCAAAAACATCCTGGCATTTATATGCAATTATTGCACAACGTAAACAAACGACAAATGAAGGCTTAGGGGTCAGTCAAAGCTTGATCCTAATGTCAACAAATAAAAGGACTAAGTGGGTAATGACTGTAGGGGATAAAATCAGCTATACACGAAACCCTCTTTGTGAGATGGATATTTTGCCGGAGCCACACCCTCTTTGTTAGACAGGATCCTGGGAATCAGTCAAGAAGACAAGAGATGTGTTCTATAACCAATTCAAATTGTATTCATACGTCAGTTATATTTATACCCCATTTTCATGTCGGTGGGGGTCATTGAGCATTGTGACATAGTTTATTTTTCACAAGTTATAAACAGCTGTTTTTAGTTATAATTCAGTGTTAAAGAGTGTTAAAATGGCACTTATTATATGGGGGGCAAATTTACTAGTCACTACAATGATCGCCACTTTCTATGGCGACATTTTCAAAGTAACTATTTTTATCCACATATTTTATCCATGACAAAACTGTGCATTCAAGCCATGCTAATACACAATAAGCCACATATTTTCAGGATTCTGGTAATTTCCACATAACATTTACGATTATCATTTCATTCCTTTATGTAGTCTGTATTACAGTCTGCCATTTTAACTAAACAGATAAATTTCAGCAGTTGATCAAATATGTCAAAGTGTTGTTGCTTGTACTCTGGTAGGCTGATTTTGTTTTTATATTTAGAGTACATATGAACTTTAATAATGGTTCATTTCATAGACTTATTGAAAAGGTTTTGAAGCATATCCTACACATATCAGCATCCGTTTTAGAGCTGACTTAACATCTTTGTTTTTTAAGCTGTATATCAACGGGTTTAATATGGGAACGGCAGCTGTGTTAAAGAGAGCAAAGCATTTATTATAATCCAGGCTGTCCTCTGAGATGGGTCTTAGGTATTGGAGGACCAAGGTTGTGTAGAGCAGGATGACAACAGTGAGGTGAGAGGAACATGTGTAGAAGGCTTTATGTCTTCCAGTGCTCGAACGGATCTTCAGAATGGTTGCAATGATAAAAACATATGAGAAAAAGGTAAGTAGGAAGGGAGTAAGGACAAGAAGGAAAACACCTTCATTGAAAAACAAAGTCTCCAGAACAGATGTGTCACTGCATGAAAGTTTTATAACAGGCATGATGTCACAAAAGAAATGATTAATTATATTTGATCTGTAACAAGTAAACTCTGCCAATAAGACAACATATGGCAAAACCTCTAATAAACTTAAAGTCCAACAGGCAATTGCCAACAGAATATACATTTTGGGGTTCATAACATTTATATATCTCAATGGGTTACAGATGGCCACATAACGATCGTAGCTCATAGCTGTAAGGATTAATAACTCAACATTAACAAAGGCTCCAAAAAAATACATTTGTGCAATGCATGTGACATATGGAATTGTTCTGTTCTTTGTTACAAATATAATAAGGGTATTATGTAGAACAACCGTGGCGGAAGACATGTCCACTATGGACAGGTTACCCAAGAAGAAGTACATGGGAGTGTGAAGTTGATGATCCAAACAGACCAGTAGAAGGATGGTCATGTTACCACCAAGAGTAATTAGATAAAGAAACAGAACTAGAAGGAAAATTGGCACCTGCAGCTTGGGTTCATCGGAAATTCCCTTAATGATGAAATACGTCACCACTGTGTGATTTAGCTGTTCCATGTTGATAGTTAGAGGGAACCTGTATATAACAAGACCGAAAAACTACTCTATATGAAAAGAAGTTATAAAAAATATGTATACAATAGACATCTACTAACAATTTTTTATAAGCACCATAACTGCAAAAGAAAATATGTATATTTTGCTATTATGACTTACAGAAATGTACAAAGTTTGAACCAAAAGACTTGAGTTGGGAAAATATTTAAACAAGTGCTATGCCCAGTAAAAAAAAAATAAAACAATGTAAAAAAAATAAAAAAATATTTAATCTTGATTCTATGTACTTTTCTATAGATGTATCTCATTGACAAGATGGATTGCTTTCTGATTTGGGATCAGCTGTCATGTATTATATTCTTTTTTAGTGTATAGAATATATTTTAATATGAATAGTTATTTTTTAATATTAAGCAATATGTAAAGACATAATCTGCATTATTGTCAATTAAGGGCAATATGCATTATTGAACTTCAATTAAAGGCAAAATTTGGTTGGTCCAATTATCCAACGCTATGTGAAGAAGGAAGGGGGAACCTAACCTACCTAGGGCCTCATGGGATCCTAATCTTTATCTGTTTGACATTTACACAATAACATGAAAACATGTTAAAATGATCTTAGAATAACCACTAATACAAACCATAAAATAACCAAAAATAAGTCTACTATTCATTAGACCATGGGTTGTCAACCTGGTCCCTACCGCCCACTAGTGGGCATTTCAGGATTCCACGTTGGTGGTTGGGATTTCTTCATTTTGAGAGATCGGGCGGATGCCAGCCGGCGGTACCCTTTGCGGCCCCGGCCTGCATGGCAAACCGCCGGGGCCGCCGCCCAAGGGTTCCATCCGGGTCCCATGCTGTCAGGGCCACCCGATGGATGTGGATTGTAAGGGGGCCCGGTCAGCGCTGGGCACTTTAACAGCGCGACCGGGGCTCCTATGATTACATCACAGAGCTGGGAGGAAGTGACTGCACGTCACTCCTCCCAGCTAACACACAGACTGCGCCGGAGGAAGCAGAGGGAGTCAGGGTGGGAACTCTGACTCCCATCCACCTGAGCCACCACTGGACCCCAGGGAATGTCACCCTCCTGCACCTAAAAGGTAGGAAACAGGAGGGTGACTAAAATATTTTGTGTGTGTTTGTTTGTGTGTATGTGTCTTTGTATGTATGTCTTGTGTGTGTGTCTTTGTATGTATGTCTGTGTCTTTGTATGTATGTCTTGTGTGTGTCTGTCTGTCTGTATGTATGTGTCTGTATGTGTGTGTATGTGTCTTTGTATGTATGTGTGTCTTATGTATGTGTCTTTGTATGTATGTGTGTGTGTGTCTTTGTATGTATGTCTTGTGTGTGTGTGCCTGTCTTTATATAGGTGTGTATGTATGTGTGTCTTGTCTTTGTATGTATGTGTTGTGTGTGTATGTGTCTTTGTATGTATGTGTGTCTTATGTATGTGTGTCTTTGTATGGATGTTTTATGTGTGTGTCTTTGTATGTGTGCGTGTGTGTGTCTGTATGTATGTGTGTGTGTGTGTGCCTTTCTGTTTGTATGTATGTGTTTTTGTATGTGTGTATGTATGTCTTGTGTGTGTGTGTCTGTATGTATGTATGTATGTGTGAAAAAAGAAAAAAAAGGTGGAGAGGGGAATTTAGGATGCAGAGGAGGGGAGCTGATGCACAGATGAGAAATCATATTATGAGCAAACAGAGAAGTCGTCTGAATATCACTGAAAGAGGAGACCTTCGTTTGTTCAATTACGAAAATCGAACCAGATATCAAATATTTAGTCTCGCAGCATTAACCTCCAGGATCTCATTAATCACTAGTAAAGGTAATTTCAATTTACTTTGTTTTCTCATTAAACTTTATAAAGTTAAAAACATTATAAACATGCATTAAGTAGAAATAAAAAGATAAATGTGCGTAGATTTTATTAAAACACCCTCCTTTCTAAAAAATATTTTGCACTTGCGAGAAAACTGGTGGGCGGTAAGGAAATTTTCCCATCAAGAAAGATGCATTAGTGGGCGGTAGGTGGAAAAAGGTTGACTACCACTGCATTAGACAGAATCTCTTGAAGATATCAAATCCATGTTGTCATGTTTTCCAGTTTTCTCGATAAACCTGTAGTTTTGTAGAAAATAACATTTTAGTTGGCAGAAGGGACCCATTTCTACATCTGTTACCTGATATTAAAGATTCTACACTGAAAACAGATTTTATTTTTATCTAGATGGAAAGAAGAACTTGCTCAGATGATAAGTCGATTTTTTATTTTTTTCAGTAGGCCACATTAATGTAAAATTGAAACAGAAACTCACACAATGTACTAATAGCAAACATTAAATATATATGTATTCTTTTGGTCAATCTCAGCCCAACCTAATCAATATCAGAAGCTTAATTTAAGATCACGATGATAGACTCTCCGCATGCTATTATTTAAACCATTGTTTCCTTCTCGGAGAGGTTCTTGGCACAGGGGAAGAAAGAATGAAGAGCCCTGGCACAGTTTTTATTTAATGTAATTTCTGTATGTTAAACAGTCACATTTTTACTTTGATCACTTTGCCATGTTCTTTGGCAAACATATTTTGTGATTCTATATATTCACATGCAAACATATTAAAAAGAAGAATTAATATATGTGTGTGTGTGTGTGTGTGTATGCCATGTAGTAAATGAGTAAATATAATTTAACAAATCATAGAATGTTGGGCTTGCCCAGTCATTAGACAGGAGAAATTGTACATTGTAGGATGATGATTATCTTAGCATTCTGCATTTAATCTCACCTTCTCTGTTTTTCACAACTAATATTCAGAATATAACTTTCCATTTCATTCATTTGGAAAATGAAACCAAGGTATACAACTATTAAGGAATATCAATAATTAGAATTTCCTTATGGTGGTTTAACAAATCAAATTGCAAGATGTTGTTTTACTTCTAAAAAGGTATAAAAAATAATATACCAAATATGTTATTTTATCTTGTCCATTTGTTCTATAGAGGGCTGAATTGCAAGCTTCAGTTCATATTCAGATGCCAATGGGTTTACGTTTATATATAATATAAAAAGATTTATTAAAATAAATGTTGAGGGATTGACCAGGGAATTGTATATTTTATATTTGGCCACCTAATATAATACAATCTAATATAATCTAATATCCTTCATTTATTAATATCTAACAATTACCATTTCACCATCTTCACAAATGAAACAGTCAGTTAATTTAACACGTGAAAAGCTAAAATAACATTCTTCAAAGTTTACCATAAGCTATTGACAGGGTTATTCAGTAAATTGAATTTCGAATTTAAGGCAAAATATCTAAACTGTAATCATTTTCTGTCCGTTATCCTTCCAGTTTGGCTGCTTTCTTAGTTAGTTCGGGTACTTTGGCATAACATTTGAAATTCCCCGTGAATTCACTTTGATTTTTCACTTCGGTTAATAACCCTGTTAATATCCAAACAATCAAACATTGGATATCGGGAAAATGCTTTGAAATACTTCATCAAATATACATAGATTGTTGTTCAATGATAAAATATTCTTTATTTACTTAATGGTAAACATGGAACGATAACAATGGGATTATACAATTTAGACCAACATAGCCCAGCTCGAAAAATCACTGACTACATTTTTGAGTTCTGTTAATTTGGCCAAATATTGTTCATTTCCTTTCTCAATCTCTTGAATTTCCAATTTAGTGCAGATGCCAAGAATGAATAATTTCAGAAAAAAATGTATTCTGTGGCCAATGTTAATTCTTAGATTTTGCTATACTTTAATATCAAGTAAAGATAAAACACAATCAATGTGAACATTTAATCTTTGCAATGCACTTAAATACATGTGCCAAACCAGTTTAACTTCTTCTTAGAATAAAGAAACAGTTACAGAAAAACTACCAACAGGACTAATCACCGTCTTCAAATCCAGTGATACTATAATGTACGATAGGGTTTTTTTGGCCTTTTTTTGGCTCTGCTAGATTTCAAAGTGTTGTGAGTTATTCATTTTAACATATTTCTTGACCACAGGTTAATTTTAGTAAGTAGATATACACGCTGAAAGATATATCTTCTCTCTTACTCTATAGCTCTTTCTTTCTCCGTCCCTCTTCCGACAGTTTGTGTCTTTCCTTTTCTGTTAGTATTGTATCACAATGTATTTGTATAAATGAGCAGAGCTACGGAATAGATTTGTAAAACACAATACAACACAAAGGCCTCCATTTAATACTTTTGAAGAAGCTTTTGAAAAGAAAAAAACTTTTCAAATGTTCAATCTAGAGAAGTCACCGTTAAATGATTTTTTGGCGATTTTTGTAGACATATAATTTGAAACAATTTTCTAACAGATTGTGGTAATCTGAGAATTTTATCTAAAATTAAAATAATCATCTAAAACCCATCTTTTGTTTCTCTTTCACTTACCTGTAAACATCCATTCTTTGTGTCTTACCTTTCTGTTCTTACCCATAATTTTTATAATTTTCTAGATTGTCACGAGGGACACAGCTAGAGGAGCTCATCTCAGGAGGCCAATTGATTCAGCAAGATTCTATATATGTTTTCAAATAACATCTGTAAACAACTCAGAACTCATTCAAATCGATGTTTGGAAATGTTGTAGTTAATCTAAAGTTACTGATATTTATGGAACGATGATATTCAATACAACTTTTAGAAACATATTATATTTGGGTGCCAGTAACTGACCTGTTACTCAAATAAATGAATTAAAGACAAAGAATTTCAAGAGAACAGTGAGTATTTTGAAATAAATGGATGTCTGGAAAGAGTTACTCAAGAGAAAACAAGTGTGTGACTATACATCAAACTTCAAGCAATTTACCCGAATTCTGACCATGAATCTTGACCATATATATAGGAATGAATAAGGACTAGAGCAGCGCTAGACAAACTAAGAACAATAGGATGGGAGGCAGCACACCCGATAATAGGGGAATCCCTACAACCCCTAAAAAAACTAGAACAAGTGGAACCACAATATACAGGTAGCACCAAGAAAAATACTCCAAACACAACAGTATATAATAATAATAAGAACAATAAAAAACACACAGGATATAACGAATCCACAATAAAACTTAAAAGAATAAAAAATACCAACTGGTAGGGCACAGTCTCAAAGGTGGTGGCAATAGATCTTCTAGTCCTGGAATGGGACTTTTTTGGTAGCTTCTCTTCAAAGCAGAATATGAAAAGGAAGCAAAAACAGAGGCCAACCAATAGTGCAATATGGTAGTACGTGTGTGTTTTTATTGCTCTTATTATTATATACTATTGTGTTTGGAGTATTTTTCTTGGCGCTACCTGTATATTGTTGTTTGACTATTATATACAGGAATGTGTGCATAAGGGAGTGCATGTATGCATACTTATACAGACATTGGGAAGTCTGTTATTGGACAGCCACAGAAAGTCTGGGAAGGGCAAAGGCTGCAGACAAGAGAACTGCAGGTTTTACAAGATGTTTTTACATTTAAATTCATGCAAGTTTTAATCTGGGCATATCTACTAAACATGGATTTGTATTCACTTTGTATTTGGTTAGTGGAGTGTCGCTTTAAGCATTAGTACCCCATAAATGATACGATAAAGCAAGATACAAGGAACTTATTGAAATAACTTTGTAGCCTCAAGTATATGGATGGATTCACAAGGATACATAAAAAAGGGATACATGAATATTCAATAAATATTCTTTTACAATATGAAATAAAAAAAAATAATGTAGGCAATCTTAGTTGTCATACATACTATGAATTATATAAGAATAATTACAATGAAATACAAAGAGAATTAAAGAGGTAATGTATCAAGCAAACATGAAATGAAAATATAGTGTTCATGTGCCAGAATATCAGGTCAAAAACTCTTTGCCTCTGTAGAAATTAATTATCTGGATCTTATCAATAACAGATACCATATGTACTCGAGTATAAGCCGAGTTTTTCGGCACGTTTTTTGTGCTGAAAAACCCCAACTCAGCTTATACTCGAGTCAGTCTGTATTATGGCAATTTACATTGCCACAATACAGACCAGGACAGCCGGGCTCATTACAAGCGGGCGATCCTGTTGGGGGCTGACAGTGAGCTTTTACTTACCTTCCTGCAGCTCCTGTCAGCTCCCTTCTCCTGCGTGCAGCTCCTCTGTCAGCTCTGTTCTGTTTACAGTGTAAGTCTCGCGAGATTTACACTGTAAACAGAACAGAGCTGACCGGGGAGCTGCATGGAGGAGAAGGGAGCTGTCAGGAGCTGCAGGAAGGTAAGTAAGAGCTCACTGTCAGCCCCCCCACTGAACTGCCAATGCCACTGGACCACCAGGGATTTAATATTATTTTATTTTAATATTTGCATTATTTTTTTTTAAATGTTTTTTTGTCCCCCCTCCCTGCTTGTTGCCTGGTCAGGGAGGGGGGACAAAAAAACAATTTTAAAAAAATAATGCAAATATTAAAATAATAATAATATAAAATAAAATAATATTATTAAAATAATATAATATTAAAATAACAATATTATTTTATTATATTAATATTATTTTAATATTTGCATTATTTTTTTTTTAAAATGTTTTTTGTCCCCCCTCCCTGACCAGGCAACAATCAGGGAGGGGGGACAAAAAACATTTAAAAAAAATAATGCAAATATTAAAATAATAATAATATTATTGAAATAATATAATATTAATCTAATAATAATATAATAATAAAATAATAATATTAAAATAATATAATATTAAAATAAAAAAATTAAAATAAAAATGCCCTCCCCTCATCCAGTTTACACACACTGCACAAACACACACACTGCATTATATACACACACACAACACACACACACTGCATTCATTATATATACACACACACAAACACACACTCTGCATTCATTATATACATACACAAACACACACTCTGCATTCATTCTATACACACCCTGTAAATAAATATTAAATTAATGTAATTTTATTGGGATCTAATTTTATTTAGAAATTAACCAGTAGCTGCTGCATTTCCCACCCTAGGCTTATACTCGAGTCAATACGTTTTCCCATTTTTTTGTGGTAAAATTAGAGGCCTCGGCTTATATTCAAGTATATACGGGTATGTTTAAAGGAATTTATTGTCCATTATTACTAGAATCCGGAAGAAGTACCTCCTGCCCTTCCCTTAAAGAGTCTCATGACTTGCACGATGAACATTTGGGGATGACAATCAATAGAATACTCAGCTCGTTATCTTATATTGGTGGCACCGCATAGCAATTAACTAATGTTTTGTGTAAAGGTGTAATGCCATTAAAAGCATCACTAAGGTAAGGTTATAGTTAAGGTGTAAGTAAGGGCAAGGTTAGGGTTATGGAGAGGTTAGGATTAAGGGATTTGTTACATTCGAGGTAGTTAGAGTTAGGGAGTAGTAGGGGGAAAATATCTTATATATTAATGCTGGTGAGTTTCTATGTTAATCTTACTTATTATTGATGTAGTTAATATAACTTACCTCTGTGACAAACTTTGGAAGCAGCTCTCGAATTAGGCAAGTTAGGTAGCCACCTCAGGCTTCAAGCTCACTGGGGCTTTGCGGCTTCCTAACTAGACTTTGATGACCAAATAGATGACTGTTTTACTTGATATATGATTTGTAGAACATATCTGTTTAATTATCTATCGATTTACTGTTTAATTGTATACCCTATATAGCCAGTGTGAAGAGACCAATCTCGCCACATTGCATTGGAGAAGCCTGGTTGCTCACCTGCTGCCTTTGGACTATGGCCCCATGTTAAAAGACATGTTTTTTCCCTGCAGAAAATACTTATTCGTGCTTTTCTGCCTGGTGTTCGGTAGATTCAATCTACCGAACAACCGCATGAATGACTGGACCACCTGGGAGCTGGAGTGTGCCAGCAATTAGCCTCCCTGAAGCTGCGGTTAACCACAGCTTAATTGATGAATGCTGGGTGGCCGCCATTCATATGACGAACACGAGGTCGCAGCCATTTTAAACATGCGAACGCACAGCGGTGTTCGACGCTTAATTCATGGAACTAAAATCGGACAAAGTTTTGCGCGAACACCGCTGAAGCCACCGACTTCCCTTCTTGTTCGGTGAAAGTGCACGAACGGCCCGGTGTTCGGTAGTTTTACTTGAATATGTTATACCCCAGATAGGAATCCCATGGAGCCCATTCGCATGAGAACTGACTGTGTAAAGACTTTGGCTCCATGGCGATTACACTGTATTCGTGTGGTCTGAGCGCCATTCGCTTAATAATGTGCGCTCAGACCTGAGCTATCTGGGGATATGTTAAATGTATAGTTTTAATGTAACATGTCCTACATGGTGTATTTTAATAGTAATTCATGTTTTAGTATCCCCACGTGCATAATGGCGATTTGCCTTTGTCTTGGGAGATAATTGCATTACTTCTCAATTATCTCCAAGGCAGAGGGGAGGAAGCCAGGATGCATTGTGGGAATATAATGTGACTGTGTGTCCTATTTGTCTACTTGTCTGTCTTTTGTCACAGTCTCCTATTCGGTCCCCTAGGGGAGTGTCCATCAGGTGGGAGACCTGCATAAATACTGGGCAGGTAGCCCTCATTAAACAGACCACTGTTTGACCCTCAACACGGAGCCTTGTCTCATCTTTGAGGGGGGGATTTACTGAACGCTGATAGAGACTGATTGCTAAGAGTGTAAGCCGCTTGGATGCTTTTCCTATTCGTCTGCTAGCAGCGATTCGTATGGTTCCAGTTCGTGTGTTTGGAGTGCTATATTGGATGCCGTTCGGGAGTTTGGAGCATTCACTTATTGGTGGTTCGTGAGTTTGGTGTTCTACAATAGCTGTGCCTGCATCTCTGGAAAGGGGGAAGATCGCCTAAACGTTTTTTACCCCTTGTGTGCAAAACGGTCCGTTACAGCCAGTATTGTTACACTTTGGCATTAGCGTGAGAAAGATCTCTTTGAGATTGAAATGTTGCACTTTGACCAAATAAATCTGCTGCTAAATGACCCTTGAGGGCCTTGATCACAATTTTGTTCAATCAACTAGCCTTAGAGCAGACAGATTCTTCTGGCCCTTAGTCCATGAAAAAGGGCCTGACACCATGTGGAAGCCTCATCGTTTGCCTTGTGTGTTACCATATGCGGCCTCCTCCACTAAGTCTACCAACAGAGGGAGAGAAAACCCAGCAGACTCCAGTCTGCATCTTCGCTGGGTGCAGACCATGAAGTAGGTTTCTTATAAGCTCTGGCCAATCAGAGCATTGCCATGGATTACCAAGGGAAAGCTCTGACACTTCAAGAGCTGGAGTTCAAAAGACAACTACCACGTGGTTTGCAGCTCTGTATCCAGTGAACTGTAGACCAGATAGCTAGCCTACCAAACCACCAGGGAATTGATTACTGCCTAAAAAAAGTATTTCAGTATGGGGAGGATGGTCATTGAAACACAGCCTCCCCACTTACTGTCAACCCTACACGTTATCACCCACATTCACCCATAAAATCCATTTTAATATGCTTTAATATTGTTTTAGATTCATTAGCGTCTTATCAAAACAAGAGTATGTTTTGGCATATATGTATAACTTTCTGTTGTTTCCCATTGTCTGCCCATCACCAAAATGGCACCCAGAGAGCATATCTATCTGGAAAAGTATCGGATATGACGTATCGCAATAAGAAACCAGAGGTGACTTATCAGGGTATGCTAGAAAAAAGGAATGAGGCACCGGAAGTAGACGTGAAGTCATATTGAGGACTGGAAGTGGGTATTATGCACTGAGGAAGACCAAGAGAGGTTGAAACGCACTGTGCTTAGCTTATGTTTACATCCTTGTTTGCTTTTGTGTTTTGTTTTTAACAAATATATACTTACCTATGCACAAGTTGGAAAAAAACTGGAAAGTGTCTCTCTGGTCCGGCTGAATAATATTTGTTATTTCTTTATTCGTGCCTTTGCCATTTAGAACCAAATGGAAAAACACACTCTGTAACATGTGACATTACAATCTGGTGGGTTTAAAAGCACTGGGTTTATAAGACTTGCACCTCAAATTCCTTTAAATGTATCTGTTATTGATAAGATCTAGTGATGTCCCGAACGGTTCGCCACGGACGGTGAACATAAACTTTGACCCTGTACTTCACAGTCAGCAGACACATTCCAGCCAATCAGCAGCAGACCCTCCCTCCCAGACCCTCCCACCTCCTGGACAGCATCCATTTTACATTCATTGTGAAGCTGCATTCTTAGTGAGCTGTCCAGGAGGTGGGAGGGTCTGGGAGGGAGGGTCTGCTGCTGATTGGCTGGAATGTGTCTGCTGACTGTGAGGTACAGGGTCAAAGTTTATGTTTATGTTCGCCATCCATGGCAAACCGTTCGGTGAACCGTTCGGCGAACTGTTCGGGACATCACTAATAAGATCCAGATAATTCAAATAATTTCTACAGAGGCAAAGAGTTTTTGACCTGATATTCTGGCACATAAATACTATATTTTCATTTCATGTTTGCTCAATACATTATCTCTTTAATTCTCTTTTTATCTCATTGTACTTGTATTTTATGTATGTTAAATATGAAAAATAATTAAGTTTCTTGTTTTATTGAACTAATAGAAATTTGTAGTGATGAGCTTTTGGCAGTTCCTCCCTTTATCAAGTCACAGGCTTGTGTATTAGTTTCTGCCAGGTACCTATTTTTCCATCCCTAACCTGCTAGCTCTTCATTTAACTATTGTTTTCATTTCCCAAGGCAGATTTACGACACCCTGAAAATTCATTTTGCTGGGTCAACCTTTTTATTAGGGCTATCTTTGTTTATGTGTTTCACTGCTGTCAAAAATGCTTTAGACTTTCCACCGGCTGGAATTACAAGCAGCCTAGGGAGGGACGCGGTTGGCGCACCAATCTTTGTGCCACGACAACCCCCCGCACGGCCACATGCGGCTGCCACAACCTGAAACAGGACAAAAACTACCGGGACGCTCTCCCACCTTTTTATTTTACCGGGCAACAGTCTGGCCCGCAGCCCAACAGCTAGGAACACCTATTCACAAAGAGAGTAATCGAGACTGTCTGTTCGCATTGTTTCTCTCTCACCTTTCTTACTTTTCGTTCCTTATCTGTTGTTTTTATTTCTGTTTATTGATGCTGACTCATTTTAAATGTTTAACACGACTGCATAGGCACCTTCAATTACAACATGTACCTAAACAACAAAATCAGGCAAATGTCGATTAACAAATCAGCTTAAATGCCTGACCCGCCACTTTAAGCGAGGTATAACCACTCAGACAACATTACATAGCCTGTAATAACCCTGTTTTCACATACACAACTTCTGAACGTTGTTATACAGTAGAATTTACAATAACGCCCCAGCCTGCACTTAATAACACCCTAGCTGGCACTTATAATGTTCTTAGCCTATACATACACAAACGGTGCCCTTCTGATATGACTAGCAAGCACCATAAGAGAGGTCCTACGTACTCCTACTCACATAGAAATGTTAATTTCCAACCAGTCTAACATAAGTACAACCTTTTTACACCGACCTGTAATGTTGCAATATAAAAACGTGCTGAATTTTCCACATGCTGACCAATTGTTAATATATGTTTGGTAACATGCTTGTCAAAGCTGTTGGGGCATGACGAGCCCACTTGTTATATTTTCATGCACACCATAAATAAAGAATTAAAAAAAAAAAATGCTTTAGACTTGATAAAGGGAGGAAGTCCCAAAAATCTGTACAAATTCCTATTAGTCCAATAAAAAAGGTATTACAGTCTGACGGACTGCCTGGTAACCCTGACCTGGGTACCTCCGTCAATAGCTGATTCCTAGTCACCTAGGAACAAACTACAGAACAGAGTCAATAGTCTTACCCTGGAGCTTGTTCCCCTCACCCAGACGAATGATCTCACTTAACAATGCCCTTCTAAGTTGAATAGAATCAAAAGCAGGCGATGATGGAAATCCAGCGGTGTTTGGGAGCTTCGGTATCCTATTTTAGTTCCACGAGATTCATGCCCAAACACCACTGCCTGCGTTCAGGTAAACATGATGGCGCCACCTCGTGGTTGTCCATAGGAATTGCCGCCATATAGTCCCAATTGCATGAACAGAGCCTGTTTAAAGTATTTTAGCCAGGTCCATTGCAGGGACCATAGTCACAGGGTAGGAGGTCGGCAAACTGGCCCCTCCAAAAACCAGTGGCAAGGTTACTTTCGCCACATACAGGAAACTGCAATAATTAATTATTTTGCAACATCATTACTGAACTAATACTGCAAATCAAATATCATAATTCTTAAATATGCACAAATGTTCGTGTGTCTGTGTAAAGAAAAACAAATCGTTTTAACATTGCTGCTTTTATCATCAAAACTAAAATATAGCCATAAATGAAACTATTAATATAGACAGTTAACAATAACTCTATCTTATCTCATCCTTCGAGTTAATGCTGCCTTCACATCTTTATTTTTCAAGCTGTACATTAGAGGGTTTACTAAAGGAACAATAGCTGTGTTAAAGAGTGAAAAGAATTTAGAGGACTCTGAGATGTCAGTTGAGGTGGGTCTCAGATATTGGGAAAGGAGGGTCACATAGAGTAGAATTACAACAGTAACTTGGGAGGAACAGGTGTAGAAGGCTTTACGTCTCCCGATGCTGGATCTTATCTTTAATATGGAGACAATTATAAAAACATAAGAAATGAAGGTGAGAAGAAATGGTGTGAAGCTAATAAGGAGAAATCCTTCTGTGAGGCTCAGGATTTCCAAGAAGGATGTGTCACTGCAAGAGAGTTTCATAAGGGGAACGAGGTCACAGAAAAAATGGTTAACTATGTTGGATTTATAACATGATAAATGAAGTAATAACAGCACGTAAGGAATCATTTCTAAAAAGCCTATTAACCAGCAGCTAAGGGCCAGGAGAGCACAAACTTGGTTATTCATATACATATGATAACACAAAGGGTTACAGATTGCAACATATCGATCATAACTCATGGCCGTAAGAAACAACAACTCATCGCAAATAAAACTCCCATAAAAATACATCTGAGTCATGCAGGTATTGTATGAAACTCTGTTGTTCTTTGTAATAAAGAAAACAAGGACATTGTGTAGAGTAAGAGTTGTGGAAAACATGTCCAGGATGCTGAGATTGCACAGGAAGAAGTACATGGGGGTGTGAAGGTGACGATCGAAACAGACCAGGAGAAGGATGGTCATGTTACCAGCCAGAGTCACGATATACAGAAACAGAACCAGGAGAAAGATCGGAACCTGTAGCTCAGGGAGGCCGGAAATCCCTTGTAGAATGAAATATCTTACTAAGCTCTGATTCTTATATTCCATCACTTTGTTTTCTACAACATCTGCATTTTAAATGATTATTAATAACATATTCTTTATATAGGTAGCTAATATTTTCTTAGATTCAATAACCTCTGTTTTCTTCAGATTTTACACTGCAACCATTATATATGTAGCATGTTACCATTTTTTTCTAAAAATATACTTTGCATGTGTTTCTTCTTTCACAATCATAGGGCTTTCTTTCTGGATTATAAAACAGACTCAGACAACGAGAAAAAACAAAAATCCAGTACTGTGTCATCATTTCTATAAGAAGATTCCCCTGTAGACGGTTGGTCAAAAAAATTGCAATCCGTAGTTTCCTCGGAAAATGTCAGCTAGATATTGAAAATCAAAAGTATTGGAGGCAGACACGACCTTAACAAAACAAACAAACAAAAACAAACAAACAATACACCGGTGTAAGATAGCACAGACAGTTAAGGTATTATTAGTAACTTATTAACTGAGGAATTTCTTATCACACATCAACTGTAGAGAGAATATGTTATCTTTTAAGGCAGATGTAAACTTTCATTGTGTAAATAGCAACATGTTTGTCATAAATACAATTTTGTCAATAAAAACCAATTCAATCACATCAGGAATTTGTTGGATATGCCTGAAAGAACAGCTAGAATATGTTAACTCAGTGAGTTATCCCTAAATTTAAAAGCTCTCCAATGCTATGGAATAGAATGTTCTGTTAGTAACCTATACCGTTATGCTATGGAATAGAATGTTCTGTTAGTAACCTATATCGTTTATTTGGGTTTTATAATAGATGCCAGTAAATGGTAATGAACTACGGATAACAACAAATGAGAAAGATTTGAAAATTGTTAAAGACAACAAACTAGGCAACAACATGCAATGTCAATTGGCCGTTACTAAGGTCAGTGAGGTAATTGTTGAAGTAAAGGGTAGGCCGGTGAGATAGCTCAGTGGGCTAATGCATCATCAGTAGACTCAGCCCTTCATCCTTCCGAGGTAGATAAAATGAGAACCATTAAATAGGGTAATAGTAACAACCCCTGGATGTTGGGCTAAGGTAACATTCTCAGGACGTACTTAAAAACCAGAGTAATCGGAATGTACATTTCCTGGTTAAATACATTGTTGTTATTATTATTATTATTATTATTATTATTATTATTATTTTAGCAGGTAGAATTTATTGTGGGGTACAAAAATTACCCCTGAGCTGAAACGTTGGCTAAATATTTGTACTCCGCAATACAGTCTACCTGCTTAAATAAACTACTGAGGGTGCCCAAACCTAATTTTCTCCCACTGGATTTGTCTGGGCTGGCCCCCCCTCCCCTCTCTCATACCCCCCCACCCCCCCTTGTTTTGGAGCACCATAGTAGGAGTACTCCATGAAAACGTGCGAGTGCAAAGTCCTTTGAAATTCCACAATACACCTGTAATTATGGCTAATTATCTTTCTTGTTCTGTGTTAAATGTATATGTGTGTACTTATATACGACTTTGTATTAGTAATAATGTGCTGAGAACTTTAATATCACTTTGTATCTGTAATAAAGTGCTGAGTACTTTAATATCACTTTGTATTTGTAATAATGTGCTGTGTACTTTAATATCGCTTTGTATCTGTAATAATGTGCTCTGTACTTTAATATCGCTTTGTATTTGTAATAATGTGCTGTGTACTTTAATATCACTTTGTATCTGTAATAATGTGCTGAGTACTTTAATATCACTTTGTATTGTAATAATGTGCTGTGTACTTTAATATCACTTTGTATCTGTAACAATGTGCTGTGTACTTTAATATCACTTTGTATCTGTAACAATGTGCTGTGTACTTTAATATCACTTTGTATCTGTAATAATGTGCTGAGTACTTTAATATCACTTTGTATCTGTAATAATGTGCTTAGTACTTTAATATCACTTTGTATTGTAATAATGTGCTGAGTACTTTAATATCACTTTGTATTTGTAATAATGTGCTATGTACTTTAATATCACTTTGTATCTGTAATAATGTGCTGAGTACTTTAATATCACTTTGTATCTGTAATAATGTGCTGTGTACTTTAATATCACTGTGTATTTGTAATAATGTGCTGAGTACTTTAATATCACTTTGTATCTGTAATAATGTGCTGTGTACTTTAATATCACTTTGTATTTGTAATAATGTGCTGTGTAATTTAATATCACTTTGTATTTATAATAATGTGCTGTGTAATTTAATATCACTTTGTATCTGTAATAATGTGCTGTGTACTTTAATATCACTTTGTATTTATAATAATGTGCTGTGTACTTTAATATTACATTGTATTTTTAATATTATACTGTGCACCATAAGATATTTTGTATAAAAAAAATAACTATGTACTGTAAAATGCTCCCCCCCCCCCTTAATATTTTGCAACATGGTCCAATGAGAAGAAATAGTGCATGATTTATACTAAAATACTGCTAAGTTAATATTATTATCATTATTATTATTATTATTTATAAAGCGCCGACAAGTTCTGTAGTGCTGTACAATGGGTGGACTAACAGATACGTATTTGTAACCAGACAAGTTTGACACACAGAAACAGAGAAGTTGAGGGCCCTGCTTAATGAGTTTACATGCTAGAGGCACTGGCGTACATACCAGGGTCGCAGGGGTCGCGACTGCGACCGGGCCCGGCCCACCAGGGGGCCCGACCGCCCCTGCGACCCGGTATGTAGCCACAGGGCCAGCCTCTTCCCCTGGGGGGCCCAGGAGCCGACCACCCCAGGGCCCCCCCGAGGCTGGCCCTGCTGACCCCGGGTGGCCGGTCGAGCAGGCAGGCGGGCGCGCGAGGGAGCACTCCGTGCTTCCTCTTCAGCTCCCTCGCACACCGCAATGATACCGGAGCCGGAAGATGACGTCATCTTCCGGCGCCGGCATCCCTGCGCGGCGCGCGAGGGAGCTGAAGAGGAAGCACTGAGTGCTCCCTCGCGCGCCCGCCTGCCTGCTCGACCGGCCACCCGCCCAGGAGCCCCACTGGACCCCAGGGAATCCCCCCAGCACTCCAAAAGGTAAGGAGGCTGGGGGGATTATATAAAAAAAATAAAAAAAATCATGTGTGAGTGTTAGTGTGTGTGTGTGTGTGTTAGAGTGAGTGTTAGTGTGTGTGAGTGTTAGTGTGTGTGAGTGTTAGTGTGTGTGAGTGTTAGAGTGAGTGTTAGTGTGTGTGTGAGTGTTAGAGTGAGTGTTAGTGTGTGTCTGCTAGTGAGTGTTAGTGTGTTAGTGTGTGTGTCTGCTAGTGAGTGTCAGTGAGTGTGTTACTGTGTGTGTCTTACTGAGTGTGTGTGTGTTAGTGAGTCTGTTTGATGTCTGTTAGTGAGTGTGTGTTTGTCAATGAGAGTGTATGTTTTGTAAGTGAGTGTGTATGTATGTCTGTCGCTGACTGTATCTCTGTCAGTAAATGTGTGTGTCTGTTAGCTAGTGTGTATGCGTCTGTAAGTGTGTGTGTGTGTCTTCAGCACTTACCTTTCTCCAGCGCCGGACTCCCTTGGCGCTGAGGATCCCTCAGCCTCTCAGCTCCGAATGCGACCGCGCACGCATTCAAACCGCCCATAGGAAAGCATTACTCAATGCTTTCCTATGGACGTTCAGTGTGCTCCTCTAGCGGCTGTCCATGAGACAGCCACTAGAGGCTGGATTAACCCTCAGTGAAACATAGCAGTTTCTCTGAAACTGCTATGTTTTCAGCTGCAGGGTTAAAACTAGAGGGACCTGACACCCAGACAACTTCATTGAGCTGATGTGATCTGGGTGTCTGTAGTGGTCCTTTAAAGGACCACTATAGTGCCAGGAAAACATACTCGTTTTCCTGGCACTATAGTGCCCTGAGGGTGCCCCCACCCTCCCTCCCGCCCGCTCTGGAAAGGGGTAAAACTTACCTTTTCCACCGCTGGGCGGAGAGCTCTCCTCCTCCGATCCTCCTCTTCTCCTCCCCGTCGGCTGTATGCGCATGCAAGAGCTGTGCACGCATTCACCGGTCACATAGGAAAGCATTCATAATGCTTTCCTATGGACGCTGGCGTGCTCTCACTGTGAAAATCACAGTGAGAAGCACGCAAGCGCCTCTAGCCGCTGTCAATGAGACAGCCACTAGAGGAAATAGGGGAAGGCTTAACCCATTCATAAACACAGCAGTTTCTCTGAAACTGCTATGTTTATGAAAAAATGGGTTAACCCTAGCTGGACCTGGCACCCAGACCACTTCATTAAGCTGAAGTGGTCTGGGTGCCTAGAGTGGTCCTTTAAGTGTGTGCCCCTGTAACCCCTATACCAGGTGCTCTCACTGCCATGTGTTGCGGCCCGGCGCTGGGGGGGGGGGCCCACGGATCAATTTTCGCACCAGGGCCCCATGGGTCATGTGTACGCCACTGGCTAGAGGGAGTGGGGTATAGTGACACAAAAGGTAAGGGTAGGGTGGAAAAGGTTGCTAGGATAGTGTTCATTGAGGGTTTAGCGTTTTGTTTTGATAACAGTTTCAGGAGAGGAATCAGGGTGCGGTGAGGGAAAGAAAAAAGATTTTTTGAAGGAGTGGAGATTGGGTCAGAGTCTAACAGAGAGGGGAAGGGCGTTCCATAGGAACGGTGCAGCCCTAGAGAAGTCTTTAAGGTGAGCATCAGAGGAAGGAGTACGAACAGAGGTTACACGTAGGTCTCTGGCAGAGTGTAGGAGCCTAGACGGGACATATTTGTGTAATAGTGAGGATAAGTAGGTGGGAGCAGCATTGTGCAGAGATTTGTAATTTGATGCAGTTTATTTGTACATGTACCTTATATAATGATGCCAATGCTTCTTGGAATTGGAAACTCCAATAAATACAAATTATAAAAAATAAAGAAAAAATATTTAAAAATTTTTAAAATATATTTTAAGGCCTAAATCCTGGCACAAGCAATTTAACTTGAGTTTTCCCAAGCCATGACTAGTTTTATAACAAAATAATAATGATAATTGTTTTTTTCCGTATGGACTCATTTTCCAGGTGCCTGTGATTGACACACATGGTAATATGTACTTTCTCGAACATTTACTGTAGTAATTTTAAAATCTATTTTAAAAATACCATGAACTATTAGCTCATTAATAAACTATCTGGGTTTACATACAATTTTAACTTTTAACATCTAGTTATACAAAATTATGCGAAAGAGCTATAGCCCTCAAATAACGAGACGGACATATCTAATGATATAAGCCTTCTTCGCTCACTTTGTAAAATATGTATTTATCAGTTAGAAGAAACATCATTCAGATAACTAAAAATACTACCTTCTACACACTCTGTGCTACCTTTAATCTTCCCGAGTACGGACATTTATAGTTGTTCTTTGAGTCTGGGAATATATCCCTCTAGGCTGAGAAGACCCTGAAGAACAATCATGCAGTCTGCTTGCTATTTTCTCTACGGATTCTAAATATTTTCTTATGCAAATAATGCAATCAAACAATGTTGTTAGACTTAAGCAAGGCAAGAAATTTTGGACCTGCAAAATCATTTTTTTCTGAAGATAGAAATATTTTCAGGACAGTCAAAATTTAGCCAGATGGCGGTTGAATCAGCAGAGCAAACCAAAAAGCATATATTCTGAATATATACATACTCTAACATGTAAGCTCATTGAGCAAGGCCTCCATCACTCTCTTCCTCTGCGTCCAACTCGTCTGGTTACAATTACGTGTTTGGTAGTCCACCCATTGTACAGCGCTGTGGAATTTGTTGGCACTTAATAAATAATAATTATAATACATATATATATTGCAATACACTGATAGGTATACAGATATGATGTTTATGCTTTAATTAAATATATATTATATAAATGTAAATATAGATTTTATTTGACTGCTCCTCCTGTTCCCTCTATTGGTCACTTCTCAGGTTGATCTGTGAATACAATCAAACGTTAGTGACTCTCCCCCAGCCATCAATCATCATTTTCCCATGAATCATATCAGTCATATTATGCCTGGTGCTACAGGTGGAATTCATATTATTGAACTCCCCACGATGAACATGTTCAGCATTGCTCGGTTTGGTTATAGTATATATTTTTTTTCCAACAGGTAATAGTTTAATTGTCCTCTCACTATTATTAGGGTGAGGAGGAGTAGGTAGGCTAATTTATTTTCATTTTATAATGAGGGGACATTATGTCTCTGATTACAACATTTTATTAACATTAGGGCCCCAACTTGTAGCCCAAGGGGAGGGGCTGAGACACATTCAGTAGGCTCTCTTTACTATTAACATCAATGGGTGCTGGCTGGTGAGGAACACTATGTCCTCCCCAATTTGCTATTATAATTAGGGTTCCAAAACAACAAGGTGCAAGAGGGTACTGAAAACGGAAAACAGCTCAAATAGCCTGCCCTTCGGTGGGTCCCCCGCTCAGATCTCAAGCTGGTTTTATCTCATCTTGTGCCATTACAAAGTGAACCAGGACCATTTGCTTATCAGATGGATCCCATGCAAAAGGGCAGAAAAGATCGAAAATGCAGACCCTCTCTCTCTGTACGAGAGATATAGAAACCCCCTTAGATGATCATTTCAACCTTGTTAGGCATTGTCAGGGAGGTATAGCCGATAACCTTCTAGGCACCGTGAGCAAGGGATCCGAGTCTGGTTTGCCCTTTAAACTAAGGGAGAAAAAGGTGCAAGAGAGTACTGAGAACGAACAACAGCTCAAATGGCATGCCCTTTGGTGGGTCCCCCGCTCAGGTCTCAAGTTGGTTTTAGCTCTCATTAGGGTCCCCACTCACTGCTAATGGATGTGGGCTGGTGGAGGCACTATGTCCGATGCCATGAATGTTTGAAGAGCCCCTACCCAATGGTTGGGTGTATGAGGAGGACTATGTCCCCATGTTATTTCATAGGCCCTATACCCTTGGGATGGGACCTTTTATTTTAGTAAATATGGCAGTCGTATTGACTTTTATAGGATTTCATTTATTAACTTTTTATTTTGTTTTACTTTTTCAGTGGGGTGGCTGGCTAAGAAGTGCTGGCCATTCACCACTAATTAATCCTCACACTACTGAGCAGGCAACTAGATCTTAAAATGATCAATTCAATTGCAAAAAGCCAGTGAATGATAATTAGTGAATGTTCATCCTGCTGGATCCTCCTACATTCGGTCGCAATGCAGTAAATGCCTGAGTCATATGCTTTACATTGAATCACATGCGGATATTAATGATTTTCCTAATGCTTCCGAATGAACGATACAGAATTGGGTGGGCTGACCGAATTCTTTTTTTTTTGAAATTCTTTATTTTTCATTGTTTTTGCAACCTTACACTTTATCGAGGATTGGGGGATACAGAAATAGAAAAGGGGGAGGGGATACCATGTTGATATGTTACATCTACTATACAGGCGGTTTCTGAGGACAAAACATGATATTTGATATTATCGTTGGATAGATGGATGAGGGTAGGTCGGACAGTAGGGTATGCCCCTGGTGTACCGTGAGATCAGAGATACCTAGGTGTTGTAGTGGTTGGGTCAGGCTGCAGTGTCTGGGTTGTCAATGAGTGAAGGTGAGTAGTTTTGTTGGGCTGACCGAATTCTGACCTGCTTTGGCATTATACATACAGTGTAGAGGGTTGATCACACTTAAGTAATGTCTGTAAGAGATATAAATAAAACACGTAATAGTGTAGTATTATCTGGATAATAGAATGTTGGGAAAGTGAAGTCTGGTACTCACAAGACTGGAGCCAAATCTCATATGGCTCCCATGGGTGTCGCCTTGGGACTATTCAAAAGGATGTCCCCTTCCTGCTTCCACATGGGCTGTTAGCTGTTCCAATTGAAATGAGATCCAGGATCCAATGTGGGTCTTAATAAACAGTACTATTTATTGTATATAAAAAAGGTAATAAAAATTCATTAAAAAAAACCAAAGTAAAATATATGGCTATATTGCTAAGCAAATAAGTCCTGCCAATTGGCTGTAGTCGTCCAAAAGTAACCGAAAAGCCCCCCTCCGGGGGCTTTTTCAATCAGTATAGTCCTTTCCAGTCCGGCGTTCTTTTATCCCTCTGTCTGTGTGTTACTTCCGGGTTCCGGCTGATCTCTATTTGGAACGCATCGTGCGTTCCAAATGCGGCTGTGGTTTGCGTTTCCATTTCCGGGTTCGTAATTTCACTTCCGGGTTCCGGCGGTGATGCATTTGGAACGCAACGTGCGTTCCAAGCCTATTCTTCATTATGTTCCGTTCTCGGAGCCTAAACACATATTAATGGAACGCACAGTGTCAACTGTGCGTTCTAAAATGCAATAATGAGACAATGGAACATCATACTATTTACATTCTTAGAGAGCATTAGATATTTATCTTAAGTATAATGTTCTATTCCTATGAAGAATGCATACAATATAAGTGAATATAATACATAGTATCTAATTAGTATAATTTGATGTTAATAACATGCAACATTAATAATCATGCCGTGGTAGTCATGCTCTCACGTGAGGTGGTGATTTCTGTAATTTGGTATAATTTATTTTCCAATTGTTGCTTCAATAATCTTTCCCTTTTGTGTTAGAAAGTCTTTAAACATTACATTTTTAATATTGATTCCATATTGTCGATTTTGTAAAATCACCATACTGACATTTAAAGTGACAGTTTCCCCGAACCTGTGTTGTGCAGCAAAAAATCTCTATATGATCATCAATTTTAAAAGGTAAAAGACTAAAACATATGATATTACCATTAAAAAAAAAAACAGCAATATTCTGTATTAGCAATCTTTAAAAGAAATGACACATCTCAAAGTCTGAATTCAACCCGTGCGGTATAAGGGTATTAAAATTATATATAAATCTCATTTCTTCTATTCCAATTTTTTTATTAAAATCTCCTCCCCTCCAATCTTTTTTTACCAATTTTAATGGACAGAAAAAAAGATTTTCAGGATCCTGATTATGGTGTGTTTTAAAATGATTGGATACACTATGTGTCTCTAGTCCTTTCTTAATATTTTGTATGTGTTCTGAGATTCTCGTATGTACACATCTTATAGTTCTACCTATATAAAATAAATTACAAGGGCATTTTAACATATAGATTACTCCTTTCGAAAAACACGTCAATTGGTCCCTAATAGTGAAGTCTTTACTCGTGTATTCGTTAATGTTGGTTATGCATCTTTTTTTGCTTTTAGTGGTTCTGCAAGCTAAGCAGGCTCCACACCCGTAAAAACCTTTATTTTGGTTTAAAAAATGGACATTGGTTTTAGGTCCTTCACTACTTTGGACTAAGGTTCTTTTAAGATTAGCTGTCCCTCTATATATTATATGAGGTTGATTTGGTAAAATGCCTTTTAAAACCGCGTCTTCTTGTAAAACATGCCAATATTTCTTTATAGCTTTATTAATTTTTTTATGGTTGCCATTAAAATTGCATATGAAGGGAATTTTATTTGAATATTTTTGTTGGTCAGTTTTTGGTTTATAAGTTAGTAATTCTGTTCTTGGAATTTGTTTTACATCCTCCATGACTTTCTCTAATTCTTTTTCGTCATATCCTTTCTCTTCAAACTGTTTTTTTATTTTTCCTGCCTGTATTTTATAATCATCATTTGTACAATTGCGCCTTATTCTTAAAAATTGTCCTTTTGGCGCATTCTTAAGCCACGGTTCATTTGGTGGCAACTTGATTTCTCGATGTACCCGTTTGCGTCCACTTCCTTAAAAAAGTTTTTTGTTAAAATTTGCCCATTCTGTATAAAAATTAAAAGATCTAAAAATTTAATTGGGCTTTGTACTGTTGTCAAGTTGATTCCCCAATCATTATCATTTAAAAAAAGTTTGAAATTTTCTAATAAATCTGTGGAACCCTCCCAGATTAAAAAAATGTTGTCGATATATCTTCGGTAGGACACCAAATTCGACACCCAAGGATGAGATGAAAAGATGAAATGTTCCTCCCAATACGCCATAAACAAATTTGCGTAGCTGGGTGCGAATTTGGTGCCCATTGCTGTACCTCTGATTTGTAGATAAAAAGAATCGTGGTGCCAAAAATAATTATTATTTAAAATGAGTTGGATTCCCTCTAAAATAAAACTGATTTTTTTCTGTTTTAAAATTAGCTTTCATGAGGAAATATTCAACTGCCTTAATCCCCATGTCGTGTGGAATAATGGTATAGAGGGATGTGATGTTGCTTGTTACTAAATGGTAACTCTCCTTCCATTGAGTGGAATCTAGGACTTGCAGAATATGAATCGTATCTTTAAGGTGTGCTCTTGTTTTGCCAACTATCGGTTGTAACAGTATATCTATATACTCAGAAATTCTTGAGGATATAGAGTCAATGCCCGAAATAATAGGGTGTCCTGGAGGATTGAGAGGGTTTTTATGTATTTTTGGTAAATAGTAAAAAACTGGTGTTTTTGGGTGCATCACTTGTAAATATTTCCCTTCCTTTTCTGTAAGGATTTTTAGTTCTAATCCTTTTTGAATAAAATCTCCAAAGAGTTTCTTAACCTTTTCTATGGGGTTTGAATTAAGTTTCTGATAAGTTGTATTGTCCGAAAGAATTCTCTCAGATTCTGCCATATAGTTAGTTTTAGATAGTATTACTATCCCTCCTCCTTTATCAGCCGGTTTAATGACTAAGTCTTTATTGTTTTGTAAATTCTTTAAAATACTTTTTTCTTTTATGGACATATTGTGTTGAAATTTATTTAATTTTTTAATTTTATTTATTTCCCCCATCACCATCGTTTCAAAAGTTTTAATTTTATCTGAAATCATATGTCTGGGAAAAAAATGTGATTTATCTTTTAGTTGTGTTGTACGAATTCTGTGCTATATTGTATTTCCTGTTGTTCTTCTAATTGACTTTCTTTTTCATCGAAAAATTTCTTAAGACATAGATTCCTCATAAATTTATTAATGTCTATATAGAAGTTAAATTTATCGATTTCTACTGTAGGGGCAAACTTTAGGCCTTTTTGTAGCACATGTATTTCATCTTTAGTTAGTGAAGAATTTGTAAGGTTAAATATTCCCTTGGGTGTTATAACCTCCCCCTCTTCTCTTTGTTGCCTCCTATTCCTTCTTCCGATTCTTGTTCTCTGGATCTCTGGCGTTTGCCTGGAGATTCCCACGATGTGGGTTTCTCTTGCCATTTTAACTTCTCTATTACTGGTTCCTTCCGAAAAACCGGTGAGTTATTTTGGTGTCTCCTTGGGTAAATCCGTTCTGGAGTGGGTAATCTCGTGTCTCTTTGTATATCTTGAGACCTATTGATTATCCTAGTTTTTTCTTTATATCTATTTTGAAGATTTCTCTCACTTCTGATTTTTGGTCCAGCACTTCTACTTCTACTTCTGTCTCTCCTTCTCGACTCTATTAAGGGATATCTTTCTCATATCTCCTTGAGTCTTTCTTCCTTTCTGGGGGGATTCGTCATGTGTTTTCCTTCGTCCTTCTTTCACGACATCTTTATAGCTCCTATTCCAGTGATGATGTACAGAGCTGGATGTCTTTGATGTTGTGGGATATTCAAAATCGTTTCTATCATATTCTTCTCTGTAGTGTCTGTGATTTCCTCGTTCATATGTAATATTTTGATATTTCTCTTTCCTCAGATTTCGTTCAAATGTTTTACTTTGCAATTTTTCTTTATTGGGCTGTTGGCTACTATGGCTGTGTATTTGTTGTATATAATTATTCTGTCTAGGGAAATCTTTCCGTGATTTATATCTCACGTGAGAGCATGACTACCACGGCATGATTATTAATGTTGCATGTTATTAACATCAAATTATACTAATTAGATACTATGTATTATATTCACTTATATTGTATGCATTCTTCATAGGAATAGAACATTATACTTAAGATAAATATCTAATGCTCTCTAAGAATGTAAATAGTATGATGTTCCATTGTCTCATTATTGCATTTTAGAACGCACAGTTGACACTGTGCGTTCCATTAATATGTGTTTAGGTTCCGAGAACGGAACATAATGAAGAATAGGCTTGGAACGCACGTTGCATTCCAGATGCATCACCGCCGGAACCCGGAAGTGAAATTACGAACCCGGAAATGGAAACGCAAACCACAGCCGCATTTGGAACGCACGATGCGTTACAAATAGAGATCAGCCGGAACCCGGAAGTAACACACAGACAGAGGGATAAAAGAACGCCGGACTGGAAAGGACTATACCGATTGAAAAAGCCCCAGGAGGGGCGAAACGCGTTTCGGTTACTTTTGGACAACTACAGCCAATTGGCAGGACTTATTTGCTTAGCAATATAGCCGTATATTTTACTTTGTTTTCTTTTAATGAATTTTTATTACCTTTTTTATATACAATAAATAGTACTTTTTATTAAGACCCACATTGGATCCTGGATCTCATTTCAATTGGAACAGCTAACAGCCCATGTGGAAGCAGGAAGGGGACATCCTTTTGAATAGTCCCAAAGCGAACACCCATGGGAGCCATATGAGATTTGGCTCCAGTCTTGTGAGTACCAGACTTCACTTTCCCAACATTCTATTATCCAGATAATACTACACTATTACGTGTTTTATTTATATCTCTTACAGACATTACTTAAGTGTGATCAACCCTCTACACTGTATGTATTTGCCTTTTATTTGTTGAGTGGTGTAAGGGGTTCCCACTCAGGGGGTCTGTAGCTTTATAGCTACCACACTTTATTTTATCTCTTCGCTGTATATATTTGTATTTTGCTTTGGCATTAGTCTGTGAATTACTAATGTAGCCAGATGTCAGTCTTTTCCTGAATAACCCTTATTATGTTTCTTTATATTTCTATTATTCTATTTAAATTTTTATTATTATTGTATTATTATTTCCAGTTCCTACAGTATTAGTATAAAACATTTCATAAAAAATTATGAAAGAGAGTGACCCCTTCAGGTGAAACGTATCCTCTCTCCTCTGGCAAAAACAAGCTAGAAACATTCTCAAAAAAAGTTTTAAAAAAACCTCCAGCATTTAAGCCAAGAATTTAGATTCCCTTTTCAATTATCCAGAGTTCATATAATACCCTCTTTAGTACATCCCTTTTCTGGTTATAAAAAATACATTAATCTATAATTATAGCTAAACTGATATCTATATAGGGGTGGTGTTCTGAGAAGGATCCCTCCGTCTTGGTATGAGGTGATTTCTCCCTATCTTTTCGTTAATTTGTGTTATATGTAGGGTTATGCCCTTTTTGCCACCCCGATAACCCCCTTTTCTGTACTTCCTGTTAGATTTTTCTTCTAGGAAGTACTTTTTTCTATGAAATCTATGTAGAACACATTAGAACACATTAAAGAGCGTGTAAAGAGGTCACATTGTAAGTATGTGCAAGAATTTTTTTGGGTGATTTCCAAACATTTTCGCTTTTTGCACTTAGTACGTTTACCACTTTTAGTCCTCAATTATTGTTTTTTTAAATTATATTCTTTATTTTATATAAAGTTTAGCTTTAAATGTAACTTTTGAATGTTTAACGTCACAAGTTATCCTTTTATATACACAACTTTACTATCCCTTCCTTATCATTCATGTGAGGGAATGCACCTTATTTCAAAAGCTCAAGTTTGTAGGTGCCATAAATGGCTAGCCTATTTTAAAATTGGCCAACTTGGATCATGTAATGCTTTATGCTTAAATGAACTTTGTGGTACATTAAGTTCTCTTTCTTACAAAAACTAGCCCCCACCGGAGTACTTCTGTAAACTGCTTATCTTTTGACATTTAGAAATATGTCTAGATTTAAATGAGCAAAACACATTAGATATTCGGCACTAAAGCTTTTTAAAATGTATAAATATCACCACAATACATGGCTCCATATTGGACTTGTGCATTTTGTGTTAGTGATTTTTTTTGAATTGTTGCAGATGATGTTGCAAGTAATTATGTCTATAAGTGTTGTGGGTGTGTTATCACAGAGCTCTCAGCCAATCACTGCTTCGACAATAAGACAATGAATATGTGGTGGTGTCCAAGGACGTAGCAGTCCCTGGAAGTCAGGGAGTGCCGTGTTTTTGTGGAACTGCTTTCTCACAGTTTGAGAATCAATGGGGGGATGATGCCCAAAGTCTTGGCAGCATAAACAGTACAATAAACTGTAGTTGCTATGTTGCTAAGACTGTCTGTTTAATAATTATATCATATATAGATTTATAAACATAGATTTTTCGTTGGTGGGCCTTCATTTTCCCCTCTGTTGGTTTCGTCATCACTCTTGTTCTGTGCTATCAGTGTACAGAAAAATATAAACAATATTCACGTATTACATATATATTTTGCAGTGCCACTGATTGGCCCATTTTAGTGCTATTTGGTTTTGTCCAAAACATGTTTACAGAATTATTGCATGAATAAAATACTTCCAAACAGAAATGATATATTGACGAATCCTGGACCACCCAAACAAAAAAAGTTTTTGGTACGAATACATTTATTTAAATGTTGACACCATTTAATTCAGATATGCACAAGTCTAGCCCATAAGTTAACAGTGTCACAGTCGATGTGACAGAGTGAAATTCACTTTAACAGGCACTGTGATTAAGATGATATTATATTTGATTTGTTGTTTTTACAAACTTTTTTATAATAAATAAATATATTTATCACATTTTATGTGAATAGCAGAGAGCTGCAAAGTATACTGGCATGTTAATGTAAGGTATACCAACTGTTGTGACTTCAATGTAAACTAATTAAAACCTCAAATTATTTCAGTATGTAAATGTATCCAGTAGAGAAGTATCTTCTTAAAAAAAAAAAAGGTAGAGTGAAATAACAAAGTAACAATTCCCCTCCCTTACATCTCTCCATTAAAGAGTATAAAAAATCCAAAATGCTGTAAGGAGCCACTGTTTCTATTTTCTATTCAAGAGTCACAAAAAAAAAGTTTCTATAAAGATTGTAGTCCTGATTGAGGCATTCTAATGAGTGTCAACAGATTTAGGTAGTGGCATCACCGTTACCACCATAGTTATTATTATTGGTATTTATATAGTGCCAGCTTATTCCGCAGCGCTTTACAATAAGAGGGGAATTTACCAATTGAGATAATAAAAAAATGTAACAGGAACAATAGGTAGTGGAGGACCCTGCTCAAATGAGTTTACAGTCTAGAGGAGGTGGGGTATAAAAGCACAAATGGAAGGGTAGCAGAACTGGAGGTGAGAGTGGAGTAAGGCCCTATAGAAGAGAGCGAGAGGAAGGTTTGGGAGATAGAAGTTACTCTTGGAGGCCATAAGCAATCCTGAAAAGATGGGATTTGAGGGACTTCTTAAAGGACAGAAGACTAGGGGAGAGTCTGACAGGGGTAGGCAGGCAGTTCCAAAGGAAAGGAGCCACCCGTGAGAAGTCTTGCAGGTGTGAATTTGCAGTAAGGGTGCGAGCAGCAGACACGAGAAGGTCACCAGTAGAGTGGAGAGACCGAGAGAGGGTGTACCTATGAATCAGTGAAGAAATGTAAGAGGGGCTGGAGTTGGTTATTACTTTATAGCTAAGGGTTAGTATTTTAAATTGACACATAGAAACATAGAAACATAGAATGTGACGGCAGATAAGAACCATTCGGCCCATCTAGCCTGCCCAATTTTCTAACTACTTTCATTAGTCCCTAGTCTTATCTTATAGTTAGGATAGCCTTATGCCTATCCCACGCATGCTTAAACTCCTTTACTGTGTTAACCTCTATCACTTCAGCTGGAAGGCTATTCCATGCATCCACTACCCTCTCAGTAAAGTAATACTTCCTGATATTGTTTTTAAACCTATGTCCCTCTAATTTAAGACTATGTCCTCTTGTTGTGATAGTTTTTCCTCTTTTAAATATAGTCTCCTCCTTTACTGTGTTGATTCCCTTTATGTATTTAAATGTTTCTATCATATCCCCCCTGTCTCGTCTTTCCTCCAAGCTATACATGTTAAGATCCTTTAACCTTTCCTGGTAAGTTTTATCCCGCAATCCATGAACCAGTTTAGTAGCCCTTCTCTGAACCCTCTCTAAGGTATCAATATCCTTCTGAAGATACGGTCTCCAGTACTGTGTACAATACTCCAAGTGAGGTCTCACCAGTGTTCTGTACAATGGCATGAGCACTTACCTCTTTCTACTGCTAATACCTCTCCCCATACAACCAAGCATTCTGCTAGCATTTCCTGCTGCTCTATTACATTGTCTGCCTACCTTTAAGTCATCAGAAATAATCACCCCTAAATCCCTTTCCTCAGATGTTGAGGTTAGGACTCTATCAAATATTCTGTACTCTGCCCTTGGTTTTTTACGTCCAAGATGCATTATCTTGCACTTATCCACATTAAATGTCAGTTGCCACAATTCTGACCATTTTTCTAGTTTACCTAAATCATTTGTCATTTGGTTTATCCCTCCTGGAACATCAACCCTGTTACATATCTTAGTATCATCAGCAAAAAGACCTACCTTACCATCAAGACCTTCTGCAATATCACTAATAAAAATATTAAAGAGAATGGGTCCAAGTACAGATCCCTGAGGTACCCCACTGGTGACAAGTCCAAGCTTCGAATATATTCCATTAACTACAACCCTCTGTTGCCTGTCACTCAGCCACTGCCTTACCCATTCAAAAATATTTGAATCCAAACTTAAAAGATTGCAGTTTATTGATAAGCCTTCTATGTGCAACAGTGTCAAAAGTCTTACTGAAATCTAGGTAAGCAATGTCTACTGCACCAATTCTTGATCTATAATTTTAGTTACCCAATCAAAAAATCAATAAGATTATTAGTTTGGCATGATCTCCTGAAGTAAAACCCATGTTGTCTCTGATCTTGAAATCCATGTGTTTTAGGATGTTCTACTGAATCCTATCCTTTTAAATAATATGCTCTAATACTTTCCTTACTACTGAAGTAAGTGTTTACTGGCCTATAGTTGCCCTCACTCTCCCTATTACCTTCTTTTTTGTAAATGGGCACACTACCATTCGCTAACTTCCCAATCTTCTGGGACTACTCCTGTTAACAAATGATTGGTTAAATAAATCTGTTAATGGTTTTGCTAGTACACCACCAAGTTTTCCTTTTTAATAGCTTTGGGTGTATTCCATCAGGTCCCATTGACTTATTTGTCTTTACTTTTGACAGTTGAAGAGAACCTTCCTCTGTAAACTCACGTGTAATAAATGACTCATTTATCCTTTTTCTCAACAAAAATATTCATTGAGGCAGTCAGCCTGACCTTTATCCTCTTCTACATACCTTCCTTCTTTTGTTTTTAATCTAACTAATCCTTGTTTTACTTTTCTTTTCTCATTTATGTATCTAAAAAAATGTTTTGTCCCCCTTTTTTACTGACTGTGCTATTTTCTCTTCTGTGTGTGATTTGGAAGCTCTTATAACTTGCTTAGCCTCTTTCTGCCTAATCTTATAGATCATTTTGTCTCCCTCACTCTGGGTTTTTTTATAATTCCTAAATGCTAACTTTTTGTTTTTAACTATTTTGGCTACATCTGCGGAGTACCACAGTGGTTTCTTGAATTTTTTGCTTTTACTGACAAGCCTAATGCAATTTTCTGTTGCCTTCAATAGTGCAACTTTTAAATAATCCCATTTTTCTTGGACTCCATTTAAATTGCTCCAGTCTGATAATGACTGCTCTACCCATATTCTAATTTTAAAAAAGTCTGTTTTTCTAAAGTCTAAAACTTTTGTTTTTGTGTGGTGTGACTCAGTCACTGTTCTTATATTAACCCACACTGACTGATGATCACTGGATCCTAAACTTTCACCTACAGTAACATCTGATACCAAATCTCCATTTGTTAACACTAAATCTAGTATGGCCTCTTTACGAGTTGGCCCCTCAACAACTTGTTTTAGAGACAATCCCAGTAGGGAGTTTAGAATATGTGTGCTCCTGGCACAAGTAGCTAATTTTGTTTTCCAATTTACATCAGGAAGATTAAAGTCACCCATGATGATAACTTCCCCCTTTATTGTCATTTTAGCTATTTCATCAACTAGTAGATTATCTAACTCTTCAATTTGTCCTGGGGGCCTATAAATCACACCTACACGAGTTACTGTGTGATTACCAAATTCTAACGTAGCCCAAACGGACTCTATGTTT
>OW240920.1:4082519-4096281 GCA_933207985.1 Pelobates cultripes | reverse complement strand
ATTTTACTATTATGGGCATTGTCTGTGTATTACATGTTTACAGCATTTTTTATTTGAGAAGGAGTCTTGATTTTGATCAGAAAATTAGTCAATCTAAATTGGAATGGCCATAATAATTTATAGAATTACAAAATATCCACAGGAGCCACACTCAATTCACAAAAAAAAAAAGCCAAAGGTGCTAAACTGGACCAAGGGCCAGCACAATCCCATGAATTGTAGAAACCAGAAATAGAAAACAGATCCAAGCACTCCAACAGCTTTAGGCAAATTTATTAGAACCGAAGGTACACCACAGTAAATACATTTGCCTGAAGCTGTTAGATTGCCAGCTATAGAATTAGCATTGCTTTAGAATTGTTTAACTTTAAAGAAAATGTGCAAATTGTCTATCATAGAATATTATTGAAAAAAAAAACTATTACAGTGACTTTACAGAAAATATAGACGAGTTATTGTTCTTTCTCTAGTCGGTCTTTTCAGATTACATTAAATGAAATGTACTTATACAGTTAGCGTAGAACTATTTTAATGTAACAACCTGTTCAAAATGAAAAGTAACATTATATTCATGTAAGAAAAATATAAAATTAACCTGAAATAACATGCTCTCAAAACTATACAAACTATTCATTTGGTGAGCTATAAAATACATTCTCTCAAAAAAGAATGTTTCATTTTAGAAGTCATTTATAATCTCACAATAACCTGGCGTTTTACTTACAGAAATGAAGAGAAAACACATTTAGGAATATATTACTTTTTCTTCCAAAGTGTGATATTATATAAACAGATCAGCAGACTTGTAATAAGGCAAAAATAAGTCCATTCAAATAATACCTGTTAATATTGCCAAACAGGAAGGAAATAATATAATGAAACGTTCAATAAAATGCTTCTAAACGATATAAATACGATTAAATGACAATGATTATAATGCTGTGTTTAGTAATACGCACAGAATCAGTCGGAACTCTTGTTCAGGACAGGCTAATGACACCTCAATGTCAATGCCAAAGGTGAAGTTAGAAGGTTAATCTCCATATGAGCTTCACATACAAACTCCAGGCACCATGAATACTTCAAATCACTGAAGTGGTTATGGTGCTGGGATTAACCCTTAATCTGCCATGCAGATATCATCAGGATTAAATGGGGGAATTCTAGAAGATGTAGCATGTATTGCACAATCCCTTAAAGGACCACTATAATGCCAGGAAAACATACTCGTTTTCCTGGCACTATAGTGCCCTGAGGGTGCCTCCACCCTCAGGGACCCCCTCCCGCCCGGCTCTGGAAAGGGGAAAAGGGGTAAAAACTTACCTTTTTCCAGCGCTGGGCGGGGAGCTCTCCGCCTCCGATCCTCCTCCGTTCCTCCCCTTCGGTTGAATGTGCACGCGCGGCAAGAGCTGCGCGCGCATTCAGCCGGTCACATAGGAAAGCATTGTCAATGCTTTCCTATGGACGCTTGCGTGCTCTCACTGTGATTTTCACAGTGAGAATCACGCAAGCGCCTCTTGTGGCTGTCAATGAGACAGGCGCTAGAGGGAATGGGGGAAGGCTTAACCCATTCATAAACATAGCAGTTTCTCTGAAACTGCTATGTTTATAAACAAAATGGGTTAACCCTAGAGGAACCTGGCACCCAGACCACTTCATTACGCTGAAGTGGTCTGGGTGCCTAGAGTGGTCCTTTAACCTGGCTTCTCAATTCTAACTACCATCTTTTCCGAACCTTTCTTTGACATCAGTTTTATTCACCTCGTTATATATTAATTATTTCTTAAAGTTTATAAGTTTAGAAAAACACACACAATGACATGCCCTAGCAAGTCTCATAAATATCATATTCAAAACTGATTTGCTCAATATATTAATATGTCATTTGCCGATAGTATATCAAACATTTTCAGTATTATATAAATGTAAAAACAAATATTTTATCTTGTCTTCATTTTCTCTTCTATTTTTTTTAGTTTTAATGTATACAATTCGTGTCAAATGCATTGTAAATATGCCTTGTTTACAGAGAGAATATTTATACTGTTACAATTGTAATGAAAATGTAAATGTCTCGATGAATGATCAGTTAAAAAATATTTAAGCCATAAATTCAATGAAAAATATGTTCCAAGGATTTAGTGTAACATTTTTAATAATTTTAAAGGAATACTCTAAGCGCCAAAACATTTTTAGAACCAAACCCAGAGACGTTTCCTGCACACTATCCCAAATCCCTATACACATTGAAATAACTGGACGTGTTTTACTGTCACTTCAAAGGCCCTTTAAATCATCATCTCACCTGCTGCATCAAGGCAAAAGCTTGTACACTAATAATCCACCTGGCTGCTTTCAGCTAGAAGGTAAAATCTCTAATGAGACAGAGGTATTTTTTAACCTTATTAACCCTTAATATGGCCGTGTGATACAAAAGCAAATACAAACATGCGAAATGAAACCCTTGTATTTTTTTACCAACACAACTTACCTCCTTTAGTAAAACACCATCTATTTCAATGTAAATGTTTATATAATAATGACTGTTAAATACAATTACCTGGTATCATTCGTTCCTTCTGTGTGTCTTGATTTTCTATCTTGAAAACAAAGTTTTATAATCTTCATTCTAGTCCGATGGGATATTCACAGAGTCTTTACCATCCCAACAGACCAAGTGTTTGAGCACAATATTAACCTTTATCTAATGATTGTAAACAACTCATTAACTAGAAATATTACTGGGTGCTAATATTTAATATGACAAATTGATATCTGGAGTCCATGTGGTTCATTAGGAATTAAACGTTTTATTGTTGGTTTTATAATGATAATTTCTAATAAGGATTTGAAAAGATCAATTGTTTGAGCAGAATTATGTTAATATTTATTTAAGGATTGTAACCAACTCAATAACTGGAAATATGATTGGGTGCTCATATGCAATATGATAATTTGATTTATGGAGCTTTTTCAGTTGACTAGGGATTCTTATTTTTGTTTTGTTTAACCCCTTAAGGACACATGACATGTCTGACTTTTATTCCAGAAGTTTGGTCCATAAGGGGTTAATTTGCTTTTTTATGAGGAAGAGCAAGAAATATCAAAATCAAAATACCAGCCATGATAATATGTACAATACATTCAGGTTTGTCATGGAATTGTCAGTTAGTACAGATAGCATTCCACCGAACTATATATGTTGGAGAGTCACATGGTGGGTAAATCACAAATGCACAGTGTAACATATGGTGCGCAGTTATGACATGGTTAATACAAGTTTTTAGTAGTGTGTGTGGAACTGCACTCACTCCCATAAATCTGAGCCAGGGTGCTTGCTGAACCGGAATCAAACACCAGGTTTCCAAAACTTAATAAAGTAATAGAGGTCCAGGCACTCCTTGGTTCAAGACAGGTACTTTATTAAGAACCACAACAACGTTTCGACCCCAAAGGTCTTTGTCAAGCTGATACATACATCAATTTTACAATATATATAACTAAACTTTAAACAATCACAATTATAAAATACACATGTGAATCGGTATCCTAAGCAAGTAGTTTAACAGCTGGAAGTAGTATACTGTTATGGGCAAATGCAAATATTACAAGTTTTTGAATGAAATGTTGTATTTCTTAAACTGTGTACTTTGTCTTTAAGTGATATTGCAAACTGACAAGGTGTTAGAAATGGAACATATTGTTTTTCATAACTGTTTCTTTAAGCAATAACCTCAGTGCATAATATGTTTGCGCCATTTTGTCCCAGACGAATTACAATAACAATAATGCATAAACAAGCTTCAAGGCTATGCTACGGCTCTTGCAGTACACAATATACTGTGGTAACCCCAAGTTAATGGAACTTCCCCAAATCCGGGAATCTCCCGCGACTGTACACTTACGACTTGGTATAAACAACAGATAACCTATTCAGACTTTAAGATGCCATCTTGAACTAAGTCAGGAAAATTTCCATGACGTATGCACCCTTTAGTTATGGCCTTGTATGTTTGCCAAGTTAAGGGAGGTCCTAAATTGAATAAAGTAAAAGAAGTGTTACTTTTTCATATTTGAACTACAGTAACCTAAATGGAGACACCTAAGGTATAAATAGGTGTACTTTTAAATGTTAAGACACAGAGGAGAGACTTGGAGACAGACGCTGCTCCATCTTAAAATGACAGAGGCTGACATGATGACATGTTCAGAAGGGTATGTTAACCTATTAATGATATTTGCAAGCATGTAATTTAATCTTATAAACTCTGCTATAATGGATTTTATATTTATATTTTTATATAATAAATATCAAAAAGACAAAACGATTCCTTCCAAGACAATCCTTATTTTATATTGTATTCTCAATTATTTATATATGTTAAATAGAGGATCTCTTACACTATATAAAATTATGGCCAAGATATCTGTATGGTTAGCCCTACTAAGTTCTATGCTTTAAGACATTATAGTGGTAAATAAGGGAACCACCTGCGGTTACAATACTACTTATCAACAATACTTAATTAATTACATTAATTAGAAAGAAAGTCTAATACTTAAATTGCCAATAACGAACAAGCTTTGAAAGACTTATTAATTTGTTGATACAGGAAAAAGAAATGTATAAAATTATTTTATATGGATACTGACATAACATCCAAGTGTATATAGGACATAAAATATACACATACAACATAAATACAATATAAAGATAAGGCCAGAGTATACAAATACAGAAATTTCCATTATCGATTAGAAAGCCTTGATCAAAATCACAGAGTATTAATACTAAGTATCCTTAACATATAAAGCACATCAAATTCACAAAATTGTTATATATAGAAGAACGTGTATATAGAAAAATAACCTTAACCCCTTAAGGACACACGAGATGTGTGACATGTCATGATTCCCTTTTATTCCAGAAGTTTGGTCCTTAAGGGGTTAAATAGGCTAAGTGTATATAGAAAAATAACCCTAAATAGGCTAAGTGTATATAATATCTGCATAATTAATAAAATGTAAAAGTTTTAAATTATGCAGATATTATATACACTTTGACTCCGAATGAGTCTACTAGAGGAAGCTGTTCCTGCTAACAACCAAGGGAACAGCCTCTCTAGTACGGGTGGGGATGATAATGTAAGGTAGGCTAGACAGGTTGTGGTGCTAGGGGACTCTATTATTAGGAGAATAGATTAAGTAATCTGTCGCTCTGATCATCTCAACCTGGTAGTTTGCTGTCTCCTGGGTGCTCGGGTCTGGCATGCTGCTGACAGAGTAGAGGGATTATTGGGAGGGGCTGGGGATGACCCAACGGTCATGATCCATGTCGGGACTAATTACAAATTTAGAGGAAAATGGAAGGTCCTAAAAAATGATTTCAGGGAATTAAGTAGCAAACTTAAGAAAAGTAATTCTAAGGTGGTATTCTCTGAGTTATTACCTGTGTCAAGCGTTACAGTGGAAAGGCAGTGGGAGATTAGAGAGGTCAATGCCTGGCTGAAGTCTTGATGCAGGAAGGAGGTGTGGCAAACTTCCCTTTTTACCTGAGTTTGCCACGAGCTCCTGGAGGAGCCTGATTGCCAGCTTCCTGCCCACAGACTATGCGCCCTGCAGGGAAACCTGTAAAAGACTACCAAACTTGACTGACTGTTAGCATTGATTTCACTGGAACTGTTTTGGGCATGGGGCCATGCTTATGGTCGGTCAAAACTATAACTTCCTGAAAATTCCTGAACCCCTGAACCGATCTGGGTGATTTTTGGATATGTTGTTCACCCAGATCAGGTCTATCAGGTGTGATTTTAAAGTACTTTTTGTATGTTTTGCTGTGCTTGGAGATAATTAGGTTAGAGTAGTACAGTTCCTGGTTCAATTATCTCCCAAGCACAGAGGAGGGATTCTATTGTTTGTGTATGGGAGTGTCTTACTGTATGAGTCTGTTTTTATTGGGTTGTTCACATTGTGTCCCTGTGCCCAACAAGGTCCACCTGGGTGTCACCCTTGTTAGGAAACTCGCATAAAAGACCAGTATGCCTCTAATGAAATCCTATTCCAGCTTACACTCCAAAACTGTGTGTCATCCTGTTATTGGAGGGAAAGAAGATTTACTCCTGTGTCTGCTGTTCCAGCTTGCAGGGGATTCTAAGGGGAAAGTCCTTGTAAGGACTAGAGCTAATTCGGCCCCAGTCAAGTCACGGTGACTGTGGGCAGAAGTGCCACAGTTTGTCCCCTGTTCCAGCTGGGAAGCGGTCCTTGGTGGAGGTACCCAGCCAGGGGTACAGGGAGCTCCGTTACAGGAGGGTTTCCTTTGGGAAGATTTTGCGCTTGGGTACAAGGTTGCAGGAGATTTTAAACTAGTGGTAGGAGGTGAGGGACATAGTAATCTACAAAATGGAGATAGGTCAGAAAGGAGATGGACTTTAGCTCAGTACAAGGGGGGTGGAGATGTGGTAGTTGCAATATCAGAACAGAGGAGGTATTTAATATTAATAAAAAAAATCACAAAAAGTACAAGTGACTCATGGTAATATTAAATGTATCCTTATTAATGCAAGGAGCCTAAATAACAAAATGGGAACTAGAGGCCATAGCATACACTAAGCAATATGACATAATGGAAACATGATAGGATGAGACACGTGACTGGGCAGTTAACGTAAATGGTTACACACTATTTAAAAAGGATAGAAAAAACAGGGAAGGTGGTGATATATTTGTATGTCAACCATGTGTTAAAGCCAAATCTCAAACAAATGGAATGTGATGAGGAAAATGTGGAAGCTTTATGGATAAATATCTGCTTGGGGATAAAGAAGGAAAATCAATTATTGGTTGGGATATGTTATAAACCACCTAATGTTAATATTGATGAGAAACAACAGCTGTTTGGAGCAAATTGGGAAATCTGCAAATCTGGGTAACATGTTAATTATTGGAGATTTTAATTACCCGGACATAAATTGGACAGAGGGACTAGAAGTTTAGCAAAGGGAATACGTTTTTGAACTTGTTAAATGACACCTTCATGTCACAACGTGAACAAGCACCAACTAGAATGGACGCTTGTCTGGACCTGGTTTTAACAAACAATGTAATTATAGTAATAGTGTAATTTGAAATAAACTAAAAAAAACTAACAAAACATGAGATATTAAATGGATAATTTTAAAAATGCCAATTTCAATCAGTGAAAGGTAGCTTTACAATATATTGACTGGCATAAACTCTTTAGTGAAAAGAACACTGAGGATAAATGGATCATCTTCCAACAAATATTAGAAATATAATAAATATAAAAGAAACAAACTGAAATCAATCTGGCTTATTGGGAAAATGAATCAAGAAATAAAAATTATATTTATATAAATAATAATATTTCATATCTAAAAAAGATTTAATATAAAATATCTAGCAATGTTACTATGCAAGGTTGAATGAAAAAGTTGCAATCTATTTACTTTAACATGCTTCTCAGTCAGAAAAAATTTGAATCCGAATAGTTTTCAAAAACATCCTGGCATTTATATGCAATTATTGCACAACATAAACAAATGACAAATGAAGGCTTAGGGGTCAGTCAAAGCTTGACCCTAATGTCAACAAATAAAAGGACTAAGTGGGTAATGACTGTAGGGGATAAAATCAGCTATACACGAAACCCTCTTTGTGAGATGGATATTTTGCCGGAGCCACACCCTCTTTGTTAGACAGGATCCTGGGAATCAGTCAAGAAGACAAGAGATGTGTTCTATAACCAATTCAAATTGTATTCATACGTCAGTTATATTTATACCCCATTTTCATGTCGGTGGGGGTCATTGAGCATTGTGACATAGTTTATTTTTCACAAGTTATAAACAGCTGTTTCTAGTTATAATTCAATGTTACATAATGTATGCATATTGGATAAAACCCAGATGATTACAAATACCGAAATCTTGGACAATTAACAAGGTCATTCCAGAATCCTTATCCAAGAACATCTCATGTAAATATCCTTTTCCAGGAACATAACAAAATCATGTTCCAATAACATTTCCCGTAAATAGGATTTTAGATAAGTTTTATTTCCGAGAATTGGAGGCACAATTCCAAATTTATTCTTGGTTCAAATTAACCCTTATATGAACAGCTAGGATATTAAGCAAAATGGATATTCATATCCTACAATGACGGTCATAAACCCTGAATTGATTGAAAAATTCCTCAGAGGACTAAAAGAGTAACAGGCCAGCGGCCATTATTCAAAAAGTCCTCCCAGGTGTACCCACAGCGGTAGAGATGACTCAAGGGGCACACAGTCTAGAGTGGGAATAAATATAAGGTAAAATAAAAATAAAAAATATCTTTATTGAACTGTATTAGTGAATGTCTCTAAACACATCTAAACTGATAAAAAAGTGAAAAAAGAATAATAGTGAAACAAGAAAATAAATGTGCCTGTGATATTAAAAGGGGTAGGTTCGATGCAGCCTATATAGTAAATATATATAACTGACTAAAAGTCAATAGTGGTAAATATATATAACTGACTATAAGTCAATAGTGGTAAATTAACCCGTGCAATTAGCTTATTATCCAAATGGTATCTGTTTAAGGACACAAAATCAAGACTTAATATCTGACATGACCTGTAGTGAAGCTAGTTGATAAGAGACTCCAAATGTGTGATATGCACTCAGGATTCTATAACATGTGTGTTATTAGTTTCTAATGAATGGATAGAGTAAAGTTCAGATGGTCTCTCCCTTCTTATAGTTCTAGAATAAAAAAGTATTTAACACAACGTAATCAGCGTTATTCACCAATGTGATTATTCAACGCAAATTCAAATTTAAGATCAAAAGAGCCAAACCAAAATCTAACCCTTTGCTTTCCTAGTCCGATGGGATATTCACAGAGTCTTTAACATCCCAACAGACCAAGTGTTTGAGCACAATATTAACCTTTATCTAATGATTGTAAACAACTCATTAACTAGAAATATTACTGGGTGCTAATATAGAATATTACAAATTGATGTCTGGAGTCCATGTAGTTCATTAGAAATTTAACTTTTTATTGTCGGTTTTTAATGATAAATGATCATTTCTTGTTTTCTTGTAATAGAATTTGGAATTTTATTGTTATATATCAACAAATGTAAGTAATACCATTTGTTCAACCCTTTGCTTTAAACATTTTACAGCTCTACAATGAAACCACGTTAAATGTATCATTCCACCAACATTCACTAGTCAATCAGAGTCATTGGAATGTTATTTGCAATAGGACTTTTGTAGAGAGAGTACACTTTACTTTATGTTGTCTATTCATATTTCATTTGAACTTTCTGCCCGAGCTCTTTCTGTATTTTAAGCCTGAGTTGGCAATTCCCTCAAGTTGTACAAATAATTCTGACACAGTAGTTGAGAGAATGAAAAGTTAACATAGAAAGAACATTTTCTTGTGGAAAAGCACAGTGGAAATATGTTGGGAGGTTGTTCAATATGAACGTGGGGTATACTAAAGCGTATGATTTTAAATAGCCAATTTCAATAAGATTAGGGTAGCTCTACATATTGACTGGCATAAACTCCTTAGTGAAAAAAACCAAAACAACTGAGGATAGATGGAATATTAGAAAGGTACATTTCTCAGTATGTACCATTGGGTAATAAATATAAAGAAACAGATTGAAACCAATGTGGCTTAGTGGGAAAGTGAATAAAGAGGTTAAAAATAAGAGATGGACATTTAAAGCATTTACATCTGACAAACCAGAGGAATCCTATATAAGATATAAGGAAGCCAATAATGAATGCAACAAGACAACTAGAATGGTTAAACTAGAAAATGAGAAATTGATAGCCAGAGAGAGCAAGACCAAACCCAAAATATTTTTCATATACATCGATTCTAAAAAAAAATAAAAAAAATGAAAGTGTAAGTACACTGGAAACAGAGATGGGAGAGTTAGTTAATGAAGACCAGGAAAAGGCAGGAATTTACCTGACATTATTCACCCGTGAGTGTGGAAATAAGTGAACTTCTGTATTTAATCTTTCAAGATCTTTTTGTTTCAGGTATTGTACCGGAGGATTGGAGGAAGGCAGATGTGGTCTCTATATTTAAAAAAGGGTTTATAATTCTTACCTGGAAATTCTAGATCTGTGAGCTTAACTTCTGTTAAGAAAAATATTTGAAGGGCTATTAAGGGATGATATTCATTAATTCATTGGGAAGAACTTTGTTATTAGCAATAATCAGCATGGTTTTATGAAACATAGGTCATGTCAAACTAACCTGATTGCATTTAGACTTGGGCATTTCAGAAATTTTCGTTTCGTACGAATGTATTCGTACGAAAAAGAAAATACTTTAGTCAGAACCGAATTTCGTCAATTCTTTCATTCGTTTTCGTACGATATTCGGTAGTATTTTCGTTTCGGCTAAACTTGTTCGTTCATTCGGCGCGATTTAATTGAGCCAAATGAATTGAATACATAAAACTATGTTCCCTAATCCCTAAATACCGAATAGCTTCAACCGAACTCAGTAAAACCATTTGTTTCAAATGTTGTACATTGCTAACAACATGGCATTGATTGAATTGTATTACGCTTAAAACTCCCGAACCGTCAAATGCACGAACGCTGGCATTCGCATGAAAATGTATTGGCGCTATTAGTAAATTACCGAACACCATTCACTATAGTCATTCGTATGTCGAATGGTATTGCAAATACAATGCAATCATAAAAGTCAGTTCCCTAATCCCTAAATAGCGAATAGCCTCAAGTGAACGCAGTAAAACCATTCATTCGTTTACATTTTCGTACATTGATCTCCCAACACATGGCATTGAACAATGTTCTAATCTATTTACGCCTAAAACTCCCGAACAAATTCCCGAACCGTCAAATGCACGAACACTGCCGTTCGCATGAAAATGTATTGGCACTATTAGTAAACTACCGAACACCACTTACAATAGTCATTCGCATGTCGAATGACATTGCAAATGCAATGCATTGCTTTTGCTTAGTTTCTTGGGCTCATGAATCATCATGCTTCCCTGACAGGTGGTACTGGCAACACAGTATCATTTTATAAGGGAGTGGGAAAGTAGTAGCCAATTAAATAGGCTTTTACATACTGCCAGACAAAACTGTAGAAAAAAAAGTATCAACTCAAGGCAGTCCTTCAATGCAAAATCTATCCAGATTTTCTATAGGCCAGCCATTCAGCCATTTTGGAGCTCAGCCAGCCCACCACCCTGTCAGCCATTTTAGGCACTTGAACACTGAGCCTGCCAGAAGTGGCCATGTCCTCCTCCAGCTCCTCAAGTGAGATAGAAGTCATGGATGTAGTGGAGGGGGGCATTGGCCACTCTGGCCAGGAGATAGGAGAAGCAAGTGGGAGAAGCAAGCAGAAGCAGAGGCAGCCCAGGATCTTAAAAAGAGCAGATCCTGGGAGGAAGAATAAATATGCAGATAGCTTTCGTGCAGAGGAGAATACAGTACTGGTAAACAAACTTTGCCAGTACTACCAATGTATATTTGGGGGAGCAGCCAAAAAGAGTTCCAGAGCACAGAAGGAAAATCGGTGGAGGAAGATTGTGGCAGCGGTGAATGCTGTTGGAGGGAACAACCGCACCGAGGACGTGGTGAAGAAATGGTAAGTGCACTTATATTCCTAAAAAATAATTTTCTTTATGCCATGTTTTATTAAAACTTTTTTTTTTCCTCCATGTGCTTTTGCTACACACACCCACTAGTGGCAGCTATGCTTTTAAAGTCTTTTAAAAGTGAGGGTTGGGTCACTTAAGCACATAGAGGGAAAAAACACCATGTGCTTTAAAGGAACACTATAGTGATAGGAATACATGTTTGCATTCCTGTCACTATAACTGTGAAAACACAGTTTAACCTCCCTCTCAGCAATGTAACTGTAATTAAAGGGACACTCCAGTGCCAGGAGAACAAACCGCTCCCACCCCTCATCCCAGGGGGAGACCAATTGTGCATGCGCTGCCGCCGGCGGGGTGAGACCTAATGCGCATGCGCTGCAATGCTGCACATGCACATTAGACCTCCCCATAGGAAAGCATTGAAAAATGCTTTCCTATGGGGGTTTCAGCGACGCCACTAGAGGAGGAGTTAACCCTCCAAGGTAAATATTGCAGTTTATGAAAACTGCAATATTTATTTACAGTTGCAGGGTTAAGGGTAGTGGGAGTTGGCACCCAGAAGTGGTCTGGGTGCTTGGAGTGTCCCTTTAATTACTCATCCTTATAGCAGAGCTGTGCTCTGCCTCCTTGGCTGCGATCTTCATAATTGACAAGATCAGCAAATCCAATGCTTGGTCTGGGTGCCTATAGTATCCCTTTAAACATGTCAGTAAACATATATATATAGAAACATATTAAAGTAATTAATCAATTACACATGTCATCATGTCATTGCAGTTACTACGACATCAGGCGGATGGTGAAGAGGAAGGTGAAGGCAGCAGCCGCCTCAAGGAAGACAGGAGGCGGTTCACAAGAACCGGACCTGCTGCCCTATGAAGAGGAGCTCCTGCAGTTCCTGGGAAGAGAAAACCTCCTTGGGATTGAGGGGACACCTGGCACTGAAACATCTGAAGGTACGATGTTAAAGGACCACTATAGTGCCAGGAAAACAAACTCGTTTTCCAGGCACTGTAGGGTAATTAGGTCCCTCCCCACCCTCGTGGCCCCCTTCCCACTTCAGCCACTTACCTTTCTCCAACCCCTTCAGCCACTTACATTTCTCCAGCGCAGGGCTCCCTCGGCGCTGGGGAACACTCCTCCCTCTGCCGACGTCAGCTCCGAATGCGCAGCAAGAGCCGTGCACGCATTCAAACCACCCATAGGAAAGCATTACTCAATGCTTTCCTATGGACGTCCAGCATCTTCTCACTGTGATTTTCACAGTGAGAATCGCGGAAGCGCCTCTAGGCTGGATTAACCCTCAGTGAAACAGCAGTTTATCTAGAACTGCTATGTTTTCAGCTGCAGGCTTTAAACTAGAGGGACCTGGCACCTAGACCACTTCATTGAGCTGAAGTGGTCTGGGTGCCTATAGTGGTCTTTTAAATTCATATTTGTTAGTCGAAATGTACATATATCAGTTTGCTTGTGTTAACCTTCCAATGTGTGTTTTCTATGCCATCAGTGCAAGCCCCTCAATCCCCAGAAGAGGCACCAGGAACTGCAGGAGATGCTGTCTCCACGGAGAGCGGGGCAGCAGGTTCACCTCCTGTCTCCCTGGAAATGCGCCTGGCTTTACTTTCCTCTCGTAAGTACTTGCATAGCATTGTTAGATAAATGTTATGTGTGTGTGTGTGCGTGCGCATTTAAACATACACACACGTATGTGATTTTACTGTATATGAAGTTAATTTATCACATACATGTATTTCAGGCCATCCGCAACTTGTCGACGTTTCTTCACCACGTACGAGTGTGGTTTCCCTCCAACAGCCGGCCACTGGTGTCCAGGAACAGGGATCCACTGCTGAGCGTAAGTAAAAAATGCTTTAACTGTACACATTTTCTTTGCAGGCATACTAGTTTATGTAACAGGCGGGGCCGGGTCGACCGCAAAGCATACTAAGCATCTGCCTAGCATGTGCTGGCCAGGGGGCTAAATGTCTGGGTGACCAGCAGGGGTGGGGGGGAGCTCACATTGCTCCTCTCCTTCTGTTCACTTTATGTACTGTGGCTGAGTGGACCACGTGTGATCTTATC
>OW240920.1:4032642-4082419 GCA_933207985.1 Pelobates cultripes | reverse complement strand
CCGAGGACGTGGTGAAGAAACGGTAAGTGCACTTATATTCCTAAAAAATAATTTTCTTTATGCCATGTTTTATTAAAACTTATTTTTTTCCTCCATGTGCTTTTGCTACACACACCCACTAGTGGCAGCTATGCTTTTAAAGTCTTTTAAACGTGAGGGTTGGGTCACTTAAGCACATAGAGGGAAAAAACACCATGTGCTTTAAAGGAACACTATAGTGATAGGAATACATGTTTGCATTCCTGTCACTATAACTGTGAAAACACAGTTTAACCTCCCTCTCAGCAATGTAACTGTAATTAAAGGGACACTCCAGTGCCAGGAGAACAAACCATGTCCCACCCCTCATCCCAGGGGGAGACCAATTGCACATGCGCTGCCGCCGGCGGGGTGAGACCTAATGCGCATGCGCTGCAATGCTGCACATGCACATTAGACCTCCCCATAGGAAAGCATTGAAAAATGCTTTTCTATGGGGGTTTCAGCGACGCCACTAGAGGAGGAGTTAACCCTGCAAGGTAAATATTGCAGTTTATGAAAACTGCAATATTTATTTGCAGTTGCAGGGTTAAGGGTAGTGGGAGTTGGCACCCAGAAGTGGTCTGGGTGCCTGGAGTGTCCCTTTAATTACTCATCCTTATAGCAGAGCTGTGCTCTGCCTCCTTGGCTGCGATCTTCATAATTGACAAGATCAGCAAATCCAATGCTTGGTCTGGGTGCCTATAGTATCCCTTTAAACATGTCAGTAAACATATATATATAGAAACATATTAAAGTAATTAATCAATTACACATGTCATCATGTCATTGCAGTTACTACGACATCAGGCGGATGGTGAAGAGGAAGGTGAAGGCAGCAGCCGCCTCCAGGAAGACAGGAGGCGGTTCACAAGAACCGGACCTGCTACCCTATGAAGAGGAGCTCCTGCAGTTCCTGGGAAGAGAAAACCTCCTTGGGATTGAGGGGACACCTGGCACTGAAACATCTGAAGGTACGATGTTAAAGGACCACTATAGTGCCAGGAAAACAAACTCGTTTTCCAGGCACTGTAGGGTAATTAGGTCCCTCCCCACCCTCGTGGCCCCCTTCCCACTTCAGCCACTTACCTTTCTCCAACCGCTTCAGCCACTTACATTTCTCCAGCGCAGGGCTCCCTCGGCGCTGGGGAACACTCCTCCCTCTGCCGACGTCAGCTCCGAATGCGCAGCAAGAGCCGTGCACGCATTCAAACCACCCATAGGAAAGCATTACTCAATGCTTTCCTATGGACGTCCAGCATCTTCTCACTGTGATTTTCACAGTGAGAATCGCGGAAGCGCCTCTAGTGGTTGTCAGTGAGACAGCCACTAGAGGCTGGATTAACCCTCAGTGAAACAGCAGTTTATCTAGAACTGCTATGTTTTCAGCTGCAGGCTTTAAACTAGAGGGACCTGGCACCTAGACCACTTCATTGAGCTGAAGTGGTCTGGGTGCCTATAGTGGTCTTTTAAATTCATATTTGTTAGTCGAAATGTACATATATCAGTTTGCTTGTGTTAACCTTCCAATGTGTGTTTTCTATGCCATCAGTGCAAGCCCCTCAATCCCCAGAAGAGGCACCAGGAACTGCAGGAGATGCTGTCTCCACGGAGAGCGGGGCAGCAGGTTCACCTCCTGTCTCCCTGGAAATGCGCCTGGCTTTACTTTCCTCTCGTAAGTACTTGCATAGCATTGTTAGATAAATGTTATGTGTGTGTGTGTGCGTGCGCATTTAAACATACACACACGTATGTGATTTTACTGTATATGAAGTTAATTTATCACATACATGTATTTCAGGCCATCCGCAACTTGTCGACGTTTCTTCACCACGTACGAGTGTGGTTTCCCTCCAACAGCCGGCCACTGGTGTCCAGGAACAGGGATCCACTGCTGAGCGTAAGTAAAAAATGCTTTAACTGTACACATTTTCTTTGCAGGCATACTAGTTTATGTAACAGGCGGGGCCGGGTCGACCGCAAAGCATACTAAGCATCTGCCTAGCATGTGCTGGCCAGGGGGCTAAATGTCTGGGTGACCAGCAGGGGTGGGGGGGAGCTCACATTGCTCCTCTCCTTCTGTTCACTTTATGTACTGTGGCTGAGTGGACCACGTGTGATCTTATCTACCATCTTCTTGGCCTGACAGGAAGCTGAGTGCAACGATCAGCTTCCTGTCATGCAGAAAAAACAGGAGATTCTCTACCTGGGGACGCTCGTCCACGATACATGTAGTGAGATTAGAAGGAAAGGGAGGTGGGCACAAAGACATGCAAACAGACAGAGAAAGGGCTAGGGGCGACAAAGATGCATAACTATACTTAGACATAATAATAAATTAATAGCATGGCTGCATATATCTTATTTCCAAGTTTAAATAATATTGTTTTACAGATAATAGTAAGCATTGCAACATATGACACATGCTAACAATGTTCTTTCTCTGTTCTCCCCTATAGGTTCTGATGGTACTCTCCCCCTGCAAGAGGAGGGTACCATTACCCTAACAGCAGTGGATCCTGAGTCAGAGACATCAGTGGCCGAAGAAATGCCACAACTTCCTCCACCATTAGCTGCGCTGTATGCGACGATCCAGGCTCGTCAAGATGAACTGGAGACGTCCATACAGCAGGATAGGGAGAATCAGCGAGAACTATTGCAGAATGTAATAACCGAGGTACGCTCCATGTCGAATATTTTGAATGAGGGCGTTAGGCAATTTACATCGGCAATGGTTTCCTTGCAGCAAAATATGCAGCGCTTTATGGAAATGAGGGAGGAAGAGTGCATTTTAATGCGCGCGCAAGCTGCCCATAATTTGGGCATAACCATCGCTGATGTAGATAGCCTAGTTCGTGAAAGACGTGCGCAGGGTCTTCCCAGAAGGGATGATGATGATGAATAGATATCTGTGGGAAGAATGCACTCAGATGTTTATTTCTCATTATCATCCACAATGTGAGCACAACTGACGCTGTTCATCGTAGGTTGTTACATTCTCAATTTCCTCCTGGTTTTCCCTATCCTTCCCCTGAATATACATTGGTTATTCTCCTCTGCACTATATCCTCCCAGGACTGCTCCTAACAACCTGGGCTGCCTCTGCTTTGTTGCTTCTCCCACTTGCTTTTCTAAATAAAAAAAAATATTGGATTACAACTTCTGACTCCTCTTTTCTTTAATAATTTTTATATATATATATACATACATACACACACACACACACACACACACACTTGAAAAAATATCACTATATATAAATAATTACAAAAAATATATATACACATAAAGCAAATAGTGAACAGAGCACTCCTTAGGAAATTTTCAATTGTGTATTTTAGTAATCTTGATTACTTATTAAATACATGATTGAAAATTTCCTAAGGAGTGCTCAATTCACTATTTGCTTTATGTTTGGCACTGGAAGCACCCAGGTATTACAAGTTATATTTTTTAATGATGGTGAGTGTCAGATTATATATATATATATATACAAACACGTGTATATATATATATATATATATATAATAATTCTACGTATATATTTATGTAATAGTTTTAAATAATTAGGTCATTTTATTAATTACAATTTGCAGGACCTGACTGACAACCCAGGCCAAAAGTCCAGGGAATTTAATTTGCTAGCACTGTATATAACCCTGTAACTTTCTATGACACCATACAACCTGTACATGTGGGGTACTGTTTTACTTCACTGAACTCAAATATTAGTGTTTCAATGTATTACAACGATGCTATCGTCAGTGGCAAATGGCACTTACCTGGACGAGATAATTGTTGTGATACGTTTTACTGTTTTGAAACACTAATTTTGGTGTTCAGCGAAGTCTCCTGAGTATAACAGCATCCCTCATGTACAGGTTTTATGGTTGTTACGGATCGACGGGCACCCTGACTGGGTACCTTCGTTGGAGGATGCACCTAGTGCTTCCTGGGGCTTCCAGCACTCCAGCTGACACCATAACCACCGTAGAGTCCTTCAGAGCGCAAACTAGGAACAAGCTCTTACAAGAGTTTAGGAGTGATTATAGCAAGGGAACATGCAGGGCATAGCAATCCCTAGTAGCAGATTCCCCCAATAAGAGACAGGACTCAAATTGAGTGTGAAGAAGAAATGAAGATTTTAATGAGACACTGCTTTTATGAACATTTTGCACACATAGTACTGCCCACAGGGTTTTGTAAAACAACCAATCAATACGTACAATACACTCCCAGAAATTACAGACAAAATCCTCCCCTCTGCCTGTGACTTAATTTCCTTACACAATGGGTTAATGTAATTATAACTGGCAGAGAAACACCATTTTTCCACATGTACTATAACTTTAAAACTACACATTCAATATTCATAAAAATGACATATTATTAATCAGCATACTTTAATTATAAACATAGTCAAAATTCAGCCAATTCCATGCAGGGGTTAAAAATTTAGCTGGAGGTCCCTTTTTTTACCGACCGCAAGCACATTTTCCTGCCCAAAACAGTTCCATAGATTTGGGCTGTGCGGTCGGTAAATTTCACACTGAAAAAATGACTAAGTCCCATCGCCGAATGGGACTTAGTCTCTGTGGCTGCAAAATCATTGTGGGAGAAGGTAAGGCTCAGCGGTGTTCGCGGAACTGTGTAGCCGATTTCAGTTCCATGAATTTGGCTACACACACCGCTGACCGCATAGAATGAACAAAGATGGCCGCCGACACGTTTTTGTTTGCACGAACGGCGGCCCCCCAGCGTTCGGCAATAAGTCCCATCGCCGAATGGGACTTAGTCTCTGCGGCTGCAAAATCATTGTGGGAGAAGGTAAGGCTCAGCGGTGTTTGCGGAACTGTGTAGCCGATTTCAGTTCCATGAATTTGGCTACACACACCGCTGACCGCATAGAATGAACAAAGATGGCCGCCGACACGTTTTTGTTTGCGCGAACGGCGGCCCCCCAGCGTTCGGCAATTTACCTACAGCAGGCTCCCAGCCTGGGAGGTAAATCGCCTGCACACTTCCACTTCTGGGTGGTCCGCCTGTGTGGTACTTGGTTCAGTAAGCCCCATTTACTGAACCAAGTGGGAGAAAGCCAGGAACACAATATATTAACAGTCTGGGGACAAAGTCTTAAAGGGGCATTGTTCCCAAAAGTCACAATATGTCCCCAGATGGTTCTTAAGGGGGCATACACAGTCCAATAAAAGTCCATTCACTGTGCTTAAAGGGCCAGTAGTCGCACAATAAAAATCTATTATGCCTAAATATGTTCTTAAAGGACAATACATCCCAGGGGCCGTAGTCACAGGGCAGGAGGCCAGTCGGGGTGTCAGGCGATCCGTTACATACTACCATTCTCATCATCCCTGCACTGACTGATAATGAGAATGGTAGTACTCAGTCAGTGCATGGATAATGAGAATGGTAGTACTGAGTAGTACTGCCATTCCCATTATCCCTACTCTGCACTAACTGAGTACTACCATTCCCATTATCCCATACTCTGCACTAACTGAGTACTACCATTCCCATTATCCCTACTCTGCACCAACTGAGTCCTACCATTCCTATTATCCCTGCTCTACACTTACTGAGTCCTATCCTTCCTCTTACCTCTGCTGTCAACATCGCCCGTCCCAAGATGGCGCCCGCATTTCTCGCCACTCAGAAGTCAATGCGGCTTCTATGTATACTATGTTTGTGCGGGCCCACACCCTCAGGGTCCACCTCCCGTGGCACTGAAGGGGTTTAAACCCCTCTCCTCCCCGTCTGACGTCAGCTCCTGAGTGGAGCGGAATGCACATTTGAAGAGTCCAAAACATCTCCAGTGCCGAAGGTTGCCTATACCTGTACTAGAGACTGGATTAACCCCTAATGTAAACATATCGGTTTCTCTGAAACTGCTATGTTTACATCTGAAGAGTTCAAACCTGAGGGACCTGGCACCCAGACCACCTCATTGAGCTGAAGTGGTCTGGGTGACTATAGTGTCCCTTTAATCATCTCTAGGTACAGAAAATATTTCCAATTTTTAACTGTAAAAAACACATTAAAATACATAACTCAAATTTCACACAACTGGACCTCCCACATTCACCATATCCCCAGATAGCTTGGATCTGAGCGCTCAATATATCCGAACAGCACTCTGATCCCATGAACACAGTCGAATTGCCATGGAGTTAAAGGATCACTTAAGTGCCAGGAAAACAAACTGGCAAAATAGGATCTTTAGGGGGAGAAAGGGGTTAATCACTTTCCTTTTTCCAGCGCCGGGCTCCCTCTGTGCTGGGGAAATCTCCCTCTTCTGACGTCAGTGCTCAATGTGCATGCGCGGCAAGAGCCGCGCGCACATTAAATCAGTCCATAGGAAAGCATTACTGTAACGGATCGCCTGGCACCCCGACTGGGTACCTCCATTGAACGATGCTCCTAGCGCTTCCTGAGCGCTCCAAGCACTCCAGCAGATACCACAACCACCGCAGACCGAACCTCTCTTCCGACAGAGCGAAGCAGGAACAAGCTCTTAAATTAGCTTAGTAGTATAGCAAGAGAGTATGACAAACATAGCAATCCCTTGTAGCAGATTCCCCCAATAAGAGACAGGACTCCAAATTGAGGGTGAAGTAGAACTGAAGTTTTATTGAAACACTCAGCTTTTATGCCCATTTTCTACCCATAGTACCGCCCACAGGGTTTTGTAAGATGACCAACAAAACACGTAAATTATAGTAAAACACTCCCAGCAATTACACACAAATCCTCCTCTCTGCCTGTGATACAATTACTGAACACAATGGGTTAAAGTAATTATCACTGGCAGGAAAAATATACTTTTTACACAGTTAATGTAACTTTAAAAATATACATCCAATCTTCCTAAAAGTAACATATTATTATTCAGCATACTTTAATTATAAACATAGTCAAAATTCAGCCAGTTACAACCAGGGGTTACAAAGATAGCTGGAGGTCCCTTTATGACCGACCGCAAGCACATTTTCATGCCCAAAACAGTTCCATAGATTTGGGCTGTGCGGTCAGTCAATTTCAGGCATAAAAATGATTAAGTCCCATTCGAATGCACGAACAGGGCCGTTCTTGCAATTGGCTCAGTAGCAGTGCGTGAGTTCAAATAGCCGAACTGTACCGAACTGCGACCACCCAGCTGTTCGTCTATTAGGTCAATTAGTTGTGGTTAACCACAGCTTCTGGGAGGTTAACAGGCGGCACACTCCCATTGCGTGTGGTCTGGCCGTTCGGCAGTTTATTCGGTTAAATAAAAGGGAATACATAAGGCTAAATGCACGAACGACATTCGAAAAATAGGGCACTGGTATCACAAAACTGTTTTGTCAGTTACTTACTACACACACAGTAAAAGATATATAAAAATAAATCTGATATATAGAATTCTATATACCCCAAGGCCTGCTAGCGGACATGCGCGCAGCTGAGACCAGCAAGTGCTTTAGCAGACCTTGGGGTATATAATTTTATATCATTTTTTTTTTATATATATATATATATATATATATATATCTTTTACTGTGTGTGTAGTAACTGTGACAAAACCCCATTTTTGTGGATACCAGTGCCCTTTTTTTTTATGCCGTTCGTGCATTTAGCCCTATTAATTTGTTCCCTTTTATTTTAGTTACGGTGACGTGACATTTTTTTATTTTACTTACAGTGACGTGGGTGCACCGGAAGTGACCTAGGTATAGAAATCTGATAGATACAGATTTCTGATAGAGCACAGGAAGTCCCTCTAGCGCAGTGGTTCTCAACCCAGTCCTTATGTTCCCCCTAACCGTACAGGATTGAAGGATTACTCAATTGTGCCTAAGGTGTTTTGGGTGAAAAAACAAAAAACACTTTAGACACAACAGGGTAATCCCTAAATCCGGGACTGGTAGGGGGTACTTGAGGACCGGGTCTGGAACCCCTGCTCTAGTGGCTGTCTGATAGGAGTTAAAGGAGCACTATAGTGCCAGCAAAACAAACTCGTTTTCCTGCCACTATAGGCTCATTAGGTCCACCCACCCTCAGGGCCCCTGTCCCGTTGGGATGAATGGGTTAAAACCCCTTCAGCCACTTACCTTTCTCCAGCGCCGGACTCCCTCTGGGCTGGAGAACTCTCCAAACCCTGTCGATGTCAGATCCGAATGTGCATGCGCACATTTAATTTGAATCATAAGAAAGAAGGTGAAAAAGATAGAAAAAGGAAAAAAAAGTGAGATAGTAAATAAAAATGTAACCACAAATGGTAAAGAGGAGTGAGTGGGCAATTGGCGACCCACTCACTTGTTTCATCCCCAGGGCAAAGCATCCAAACTCCTTCAGTCCTTGGCGTGGGGAGCGGACCTCCAGAGCTCAAACACAATACCCTAGCGTTAACTGACTGCGCTGGCGGAGGTAGCAGGTGTTGCCACACCGCTGTCAGACACAGCCAGAGGGGAGAAACCAGTACCACTTTAAGAGAGATTTTAAGGATTTGGGGATTGGGGAGAGAATGGAAGAATAAGGAGGAATGAGAAAAAAGATGTTTTGCAACCACCAACAGCAAAATAGAAAGAAATAAAATGGTAAAGAGGAGTGAGTGGGCAATTGGCGACCCACTCACTTGTTTCATCCCCAGGGCAAAGCATCCAAACTCCTTCAGTCCTTGGCGTGGGGAGCGGACCTCCAGAGCTCAAACACAATACCCTAGCGTTAACTGACTGCGCTGGCGGAGGTAGCAGGCGTTGCCACACCGCTGTCAGACACAGCCGAGGGGGGAAACCAGTACCACTTTAAGGGAGATTTTAAGGTATTTGGGGGGGGGAGAATGGAAGAATAAGGAGGAATGAGAAAAAAAAGATGTTTTGCCACCACCAATAGCAAAATAGAAATAAATAAAATGGTAAAGAGGAGTGAGTGGGCAATTGGCGACCCACTCACTTGTTTCATCCCCAGGGCAAAGCATCCAAACTCCTTCAGTCCTTGGCGTGGGGAGCGGACCTCCAGAGCTCAAACACAATACCCTAGCGTTAACTGACTGCGCTGGCGGAGGTAGCAAGCGTTGCCACACCACTGTCAGACACAGCCAGAGGGGAGAAACCAGTACCACTTTAAGGATTTGGGGATTGGGGAGAGAATGGAAGAATAAGGAGGAATGAGAAAAAAAGATGTTTTGCAACCACCAACAGCAAAATAGAAAGAAATAAAATGGTAAAGAGGAGTGAGTGGGCAATTGGCGACCCACTCACTTGTTTCATCCCCAGGGCAAAGCATCCAAACTCCTTCAGTCCTTGGCGTGGGAAGCGGACCTCCAGAGCTCAAACACAATACCCTAGCGTTAACTGACTGTGCTGGCGGAGGTAGCAGGCGTTGCCACACCGCTGTCAGACACAGCCAGAGGGGAGAAACCAGTACCACTTTAAGAGAGATTTTAAGGTATTTGGGGGGGAGGAGAATAGAAGAATAAAGAGGAATGAGAAAAAGAAAGATGTTTTGCAACCACCAACAGCAAAATAGAAAGAAATAAAATGGTAAAGAGGAGTGAGTGGGCAATTGGCTACCCACTCACTTGTTTCATCCCCAGGGCAAAGCATCCAAACTCCTTCAGTCCTTGGCGTGGGAAGCGGACCTCCAGAGCTCAAACACAATACCCTAGCGTTAACTGACTGCGCTGGCGGAGGTAGCAGGCGTTGCCACACCGCTGTCAGACACAGCCAGAGGGGAGAAACCAGTACCACTTTAAGAGAGATTTTAAGGTATTTGGGGATTGGGGAGAGAATGGAAGAATAAGGAGGAATGAGAAATAAAATAACTATTTTGTCGCCACCAACTTTATATAATTAGAAAGAAAGTTGAGAAACCCTAAGCTCAATTACAGTCAAAGTGTAGAGCAGGGTACCCCAATTTAGGCAGATTGAATTTAAGAAAGGCAATCTGCTCCATGAGATGAGGTGACATTTGTGAGCGCTGTGGATTCAGTATATTACCGGTTACCGAAAACACACGCTCACTTGGGACAGTGGTTGGCGGACATGATGATAGCTCCTGCACAACCAATGAGAGTGCAGGCCACACACTCTTCTTCTCATCCCAATAGCTAAGAGGGTCGACATTATGGGGCAAAGGAGGTTCAGAGAGGTACGCTCTGACCATTTCTGAGGCAGTACTCTCCTGTCTGCTGCTAGCACTCTCAGTGGGTCCAACTATATCCTCAAGCAACTCTTCCCAAAATGCAGCTGCTCCACTCAGTTGTGTGGTGGTGGTGGTAGTGCCACTGCTTCTGCTAGAAGTAGCCGACATCTCAGCCTCCTGCTGAACTACTCCCTCAGACAGAATTCCCCTCTTTTGCTGCCAGTCACACACCCTCTGGATCAATTTCTCCCTCCAATTTGTTAAGTTATTGGATCTGAGTGCAAGCTTTCCCTTAATCCTTGGATCACACAGGCAAGCTAGCATCAGTTCAGGAGAATTATCCATTCGCTCATGTAGGCGAACTTTAAGCTGATCCTTCAGCCTCCTGACCAGAGTTATTACATCAGGATGTAAAGGATCACCTTGAACAACCTCTTGGCGTTCAAGGAAGACACCCATCTTGCTCCCTAGATGGGTGAAAACAGGGATTACCTGTCCCAGATTGGCAGTGTTCAAGCTTAAATTTTCAGTGGCATCCCTGAATGGTTTCAGGATTGCCACTAGCTGAGCGATCACTGTCCAATCGTCTCTACCTAGTGGAGAACCAATACCGATGTATTGGTCTGATGCCAGACTATGGATTGCCCTCTGCTGCTCTAAAATCCTCTCCAGCATCTCCAGAGTAGAGTTCCACCGTGTACTGACATCTTGTCATAGACAGTGTATGGGAAGACCTGCCTTCTCTTGTTCCTGCCTCAACAGTTGGCTAGCCTTCACACTGCGGTGGAAGTGCCCAGCAATCCTCCTGCACCGTTCAATCACACTGGAAACTCTGTTATTACCTTCTGGGATTGCTGACTTTACTACTAGATGGATAATGTGCGCTGCACAGCGCACACCAACAAGGTTACCATCACGCAAAGCTTTCACCATATTTGTAGCTCCATCAGTAACCACAAACCCCACTTCTACATTGGTGCCTGCCTCTGCTCCAACCCAAAGAGACACCATCCTCCTTACTGCCTGTAGAATGTTATCTGAAGTGTGTTTTTCATCCATCACTTCAGCATGGAGAAGGAAAGAGCGATAGCCCAGCTGATCTACAGATACACTTCCTCCCTTTCTGCTAGACCCTGCTGCTGAAGTTGCAGCAGCAGCTTCCTGAGACACACCAGACTCCCACCAGTGTGCTGTAAGGGAAAGAAAGGCATGCTGGCCACTTGGTGCACTCCACAAATCTGTGGTAAAATGCACAGACTGACCAGCAGCCTTCGAAAGCTCCCCTTTCACTACTCCAACACAGGACCGGTAAAGTGAAGGGATTATCCTCCTGCTGAAAGTGGAGCGTGAGGGAAGATGGTATTGTGGAGCCACAGTCTCCATCAACTGTTTGAAAGGCTCCCCTTCTATCATAGAAAAGGAAGCACCTCCAACAGCAATTAACTGGCCAATAAGTCGCGTAATTTTATTGGCCTGCTGTTTAGACATAGCCCTGGAGTGGAATCCCCCAAATTGTTCCAGGGTGGGCTGGATGCATTGTGATGCTCCAACCAGTCTTGGTTGTTGGCTGGCAGCACCAGTAGCTCTTGGCTCTGCAACACTCCCCTGTCACTTCTAGCTGCCATGGTACTGGACACTGTAATAGTAGCTATGCTGCCTGTCCTAGTACTTTCTGCCTCTTCCCTCAATAACACAGCCTTGTGATGACTGCGAAGGTGATGGTTCATCCCTGCACTGGTGAGATGACCCAACACTCTCCCCCTGCTAACTTCCTTCCCACAAAGTTTGCACTTTGCAAAGCGCCCATCTCCAACACTTTCAAAGTGATCCCAAACTTTGCTGCGGCGCAAAACATTGGCGCTTGCCCTTCGGGATTCTGCTGCTAGTGGTGCAGGTTGATGAGCAGCAGGAGGAGTGTGACTACTGGTGGCTGGCACAGTAGCCTCGGCACTGGTACTGTGGCTAGTAGTACCAGTGGTGGTGATGATTGTTGGCACAGTTACTCTGGTGGTGGTAACTGTGCCACTGCGAGGAGGTTGTGGTGGTGGTGGTGGTGGTCTGCTAATGGTTGAAGTAGCACTAGCAGGTGCTACTATTGGAGAAAGTGGAGAGGAAGGGGAAAAATGTGCACTTGTAGCAGGAGAAAAGGTTGGACTGCTCCCTGAAGAATGCTGACTTTCCTCTACTATCTCCTCCTCACTCTCAGGCTCATAGTCAAGCTCTTCATCAGCCAGACTAAATGCAATCCCTGCAAGGCTGGGGGTAAGACTGATATCACCTCCAGGAATAATAGGACTAGGAGCACTGGGTAGCATTGGCAATGGCAACAACTCCTGTGCTGATGTGCCGCTGTCAGTGGTAGAAGCATGCGCAGCACTGGTGGTGGTGGAAGTGGTGGTCTTGGGAGGGGGATTAGGAAACAGCCTCCTTGTACAAGAAGGAAGCTTCTTAGCAGCACGACTCACAGGCCTGCTTGTGGTATAGGAAGATGCTGGGGGCAAAACACGCTTCCTCTTACTTATTGGGCTACTCCTACTACTAGTTGTGTTTTTAGTAATAGTACTAGCCATAGTGCTCACCCTTAAAAGCCCTGCTGGTTTCCCTTTGCCATAGAAAAGACTTGCAATTCTGGGCCTTGCTGCACTACTGCCTGCTATTGGTGCCTTTCCTTGACCAGGATCTTGCACCAACGGGCCTGAAATGCGAGACAAAGACTTTGGCCTCCTAGGCGGTGAGTCTGACATAACGGCACTCCTGGACCGCTTAGGCTGACGCATAGGCTGCGTACTCAAACTACCACTACTTGTGGTGGTGGTGGTATTGGTGGTGGTGATGGTTGCTGACTGACCCTCCCTCACTTTACTAGTGGATGAAGGTTTAGGAGGATCCATTTAGAATTTTAAAATAGTAAGAAAAGAAAAGAAGTTGAAGAAAAGAAAAGAAAGAGATAATGTAATGTATGTAGTGTTTTCAAACTAACGTTTATATTTTTATTAAAAAGGATTATTTGATATTTGGAACACAGTTAAAAAAAAATAGAGACTACTACTGAGGCAGATTTCTTCACTCTAGTGCTTTTGAGGAACTATGGAAAACTGCACTGTCTGGCGTGAGCAATCTGCCAACAAGTGCTGCCTGCTCAACTACTGCAGTGCAAGCAGAGTATGAAAAAAATGTACTAATATAGAAAAATAAAATAATAAAAGATTTCCTACAGCTACCTTGAAGCTTAGGTTAGGACAGTCTCACAGTCAATCTATCAGGAACTAAAATAAACCAAATAAAAACAGCAACCAGTTAGCTTCACTGATTGCTGTTAAACAAACACACTAACCGAACTAATAAGAATCAGTTAATGAAAAAAGAAATTTCTTCACAACAGCAGTCAGAACAGTTAACTTCACTGCTGATGCTGATGTGAGCACAAAAAAATGACACTAAAAGTGTTAAAAAATTTAAAACAAAAAATAGACTGTTTGACTGACTAATGTGTTCTGTCCTAACTAAGGACAAAGAGACTGTACTACAACAAATATATTTTAAACTGAAGATAATTTTATCAACTTAAATTTTTTAATTAAAACTGAAGATAATACTATTAAGTTACTGAATAAAAAATATTTCTTCACTTTTACACTGACTGCCTGCAAAGCCAGCAAACATTAGATTAAACTAACTCTATGTGGACTGGAGTATAGATAGATTCACTTAAAAAAAGAATTTAAAACCCAAGCAAACACACTAAACTGAGACTGACAGAAGATGAACTTTCTCTAGCAGCACTGCAGAAACAGCAGCACCACTGTAAAATCAAGTTAACAAAAATTAACTAATCAACTTTGCTGCTAAAAGACACAACAGCTAAACTAGATTAAGATTTCTTTTCTTCTAGGCTAGCAAGCTAACAAGCTAGTCTACCCCTAGGGCAGAAGCCCTCAGGCCCACTAAGCTAAAGACTGATTCTATCTTTACTTTAAATCTTAATTAATTTTAAGCTAAATAAAAAAAATTTAAATAAAAAGATTTAAAAAAAAAAAAAAGTAATACCTGGTTGCTGTAGTCAGTAAGCAAGCAGGGAAGGCAAGCACTGGCAGTGCCAGCCAGGCACCTTGTGGCACACTGACTCAGTCAGCAGCACAGCAGTGCACAGCTTTCAAAAAGCACTAAAATTAAAAAAATAATTCTCAGGAATAGTCTCTCAAATTGAACAAGTGAGAACTGGCAGACACACCAAAACTCACAGAAGATCTCTAAGACAAGCAATGAGGCTAACACAGCACAAAAGCACAGTGTGTCACCAACAAAACTCAGTCAAAGAAGGGGGGAGAAAGTTCCACTGCCTGCTTTTATACTGCTGTTTAGTTATTTTTTAAATCCCCTATAAAGCACTCACCATTGGATAAGCCCCTATAGCATCATGTCACAGGAGTGAGCTGATTAGTTAAATGAAAATCAGCTCACTCCCATACCCCTCCTCTTTGATTCATACAAGGCATCCGAATGAACTAAAACACGAATTGAGGCAAATCAGTTCATTTTAGTTCATTAGTTCATTCGGTTTTTCTACCATCCCCATGTAAAGCAATGCAATGCTTTGAAAAATCACGAATGAACTAATACACGAATTGAGGCAAATCAGTTCATTTTAGTTCATTAGTTCATTCGGTTTTTCTACTATCCCCATCTGTAAGCAATGCAAAGCTTTAAAAAGCGCGAATTGTTTGTGCGTTCGGTTCGCGAACGCTTCTCGTTCGGTAGTTTGCCTTATGAACATTACACTGACAGCCTGTAATTCAAAAAGCCGAACTAGTTATACGAATGAATGAAAGAATGATATAGACATTGCTATTCATTCAGTTATTCATTCGGTTATTAGTTCGGCTTTTTGAATTACACAGTGTGCTGTGTCAATTCGCACAGAGTGTAATTCAAAATGCCGAATGAACGAACAAACGAAAGATTTTCGGTAAACGGCCATTCGTTTGTTCGTTCTTTAGTTTGGATACCCATTCTTTATTCGGTATTCGTAAGAATGGAAGAAAATGCATATTTTCGGACGAAAATCAATTCGGACGAATACGAATGCCCAAGTCTAATTGCATTCTACGAAGAAGTAAGTAGAAGTATAGATCAGGGTGTTGCAGTGGATGTGATCTACTTGGATTTTGCCAAGGCATTTGATACAGTTCCTCACAATAGGTTAGTCTTCAAACTAAAAGAAATTGGTCTAGATGAATATTCTTGTTCTTGGGTAGAACATTGGCTTAAGGATAGAGTACAACGAGTTGTCATTAATGGTAAATGTTAGAATAAGGATAGGTTTAGGTGAAAGTTAAGATGTTTATAACTTTAGAGTAAGCTAGAGTTATAACGTGCATGGGACTAGGGTTCATTTAAAGAGTGTTAAAATGGCACTTATTATATGGGGGGCAAATTTACTAGTCACTACAATGATCGCCACTTTCTATGGCGACATTTTCAAAGTAACTATTTTTATCCACATATTTTATCCATGACAAAACTGTGCATTCAAGCCATGCTCATACACAAGAAGCCACATATTTTCAGGATTCTGGTCATTTCCACATAATATTTACGATTATCATTTCATTCCTTTATGTAGTCTGTATTACAGTCTGCCATTTTAACTAAACAGATAAATTTCAGCAGTTGATCAAATATGTCAAAGTGTTGTTGCTTGTACTCTGGTAGGCTGATTTTGTTTATATATTTAGAGTACATATGAACTTTAATAATGGTTCATTTCATAGAATTATTGAAAAGGTTTTGAAGCATATCCTACACATATCAGCATCCGTTTTAGAGCTGACTTAACATCTTTGTTTTTTAAGCTGTATATCAACGGGTTTAATATGGGAACGGCAGCTGTGTTAAAGAGAGCAAAGCATTTATTATAATCCAGGCTGTCCTCTGAGATGGGTCTTAGGTATTGGAGGACCAAGGTTGTGTAGAGCAGGATGACAACAGTGAGGTGAGAGGAACATGTGTAGAAGGCTTTATGTCTTCCAGTGCTCGAACGGATCTTCAGAATGGTTGCAATGATAAAAACATATGAGAAAAAGGTAAGTAGGAAGGGAGTAAGGACAAGAAGGAAAACACCTTCATTGAAAAACAAAGTCTCCAGAACAGATGTGTCACTGCATGAAAGTTTTATAACAGGCATGATGTCACAAAAGAAATGATTAATTATATTTGATCTGTAACAAGTAAACTCTGCCAATAAGACAACATATGGCAAAACCTCTAATAAACTTAAAGTCCAACAGGCAATTGCCAACAGAATATACATTTTGGGGTTCATAACATTTATATATCTCAATGGGTTACAGATGGCCATATAACGATCGTAGCTCATAGCTGTAAGGATTAATAACTCAACATTAACAAAGGCTCCAAAAAAATACATTTGTGCAATGCATGTGACATATGGAATTGTTCTGTTCTTTGTTACAAATATAATAAGGGTATTATGTAGAACAACCGTGGCGGAAGACATGTCCACTATGGACAGGTTACCCAAGAAGAAGTACATTGGAGTGTGAAGTTGATGATCCAAACAGACCAGTAGAAGGATGGCCATGTTACCACCAAGAGTAATTAGATAAAGAAACAGAACTAGAAAGAAAATTGGCACCTGCAGCTTGGGTTCATCGGAAATTCCCTTAATGATGAAATACGTCACCACTGTGTGATTTAGCTGTTCCATGTTGATAGTTAGAGGGAACCTGTATATAACAAAACCGAAAAACTACTGTATATGAAAAGAAGTAATAAAATATATGTATACAATAGACATCTACTAACTATTTTTTATAAGCACCATAACTGCAAAAGAAAATATCAATATTTTGCTATTATGACTTACAGAAATGTACAAAGTTTGAACCAAAAGACTTGAGTTGGGAAAATGTTTAAACAAGTGCTATGCCCAGTAAAAAAAAATAAAACAATGTAAAAAAAATAAAAAAATATTTAATCTTGATTCTATGTACTTTTCTATAGATGTATCTCATTGACAAGAGGGATTGCTTTCTGATTTGGGATCAGCTGTCATGTATTATATTCTTTTTTAGTGTATAGAATATATTTTAATATGAATAGTTATTTTTTAATATTAAGCAATATGTAAAGACATAATCTGCACTACAGGGAGTGCAGAATTATTAGGCAAATGAGTATTTTGACCACATCATCCTCTTTATGCATGTTGTCTTACTCCAAGCTGTATAGGCTCGAAAGCCTACTACCAATTAAGCATATTAGGTGATGTGCATCTCTGTAATGAGAAAGGGGTGTGGTCTAATGACATCAACACCCTATATCAGGTGTGCATAATTATTAGGCAACTTCCTTTCCTTTGGCAAAATGGGTCAAAGAAGGACTTGACAGGCTCAGAAAAGTCAAAAATAGTGAGATATCTTGCAGAGGGATGCAGCACTCTTAAAATTGCAAAGCTTCTGAAGCGTGATCAGCGAACAATCAAGCGTTTCATTCAAAATAGTCAACAGGGTCACAAGAAGCGTGTGGAAAAACCAAGGCGCAAAATAACTGCCCATGAACTGAGAAAAGTCAAGCGTGCAGCTGCCACGATGCCACTTGCCACCAGTTTAGCCATATTTCAGAGCTGCAACATCACTGGAGTGCCCAAAAGCACAAGGTGTGCAATACTCAGAGACATGGCCAAGGTAAGAAAGGCTGAAAGACGACCACCACTGAACAAGACACACAAGCTGAAGCGTCAAGACTGGGCCAAGAAATATCTCAAGACTGATTTTTCTAAGGTTTTATGGACTGATGAAATGAGAGTGAGTCTTGATGGGCCAGATGGATGGGCCCGTGGCTGGATTGGTAAAGGGCAGAGAGCTCAGTCCGACTCAGACGCCAGCAAGGTGGAGGTGGAGTACTGGTTTGGGCTGGTATCATCAAAGATGAGCTTGTGGGGCCTTTTCGGGTTGAGGATGGAGTCAAGCTCAACTCCCAGTCCTACTGCCAGTTCCTGGAAGACACCTTCTTCAAGCAGTGGTACAGGAAGAAGTCTGCATCCTTCAAGAAAAACATGATTTTCATGCAGGACAATGCTCCATCACACGCGTCCAAGTACTCCACAGCGTGGCTGGCAAGAAAGGGTATAAAAGAAAATCTAATGACATGGCCTCCTTGTTCACCTGATCTGAACCCCATTGAGAACCTGTGGTCCATCATCAAATGTGAGATTTACAAGGAGGAAAACAGTACACCTCTCTGAACAGTGTCTGGGAGGCTGTGGTTGCTGCTGCACGCAATGTTGATGGTGAACAGATCAAAACACTGACAGAATCCATGGATGGCAGGCTTTTGAGTGTCCTTGCAAAGAAAGGTGGCTATATTGGTCACTGATTTGTTTTTGTTTTGTTTTTGAATGTCAGAAATGTATATTTGTGAATGTTGAGATGTTATATTGGTTTCACTGGTAATAATAAATAATTGAAATGGGTATATATTTGTTTTTTGTTAAGTTGCCTAATAATTATGCACAGTAATAGTCACCTGCACACACAGATATCCCCCTAACATAGCTATAACTAAAAACAAACTAAAAACTACTTCCAAAAATATTCAGCTTTGATATTAATGAGTTTTTTGGGTTCATTGAGAACATGGTTGTTGTTCAATAATAAAATTAATCCTCAAAAATACAACTTGCCTAATAATTCTGCACTCCCTGTATTGTCAATTAAGTGCAATATGCATTATTGAACTTCAATTAAAGGCAAAATTTGGTTGGTACAATTATCCAACGCTATGTGAAGAAGGAAGGGGGAACCTAACCTACCTAGGGCCTCATGGGATCCTAATCTTTATCTGTTTGACATTTACACAATAACATGAAAACATGTTAAAATGATCTTAGAATAACCACTAATACAAACCATAAAATAGACAAAAATAAGTCTACTATTCATTAGACCATGGGTTGTCAACCTGGTCCCTACCGCCCACTAGTGGGCATTTCAGGATTCCACGTTGGCGGTTGGGATTTCTTCATTTTGAGAGATCGGGCGGATGCCAGCCGGCGGTACCCTTTGCGGCCCCGGCCTGCACGACAAACCGCCGGGGCCGCCGCCCAAAGGTTCCATCCGGGTCCCATGCTGTCAGGGCCACCCGATGGATTTGGATTGTAAGGGGGCCCGGTCAGCGCTGGGCACTTAAACAGCGCGACCGGGGCTCCTATGATTACATCACAGAGCTGGGAGGAAGTGACTGCATATCACTCCTCCCAGCTAACACACAGACCGCGCCGGAGGAAGCAGAGGGAGTCAGGGTGGGAACTCTGACTCCCATCCACCTGAGCCACCACTGGACCCCAGGGAATGTCACCCTCCTGCACCTAAAAGGTAGGAAACAGGAGGGTGACTAAAATATTTTGTGTGTGTTTGTTTGTGTGTATGTGTCTTTGTATGTATGTCTTGTGTGTGTCTGTCTGTATGTGTGTGTATGTGTCTTTGTATGTATGTGTGTCTTATGTATGTGTCTTTGTATGTATGTGTGTGTTAAAAACATTCTAAACATGCATAAAGTAGAAATAAAAAGATAAATGTACGAACGTTTAATTTTTTTTAAAGCACCCTCCTTTCTAAAAAATATTCTGCACTTGCGAGAAAACTGGTGGGCGGTAAGGAAATTTTCCCATCAAGAAAGATGCATTAGTGGGCGGTAGGTGGAAAAAGGTTGACTACCACTGCATTAGACAGAATCTCTTGAAGATATGAAATCCATGTTGTCATGTTTTCCAGTTTTCTCGATAAACCTGTAGTTTTGTAGAAAATAACATTTTAGTTGGCAGAAGGGACTCATTTCTACATCTGTTACCTGATATTAAAGATTCTACACTGAAAACAGATTTTATTTTTATCTAGATGGAAAGAAGAACTTGCTCAGATGATAAGTAGATTTTTTATTTTTTTCAGTAGGCCACATTAATGTAAAATTGACACAGAAACTCACACAATGTAAAAATAGCAAACATTAAATATATATGTATTCTTTGGTCAATCTCAGCCCAACCTAATCAATATCAGAAGCTTAATTTAAGATCACGATGATAGACTCTCCGCATGCTATTATTTAAACCATTGTTTCCTTCTAGGAGAGGTTTTTGGCACAGGGGAAGAAAGAATGAAGAGCCCTGGCACAGTTTTTATTTAAAGTAATTTCTGTATGTTAAACAGTCACATTTTTACTTTGTTCACTTTGCCATGTTCTTTGGCAAACATATTTTGTGATTCTATATATTCACATGCAAACATATTAAAAAGAAGAATTAATATATGTGTGTGTGTGTGTGTGTGTGTGTGTATGCCATGTAGTAAATGAGTAAATATAATTTAACAAATCATAGAATGTTGGGCTTGCCCAGTCATTAGACAGGAGAAATCGTACATTGTAGGATGATGATTATCTTAGCATTCTGCATTTAATCTCACCTTCTCTGTTTTTCACAACTAATATTCAGAAAATAACTTTCCATTTCAATCATTTGGAAAATGAAACCAAGGTATACAACTATTAAGGAATATCAATAATTAGAATTTCCTTATGGTGGTTTAACAAATCAAATTGCAAGATGTTGTTTTACTTCTAAAAAGGTATAAAAAATAATATACCAAATATGTTATTTTATCTTGTCCATTTGTTCTATAGAGGGCTGAATTGCAAGCTTCAGTTCATATTCAGATGCCAATGGGTTTATGTTTATATATAATATAAAAAGATTTATTAAAATAAATGTTGAGGGATTGACCAGGGAATTGTATATTTTATATTTGGCCACCTAATATAATACAATCTAATATAATCTAATATCCTTCATTTATTAATATCTAACAATTACCATTTCACCATCTTCACAAATGAAACAGTCAGTTAATTTAACACGTGAAAAGCTAAAATAACATTCTTCAAAGTTTACCATAAGCTATTGACAGGGTTATTCAGTAAATTGAATTTCGAATTTAAGGCAAAATATCTAAACTGTAATCATTTTCTGTCCGTTATCCTTCCAGTTTGGCTGCTTTCTTAGTTAGTTCGGGTACTTTGGCATAACATTTGAAATTCCCCGTGAATTCACTTTGATTTTTCACTTCAGTTAATAACCCTGTTAATTTCCAAACAATCAAACATTGGATATCGTGAAAATGCTTTGAAATACTTCATCAAATATACATAGATTGTTGTTCAATGATAAAATATTCTTTATTTACTTAATGGTAAACATGGAACGATAACAATGGGATTATACAATTTAGGCCAACATAGCCCAGCTCGAAAAATCACTGACTACATTTTTGAGTTCTGTTAATTTGGCCAAATATTGTTCATTTCCTTTCTCAATCTCTTGAATTTCCAATTTAGTACAGATGCCAAGAATGAATAATTTCAGAAAAAAATGTATTCTGTGGCCAATGTTAATTCTTAGATTTTGCTATACTTTAATATCAAGTAAAGATAAAACACAATCAATGTGAACATTTAATCTTTGCAATGCACTTAAATACATGTGCCAAACCAGTTTAACTTCTTCTTAGAATAAAGAAACAGTTACAGAAAAACTACCAACAGGACTAATCACCGTCTTCAAATCCAGTGATACTATAATGTACGATAGGGTTTTTTTGGCCTTTTTTTGGCTCTGCTAGATTTCAAAGTGTTGTGAGTTATTCATTTTAACATATTTCTTGACCACAGGTTAATTTTAGTAAGTAGATATACACGCTGAAAGATATATCTTCTCTCTTACTCTATAGCTCTTTCTTTCTCCGTCCCTCTTCCGACAATTTGTGTCTTTCCAGTCCTGTTAGTATTGTATCACAATGTATTTGTATAAATGAGCAGAGCTACGGAATAGATTTGTAAAACACAATACAACACAAAGGCCTCCATTTAATACTTTTGCAGAAGCTTTTGAAAATAAAAAAACTTTTCAAATGATCAATCTAGAGAAGTCACCGTTAAACGATTTGTTTGGAGATTTTTGTAGACATATAATTTGAAACAATTTTCTAACAGATTGTGGTAATCTGAGAATCTTATCTAAAATTAAAATAATCATCTAAAACCCATCTTTTGTTTCTCTTTCACTTACCTGTAAACATCCATTCTTTGTGTCTTACCTTTCTGTTCTTACCCATAATTTTTATAATTTTCTAGATTGTCACGAGGGACACAGCTAGAGGAGCTCATCTCAGGAGGCCAATTGATTCAGCAAGATTCTATATATGTTTTCAAATAACATCTGTAAACAACTCAGAACTCATTCAAATCGATGTTTGGAAATGTTGTAGTTAATCTAAAGTTACTGATATTTATGGAACGATGATATTCAATACAACTTTTAGAAACATATTATATTTGGGTGCCAGTAACTGACCTGTTACTCAAATAAATGAATTAAAGACAAAGAATTTCAAGAGAACAGTGAGTATTTTGAAATAAATGGATGTCTGGAAAGAGTTACTCAAGAGAAAACAAGTGTGTGACTATACATCAAACTTCAAGCAATTTACCCGAATTCTGACCATGAATGTTGACCATATATATAGGAATGAATAAGGACTAGAGCAGCGCTAGACAAACTAAGAACAATAGGATGGGAGGCAGCACACCCGATAATAGGGGAATCCCTACAACCCCCAAAAAAACTAGAACAAGTGGAACCACAATATACAGGTAGCACCAAGAAAAATACTCCAAACACAACAGTATATAATAATAATAAGAACAATAAAAAACACACAGGATATAATGAATCCACAATAAAACTTAAAAGAATAAAAAATACCAACTGGTAGGGCACAGTCTCAAAGGTGGTGGCAATAGATCTTCTAGTCCTGGAATGGGACTTTTTTGGTAGCTTCTCTTCAAAGCAGAATATGAAAAGGAAGCAAAAACAGAGGCCAACCAATAGTGCAATATGGTAGTACGTGTGTGTTTTTATTGCTCTTATTATTATATACTATTGTGTTTGGAGTATTTTTCTTGGCGCTACCTGTATATTGTTGTTTGACTATTATATACAGGAATGTGTGCATAAGGGAGTGCATGTATGCATACTTATACAGACATTGGGAAGTCTGTTATTGGACAGCCACAGAAAGTCTGGGAAGGGCAAAGGCTGCAGACAAGAGAACTGCAGGTTTTACAAGATGTTTTTACATTTAAATTCATGCAAGTTTTTATCTGGGCATATCTACTAAACATGGATTTGTATTCACTTTGTATTTGGTTAGTGGAGTGTCGCTTTAAGTATTAGTACCCCATAAATGATACGATAAAGCAAGATACAAGGAACTTATTGAAATAACTTTGTAGCCTCAAGTATATGGATGGATTCACAAGGATACATAAAAAAGGGATACATGAATATTCAATAAATATTCTTTTACAATATGAAATAAAAAAAAATCATGTAGGCAATCTTAGTTGTCATACATACTATGAATTATATAAGAATAATTACAATGAAATACAAAGAGAATTAAAGAGATAATGTATCAAGCAAACATGAAATGAAAATATAGTGTTCATGTGCCAGAATATCAGGTCAAAAACTCTTTGCCTCTGTAGAAATTAATTATCTGGATCTTATCAATAACAGATACCATATGTACTCGAGTATAAGCCGAGTTTTTCGGCACGTTTTTTGTGCTGAAAAACCCCAACTCAGCTTATACTCGAGTCAGTCTGTATTATGGCAATTTACATTGCCACAATACAGACCAGGACAGCCGGGCTCATTACAAGCGGGCGATCCTGTTGGGGGCTGACAGTGAGCTTTTACTTACCTTCCTGCAGCTCCTGTCAGCTCCCTTCTCCTGCGTGCAGCTCCTCTGTCAGATCTGTTCTGTTTACAGTGTAAGTCTCGCGAGATTTACACTGTAAACAGAACAGAGCTGACCGGGGAGCTGCACGGAGGAGAAGGGAGCTGTCAGGAGCTGCAGGAAGGTAAGTAAGAGCTCACTGTCAGCCCCCCCACTGAACTGCCAATGCCACTGGACCACCAGGGATTTAATATTATTTTATTTTAATATTTGCATTATTTTTTTTTAAATGTTTTTTTGTCCCCCCTCCCTGCTTGTTGCCTGGTCAGGGAGGGGGGACAAAAAAACAATTTAAAAAAAATAATGCAAATATTAAAATAATAATAATATAAAATAAAATAATATTATTAAAATAATATAATATTAAAATAACAATATTATTTTATTATATTAATATTATTTTAATATTTGCATTATTTTTTTTTTAAAATGTTTTTTGTCCCCCCTCCCTGACCAGGCAACAATCAGGGAGGGGGGACAAAAAACATTTAAAAAAAATAATGCAAATATTAAAATAATAATAATATTATTGAAATAATATAATATTAATCTAATAATAATATAATAATAAAATAATAATATTAAAATAATATAATATTAAAATAAAAAAATAAAAATAAAAATGCCCTCCCCTCATCCAGTTTACACACACTGCACAAACACACACACTGCATTATATACACACACACACAACACACACACACTGCATTCATTATATATACACACACAAACACACACTCTGCATTCATTATATACATACACAAACACACACTCTGCATTCATTTTATACACACCCTGTAAATAAATATTAAATTAATGTAATTTTATTGGGATCTAATTTTATTTAGAAATTTACCAGTAGCTGCTGCTTTTCCCACCCTAGGCTTATACTCGAGTCAATACGTTTTCCCATTTTTTTGTGGTAAAATTAGAGGCCTCGGCTTATATTCAAGTATATACGGGTATGTTTAAAGGAATTTATTGTCCATTATTACTAGAATCCGGAAGAAGTACCTCCTGCCCTTCCCTTAAAGAGTCTCATGACTTGCACGATGAACATTTGGGGATGACAATCAATAGAATACTCAGCTCGTTATCTTATATTGGTGGCACCGCATAGCAATTAACTAATGTTTTGTGTAAAGGTGTAATGCCATTAAAAGCATTACTAAGATAAGGTTATAGTTAAGGTGTAAGTAAGGGCAAGGTTAGGGTTATGGAGAGGTTAGGATTAAGGGATTTGTTACATTCGAGGTAGTTAGAGTTAGGGAGTAGTAGGGGGAAAATATCTTATATATTAATGCTGGTGAGTTTCTATGTTAATCTTACTTATTATTGATGTAGTTAATATAACTTACCTCTGTGACAAACTTTGGAAGCAGCTCTCGAATTAGGCAAGTTAGGTAGCCACCTCAGGCTTCAAGCTCACTGGGGCTTTGCGGCTTCCTAACTAGACTTTGATGACCAAATAGATGACTGTTTTACTTGATATATGATTTGTAGAACATATCTGTTTAATTATCTATCGATTTACTGTTTAATTGTATACCCTATATAGCAAGTGTGAAGAGACCAATCTCGCCACATTGCATTGGAGAAGCCTGGTTGCTCACCTGCTGCCTTTGGACTATGGCCCCATGTTAAAAGACATGTTTCTTCCCTGCAGAAAATACTTATTCGTGCTTTTCTGCCTGGTGTTCGGTAGATTCAATCTACCGAACAACCGCATGAATGACTGGACCACCTGGGAGCTGGAGTGTGCCAGCAATTAGCCTCCCTGAAGCTGCGGTTAACCACAGCTTAATTGATGAATGCTGGGTGGCCGCCATTCGTATGACGAACACGAGGTCGCAGCCATTTTAAACATGCGAACGCACAGCGGTGTTCGACGCTTAATTCATGGAACTAAAATCGGACAAAGTTTTGCGCGAACACCGCTGAAGCCACCGACCTCCCTTCTTGTTCGGTGAAAGTGCACGAACGGCCCGGTGTTCGGTAGTTTTACTTGAATATGTTATACCCCAGATAGGAATCCCATGGAGCCCATTCGCATGAGAACTGACTGTGTAAAGACTTTGGCTCCATGGCGATTACACTGTATTCGTGTGGTCTGAGCGCCATTCGCTTAATAATGTGCGCTCAGACCTGAGCTATCTGGGGATATGTTAAATGTATAGTTTTAATGTAACATGTCCTACATGGTGTATTTTAATAGTAATTCATGTTTTAGTATCCCCACGTGCATAATGGCGATTTGCCTTTGTCTTGGGAGATAATTGCATTACTTCTCAATTATCTCCAAGGCAGAGGGGAGGAAGCCAGGATGCATTGTGGGAATATAATGTGACTGTGTGTCCTATTTGTCTACTTGTCTGTCTTTTGTCACAGTCTCCTATTCGGTCCCCTAGGGGAGTGTCCATCAGGTGGGAGACCTGCATAAATACTGGGCAGGTAGCCCTCATTAAACAGACCACTGTTTGACCCTCAACACGGAGCCTTGTCTCATCTTTGAGGGGGGGGATTTACTGAACGCTGATAGAGACTGATTGCTAAGAGTGTAAGCCGCTTGGATGCTTTTCCTATTCGTCTGCTAGCAGCGATTCGTATGGTTCCAGTTCGTGTGTTTGGAGTGCTATATTGGATGCCGTTCGGGAGTTTGGAGCATTCACTTATTGGTGGTTCGTGAGTTTGGTGTTCTAAAATAGCTGTGCCTGCATCTCTGGAAAGGGGGAAGATCGCCTAAACGTTTTTTACCCCTTGTGTGCAAAACGGTCCGTTACAGCCAGTATTGTTACACTTTGGCATTAGCGTGAGAAAGATCTCTTTGAGATTGAAATGTTGCACTTTGACCAAATAAATCTGCTGCTAAATGACCCTTGAGGGCCTTGATCACAATTTTGTTCAATCAACTAGCCTTAGAGCAGACAGATTCTTCTGGCCCTTAGTCCATGAAAAAGGGCCTGACACCATGTGGAAGCCTCATGGTTTGCCTTGTGTGTTACCATATGCGGCCTCCTCCACTAAGTCTACCAACAGAGGGAGAGAAAACCCAGCAGACTCCAGTCTGCATCTTCGCTGGGTGCAGACCATGAAGTAGGTTTCTTATAAGCTCTGGCCAATCAGAGCATTGCCATGGGTTACCAAGGGAAAGCTCTGACACTTCAAGAGCTGGAGTTCAAAAGACAACTACCACGTGGTTTGCAGCTCTGTATCCAGTGAACTGTAGACCAGATAGCTAGCCTACCAAACCACCAGGGAATTGATTACTGCCTAAAAAAAGTATTTCAGTATGGGGAGGATGGTCATTGAAACACAGCCTCCCCACTTACTGTCAACCCTACACGCTATCACCCACATTCACCCATAAAATCCATTTTAATATGCTTTAATATTGTTTTAGATTCATTAGCGTCTTATCAAAACAAGAGTATGTTTTGGCATATATGTATAACTTTCTGTTGTTTCCCATTGTCTGCCCATCACCAAAATGGCACCCAGAGAGCATATCTATCTGGAAAAGTATCGGATATGACGTATCGCAATTAGAAACCAGAGGTGACTTATCAGGGTATGCTAGAAAAAAGGAATGAGGCACCGGAAGTAGACGTGAAGTCATATTGAGGACTGGAAGTGGGTATTATGCACTGAGGAAGACCAAGAGAGGTTGAAACGCACTGTGCTTAGCTTATGTTTACATCCTTGTTTGCTTTTGTGTTTTGTTTTTAACAAATATATACTTACCTATGCACAAGTTGGAAAAAAACTGGAAAGTGTCTCTCTGGTCCGGCTGAATAATATTTGTTATTTCTTTATTCGTGCCTTTGCCATTTAGAACCAAATGGAAAAACACACTCTGTAACATGTGACATTACAATCTGGTGGGTTTAAAAGCACTGGGTTTATAAGACTTGCACCCCAAATTCCTTTAAATGTATCTGTTATTGATAAGATCTAGTGATGTCCCGAACGGTTCGCCGAACGGTCCGCCGAACGGTTCGCCACGGACGGCGAACATAAACATAAACTTTGACCCTGTACTTCACAGTCAGCAGACACATTCCAGCCAATCAGCAGCAGACCCTCCCTCCCAGACCCTCCCACCTCCTGGACAGCATCCATTTTACATTCATTGTGAAGCTGCATTCTTAGTGAGCTGTCCAGGAGGTGGGAGGATCTGGGAGGGAGGGTCTGCTGCTGATTGGCTGGAATGTGTCTGCTGACTGTGAGGTACAGGGTCAAAGTTTATGTTTATGTTCGCCATCCGTGGCAAACCGTTCAGTGAACCGTTCGGCGAACTGTTCGGGACATCACTAATAAGATCCAGATAATTCAAATAATTTCTACAGAGGCAAAGAGTTTTTGACCTGATATTCTGGCACATAAATACTATATTTTCATTTCATGTTTGCTCAATACATTATCTCTTTAATTCTCTTTTTATCTCATTGTACTTGTATTTTATGTATGTTAAATATGAAAAATAATTAAGTTTCTTGTTTTATTGAACTAATAGAAATTTGTAGTGATGAGCTTTTGGCAGTTCCTCCCTTTATCAAGTCACAGGCTTGTGTATTAGTTTCTGCCAGGTACCTATTTTTCCATCCTTAACCTGCTAGCTCTTCATTTAACTATTGTTTTCATTTCCCAAGGCAGATTTACGACACCCTGAAAATTCATTTTGCTGGGTCAACCTTTTTATTAGGGCTATCTTTGTTTATGTGTTTCACTGCTGTCAAAAATGCTTTAGACTTTCCACCGGCTGGAATTACAAGCAGCCTAGGGAGGGACGCGGTTGGCGCACCAATCTTTGTGCCACGACAATCCCCCGCACGGCCACATGCGGCTGCCACAACCTGAAACAGGACAAAAACTACCGGGACGCTCTCCCACCTTTTTATTTTACCGGGCAACAGTCTGGCCCGCAGCCCAACAGCTAGGAACACCTATTCACAAAGAGAGTAATCGAGACTGTCTGTTCGCATTGTTTCTCTCTCACCTTTCTTACTTTTCGTTCCTTATCTGTTGTTTTTATTTCTGTTTATTGATGCTGACTCATTTTAAATGTTTAACACGACTGCATAGGCACCTTCAATTACAACATGTACCTAAACAACAAAATCAGGCAAATGTCGATTAACAAATCAGCTTAAATGCCTGACCCGCCACTTTAAGCGAAGTATAACCACTCAGACAACATTACATAGCCTGTAATAACCCTGTTTTCACATACACAACTTCTGAACGTTGTTATACAGTAGAATTTACAATAACGCCCCAGCCTGCACTTCATAACCCCCCAGCTGGCACTTATAATGTTCTTAGCCTATACATACACAAACGGTGCCCTTCTGATATGACTAGCAAGCACTATAAGAGAGGTCCTACGTACTCCTACTCACATAGAAATGTTAATTTACAACCAGTCTAACATAAGTACAACCTTTTTACACCGACCATACGCTCACAACCTGTAATGTTGCAATATAAAAACGTGCTGAATTTTCCACATGCTGACCAATTGTTAATATATGTTTGGTAACATGCTTGTCAAAGCTGTTGGGGCATGACGAGCCCACTTGTTATATTTTCATGCACACCATAAATAAAGAATTAAAAAAAAAAAAATGCTTTAGACTTGATAAAGGGAGGAAGTCCCAAAAATCTGTACAAATTCCTATTAGTCCAATAAAAAAGGTATTACAGTCTGACGGACTGCCTGGTAACCCTGACCTGGGTACCTCCGTCAATAGCTGATTCCTAGTCACCTAGGAACAAACTACAGAACAGAGTCAATAGTCTTACCCTGGAGCTTGTTCCCCTCACCCAGACGAATGATCTCACTTAACAATGCCCTTCTAAGTTGAACAGAATCAAAAGCAGGCGATGATGGAAATCCAGCGGTGTTTGGGAGCTTCTGTATCCTATTTTAGTTCCACGAGATTCATGCCCAAACACCACTGCCTGCGTTCAGGTAAACATGATGGCGCCACCTCGTGGTTGTCCATAGGAATTGCCGCCATATAGTCCCAATTGCATGAACAGAGCCTGTTTAAAGTATTTTTGCCAGGTCCATTGCAGGGACCATAGTCACAGGGTAGGAGGCCGGCAAACTGGCCCCTCCAAAAACCAGTGGCAAGGTTACTTTCACCACATACAGGAAACTGCAATAATTAATTATTTTGCAACATCATTACTGAACTAATACTGCAAATCAAATATCATAATTCTTAAATATGCACAAATGTTCGTGTGTCTGTGTAAATAAAAACAAATTGTTTTAACATCGCTGCTTTTATCATTAAAACTAAAATATAGCCATAAATGAAACTATTAATATAGAAAGTTAACAATAACTCTATCTTATCTCATCCTTCGAGTTAATGCTGCCTTCACATCTTTATTTTTCAAGCTGTACATTAGAGGGTTTACTAAAGGAACAATAGCTGTGTTAAAGAGTGAAAAGAATTTAGAGGACTCTGAGATGTCAGTTGAGGTGGGTCTCAGATATTGGGAAAGGAGGGTCACATAGAGTAGAATTACAACAGTAACTTGGGAGGAACAGGTGTAGAAGGCTTTACGTCTCCCGATGCTGGATCTTATCTTTAATATGGAGACAATTATAAAAACATAAGAAATGAAGGTGAGAAGAAATGGTGTGAAGCTAATAAGGAGAAATCCTTCTGTGAGGCTCAAGATTTCCAAGAAGGATGTGTCACTGCAAGAGAGTTTCATAAGGGGAACGAGGTCACAGAAAAAATGGTTAACTATGTTGGATTTATAACATGATAAATGAAGTAATAACAGCACGTAAGGAATTATTTCTAAAAAGCCTATTAACCAGCAGGTAAGGGCCAGGAGAGTACAAGCTCTACTATTCATATACATATGATAGCACAAAGGGTTACAGATTGCAACATATCGATCATAACTCATGGCCGTAAGAAACAACAACTCATCGCAAATAAAACTCCCATAAAAATACATCTGAGTCATGCAGGTATTGTATGAAACTCTGTTGTTCTTTGTAATAAAGAAAACAAGGACTTTGTGTAGAGTAAGAGTTGTGGAAAACATGTCCAGGATACTGAGATTGCACAGGAAGAAGTACATGGGGGTGTGAAGGTGACGATCGAAACAGACCAGGAGAAGGATGGTCATGTTACCAGCCAGAGTCACGATATACAGAAACAGAACCAGGAGAAAGATCGGAACCTGTAGCTCAGGGAGGCCGGAAATCCCTTGTAGAATGAAATATCTTACTAAGCTCTGATTCTTATATTCCATCACTTTGTTTTCTACAACATCTGCATTTTAAATGATTATTAATAACATATTCTTTATATAGGTAGCTAATATTTTCTTAGATTCAATAACCTCTGTTTTCTTCAGATTTTACACTGCAACCATTATATATGTAGCATGTTACCATTTTTTTCTAAAAATATACTTTGCATGTGTTTCTTCTTTCACAATCATAGGGCTTTCTTTCTGGATTATAAAACAGACTCAGACAACGAGAAAAAACAAAAATCCAGTACTGTGTCATCATTTCTATAAGAAGATTCCCCTGTAGACGGTTGGTCAAAAAAATTGCAATCCGTAGTTTCCTCGGAAAATGTCAGCTAGATATTGAAAATCAAAAGTATTGGAGGCAGACACGACCTTAACAAAACAAACAAACAAAAACAAACAAACAATACACCGGTGTAAGATAGCACAGACAGTTAAGGTATTATTAGTAACTTATTAACTGAGGAATTTCTTATCACACATCAACTGTAGAGAGAATATGTTATCTTTTAAGGCAGATGTAAACTTTCATTGTGTAAATAGCAACATGTTTGTCATAAATACAATTTTGTCAATAAAAACCAATTCAATCACATCAGGAATTTGTTGGATATGCCTGAAAGAACAGCTAGAATATGTTAACTCAGTGAGTTATCCCTAAATTTAAAAGCTCTCCAATGCTATGGAATAGAATGTTCTGTTAGTAACCTATACCGTTATGCTATGGAATAGAATGTTCTGTTAGTAACCTATATCGTTTATTTGGGTTTTATAATAGATGCCAGTAAATGGTAATGAACTACGGATAACAACAAATGAGAAAGATTTGAAAATTGTTAAAGACAACAAACTAGGCAACAACATGCAATGTCAATTGGCCGTTACTAAGGTCAGTGAGGTAATTGTTGAAGTAAAGGGTAGGCCGGTGAGATAGCTCAGTGGGCTAATGCATCATCAGTAGACTCAGCCCTTCATCCTTCCGAGGTAGATAAAATGAGAACCATTAAATAGGGTAATAGTAACAACCCCTGGATGTTGGGCTAAGGTAACATTCTCAGGACGTACTTAAAAACCAGAGTAATCGGAATGTACATTTCCTGGTTAAATACATTGTTGTTATTATTATTATTATTATTATTATTATTATTATTATTTTAGCAGGTAGAATTTATTGTGGGGTACAAAAATTACCCCTGAGCTGAAACGTTGGCTAAATATTTGTACTCCGCAATACAGTCTACCTGCTTAAATAAACTACTGAGGGTGCCCAAACCTAATTTTCTCCCACTGGATTTGTCTGGGCTGGCCCCCCCTCCCCTCTCTCATACCCCCCCACCCCCCCTTGTTTTGGAGCACCATAGTAGGAGTACTCCATGAAAACGTGCGAGTGCAAAGTCCTTTGAAATTCCACAATACACCTGTAATTATGGCTAATTATCTTTCTTGTTCTGTGTTAAATGTATATGTGTGTACTTATATACGACTTTGTATTAGTAATAATGTGCTGAGAACTTTAATATCACTTTGTATCTGTAATAAAGTGCTGAGTACTTTAATATCACTTTGTATTTGTAATAATGTGCTGTGTACTTTAATATCGCTTTGTATCTGTAATAATGTGCTCTGTACTTTAATATCGCTTTGTATTTGTAATAATGTGCTGTGTACTTTAATATCACTTTGTATCTGTAATAATGTGCTGAGTACTTTAATATCACTTTGTATTGTAATAATGTGCTGTGTACTTTAATATCACTTTGTATCTGTAACAATGTGCTGTGTACTTTAATATCACTTTGTATCTGTAACAATGTGCTGTGTACTTTAATATCACTTTGTATCTGTAATAATGTGCTGAGTACTTTAATATCACTTTGTATCTGTAATAATGTGCTTAGTACTTTAATATCACTTTGTATTGTAATAATGTGCTGAGTACTTTAATATCACTTTGTATTTGTAATAATGTGCTATGTACTTTAATATCACTTTGTATCTGTAATAATGTGCTGAGTACTTTAATATCACTTTGTATCTGTAATAATGTGCTGTGTACTTTAATATCACTGTGTATTTGTAATAATGTGCTGAGTACTTTAATATCACTTTGTATCTGTAATAATGTGCTGTGTACTTTAATATCACTTTGTATTTGTAATAATGTGCTGTGTAATTTAATATCACTTTGTATTTATAATAATGTGCTGTGTAATTTAATATCACTTTGTATCTGTAATAATGTGCTGTGTACTTTAATATCACTTTGTATTTATAATAATGTGCTGTGTACTTTAATATTACATTGTATTTTTAATATTATACTGTGCACCATAAGATATTTTGTATAAAAAAAATAACTATGTACTGTAAAATGCTCCCCCCCCCCCTTAATATTTTGCAACATGGTCCAATGAGAAGAAATAGTGCATGATTTATACTAAAATACTGCTAAGTTAATATTATTATCATTATTATTATTATTATTTATAAAGCGCCGACAAGTTCTGTAGTGCTGTACAATGGGTGGACTAACAGATACGTATTTGTAACCAGACAAGTTTGACACACAGAAACAGAGAAGTTGAGGGCCCTGCTTAATGAGTTTACATGCTAGAGGCACTGGCGTACATACCAGGGTCGCAGGGGTCGCGACTGCGACCGGGCCCGGCCCACCAGGGGGCCCGACCGCCCCTGCGACCCGGTATGTAGCCACAGGGCCAGCCTCTTCCCCTGGGGGGCCCAGGAGCCGACCACCCCAGGGCCCCCCCGAGGCTGGCCCTGCTGACCCCGGGTGGCCGGTCGAGCAGGCAGGCGGGCGCGCGAGGGAGCACTCCGTGCTTCCTCTTCAGCTCCCTCGCACACCGCAATGATACCGGAGCCGGAAGATGACGTCATCTTCCGGCGCCGGCATCCCTGCGCGGCGCGCGAGGGAGCTGAAGAGGAAGCACTGAGTGCTCCCTCGCGCGCCCGCCTGCCTGCTCGACCGGCCACCCGCCCAGGAGCCCCACTGGACCCCAGGGAATCCCCCCAGCACTCCAAAAGGTAAGGAGGCTGGGGGGATTATATAAAAAAAATAAAAAAAATCATGTGTGAGTGTTAGTGTGTGTGTGTGTGTGTTAGAGTGAGTGTTAGTGTGTGTGAGTGTTAGTGTGTGTGAGTGTTAGTGTGTGTGAGTGTTAGAGTGAGTGTTAGTGTGTGTGTGAGTGTTAGAGTGAGTGTTAGTGTGTGTCTGCTAGTGAGTGTTAGTGTGTTAGTGTGTGTGTCTGCTAGTGAGTGTCAGTGAGTGTGTTACTGTGTGTGTCTTACTGAGTGTGTGTTAGTGAGTCTTTTTGATGTCTGTTAGTGAGTGTGTGTTTGTCAATGAGAGTGTATGTTTTGTAAGTGAGTGTGTATGTATGTCTGTCGCTGAGTGTGTCTCTGTCAGTAAATGTGTGTGTCTGTTAGCTAGTGTGTATGCGTCTGTAAGTGTGTGTGTGTGTGTCTTCAGTACTTACCTTTCTCCAGCGCCGGACTCCCTTGGCGCTGAGGATCCCTCAGCCTCTCAGCTCCGAATGCGACCGCGCACGCATTCAAACCGCCCATAGGAAAGCATTACTCAATGCTTTCCTATGGACGTTCAGTGTGCTCCTCTAGCGGCTGTCCATGAGACAGCCACTAGAGGCTGGATTAACCCTCAGTGAAACATAGCAGTTTCTCTGAAACTGCTATGTTTTCAGCTGCAGGGTTAAAACTAGAGGGACCTGACACCCAGACAACTTCATTGAGCTGATGTGATCTGGGTGTCTGTAGTGGTCCTTTAAAGGACCACTATAGTGCCAGGAAAACATACTCGTTTTCCTGGCACCATAGTGCCCTGGAGGGTGCCCCTCCGCCCGCTCTGGAAAGGGGTAAACTTACCTTTTTCCAATCGGGCCATGAGAGCCTCCCATCCCTCCCTCTTCCCTCCCCGGCCGGCTGTATGCGATAGCTGCAAGAGCTGTGCACGATTCAGTCAAGTCACATAGGAAAGTGGCCCGGCAATGCTTCCTATGGATGTTGGAGCGGCTCACCGTAAAATCACAGTGAGAAGCATCAAGTAGTTTGATCTAGCTACGCCGTCAATGGGGCCGCTTCCCTAGAGGAAATAGGGGAAGGCTTAACTCCATTCATAAACACAGCAGTTCTCTGAAACCGCTATGTTTATGAAAAATGGGTTAACCCTGTCGGTTTGATCCAGACCACCCCCATTAAGCTGAAGGTCTGGGTGCCTAGAGTGGTCCTTAAGTGTGTGTGCCTGTAAACCCCCAAGTAAGTGACCAGGTGCTCACCGCCACAAAGTTGCGAGTCTCGGCCCGCGCTTGGGAGTGGGGGGCCCACGGATCAATTTTCGCACCAGGGCCCCATGGGTCATGTGTACGCCACTGGCTAGAGGGAGTGGGGTATAGTGACACAAAAGGTAAGGGTAGGGTGGAAAAGGTTGCTAGGATAGTGTTCATTGAGGGTTTAGCGTTTTGTTTTGATAACAGTTTCAGGAGAGGAATCAGGGTGCGGTGAGGGAAAGAAAAAAGATTTTTTGAAGGAGTGGAGATTGGGTCAGAGTCTAACAGAGAGGGGAAGGGCGTTCCATAGGAACGGTGCAGCCCTAGAGAAGTCTTTAAGGTGAGCATCAGAGGAAGGAGTACGAACAGAGGTTACACGTAGGTCTCTGGCAGAGTGTAGGAGCCTAGACGGGACATATTTGTGTAATAGTGAGGATAAGTAGGTGGGAGCAGCATTGTGCAGAGATTTGTAATTTGATGCAGTTTATTTGTACATGTACCTTATATAATGATGCCAATGCTTCTTGGAATTGGAAACTCCAATAAATACAAATTATAAAAAATAAAGAAAAAATATTTAAAAATTTTTAAAATATATTTTAAGGCCTAAATCCTGGCACAAGCAATTTAACTTGAGTTTTCCCAAGCCATGACTAGTTTTATAACAAAATAATAATGATAATTGTTTTTTTCCGTATGGACTCATTTTCCAGGTGCCTGTGATTGACACACATGGTAATATGTACTTTCTCGAACATTTACTGTAGTAATTTTAAAATCTATTTTAAAAATACCATGAACTATTAGCTCATTAATAAACTATCTGGGTTTACATACAATTTTAACTTTTAACATCTAGTTATACAAAATTATGCGAAAGAGCTATAGCCCTCAAATAACGAGACGGACATATCTAATGATATAAGCCTTCTTCGCTCACTTTGTAAAATATGTATTTATCAGTTAGAAGAAACATCATTCAGATAACTAAAAATACTACCTTCTACACACTCTGTGCTACCTTTAATCTTCCCGAGTACGGACATTTATAGTTGTTCTTTGAGTCTGGGAATATATCCCTCTAGGCTGAGAAGACCCTGAAGAACAATCATGCAGTCTGCTTGCTATTTTCTCTACGGATTCTAAATATTTTCTTATGCAAATAATGCAATCAAACAATGTTGTTAGACTTAAGCAAGGCAAGAAATTTTGGACCTGCAAAATCATTTTTTTCTGAAGATAGAAATATTTTCAGGACAGTCAAAATTTAGCCAGATGGCGGTTGAATCAGCAGAGCAAACCAAAAAGCATATATTCTGAATATATACATACTCTAACATGTAAGCTCATTGAGCAAGGCCTCCATCACTCTCTTCCTCTGCGTCCAACTCGTCTGGTTACAATTACGTGTTTGGTAGTCCACCCATTGTACAGCGCTGTGGAATTTGTTGGCACTTAATAAATAATAATTATAATACATATATATATTGCAATACACTGATAGGTATACAGATATGATGTTTATGCTTTAATTAAATATATATTATATAAATGTAAATATAGATTTTATTTGACTGCTCCTCCTGTTCCCTCTATTGGTCACTTCTCAGGTTGATCTGTGAATACAATCAAACGTTAGTGACTCTCCCCCAGCCATCAATCATCATTTTCCCATGAATCATATCAGTCATATTATGCCTGGTGCTACAGGTGGAATTCATATTATTGAACTCCCCACGATGAACATGTTCAGCATTGCTCGGTTTGGTTATAGTATATATTTTTTTTCCAACAGGTAATAGTTTAATTGTCCTCTCACTATTATTAGGGTGAGGAGGAGTAGGTAGGCTAATTTATTTTCATTTTATAATGAGGGGACATTATGTCTCTGATTACAACATTTTATTAACATTAGGGCCCCAACTTGTAGCCCAAGGGGAGGGGCTGAGACACATTCAGTAGGCTCTCTTTACTATTAACATCAATGGGTGCTGGCTGGTGAGGAACACTATGTCCTCCCCAATTTGCTATTATAATTAGGGTTCCAAAACAACAAGGTGCAAGAGGGTACTGAAAACGGAAAACAGCTCAAATAGCCTGCCCTTCGGTGGGTCCCCCGCTCAGATCTCAAGCTGGTTTTATCTCATCTTGTGCCATTACAAAGTGAACCAGGACCATTTGCTTATCAGATGGATCCCATGCAAAAGGGCAGAAAAGATCGAAAATGCAGACCCTCTCTCTCTGTACGAGAGATATAGAAACCCCCTTAGATGATCATTTCAACCTTGTTAGGCATTGTCAGGGAGGTATAGCCGATAACCTTCTAGGCACCGTGAGCAAGGGATCCGAGTCTGGTTTGCCCTTTAAACTAAGGGAGAAAAAGGTGCAAGAGAGTACTGAGAACGAACAACAGCTCAAATGGCATGCCCTTTGGTGGGTCCCCCGCTCAGGTCTCAAGTTGGTTTTAGCTCTCATTAGGGTCCCCACTCACTGCTAATGGATGTGGGCTGGTGGAGGCACTATGTCCGATGCCATGAATGTTTGAAGAGCCCCTACCCAATGGTTGGGTGTATGAGGAGGACTATGTCCCCATGTTATTTCATAGGCCCTATACCCTTGGGATGGGACCTTTTATTTTAGTAAATATGGCAGTCGTATTGACTTTTATAGGATTTCATTTATTAACTTTTTATTTTGTTTTACTTTTTCAGTGGGGTGGCTGGCTAAGAAGTGCTGGCCATTCACCACTAATTAATCCTCACACTACTGAGCAGGCAACTAGATCTTAAAATGATCAATTCAATTGCAAAAAGCCAGTGAATGATAATTAGTGAATGTTCATCCTGCTGGATCCTCCTACATTCGGTCGCAATGCAGTAAATGCCTGAGTCATATGCTTTACATTGAATCACATGCGGATATTAATGATTTTCCTAATGCTTCCGAATGAACGATACAGAATTGGGTGGGCTGACCGAATTCTTTTTTTTTGAAATTCTTTATTTTTCATTGTTTTTGCAACCTTACACTTTATCGAGGATTGGGGAATACAGAAATAGAAAAGGGGGAGGGGATACCATGTTGATATGTTACATCTACTATACAGGCGGTTTCTGAGGACAAAACATGATATTTGATATTATCGTTGGATAGATGGATGAGGGTAGGTCGGACAGTAGGGTATGCCCCTGGTGTACCGTGAGATCAGAGATACCTAGGTGTTGTAGTGGTTGGGTCAGGCTGCAGTGTCTGGGTTGTCAATGAGTGAAGGTGAGTAGTTTTGTTGGGCTGACCGAATTCTGACCTGCTTTGGCATTATACATACAGTGTAGAGGGTTGATCACACTTAAGTAATGTCTGTAAGAGATATAAATAAAACACGTAATAGTGTAGTATTATCTGGATAATAGAATGTTGGGAAAGTGAAGTCTGGTACTCACAAGACTGGAGCCAAATCTCATATGGCTCCCATGGGTGTCGCCTTGGGACTATTCAAAAGGATGTCCCCTTCCTGCTTCCACATGGGCTGTTAGCTGTTCCAATTGAAATGAGATCCAGGATCCAATGTGGGTCTTAATAAACAGTACTATTTATTGTATATAAAAAAGGTAATAAAAATTCATTAAAAAAAACCAAAGTAAAATATATGGCTATATTGCTAAGCAAATAAGTCCTGCCAATTGGCTGTAGTCGTCCAAAAGTAACCGAAAAGCCCCCCTCCGGGGGCTTTTTCAATCAGTATAGTCCTTTCCAGTCCGGCGTTCTTTTATCCCTCTGTCTGTGTGTTACTTCCGGGTTCCGGCTGATCTCTATTTGGAACGCATCGTGCGTTCCAAATGCGGCTGTGGTTTGCGTTTCCATTTCCGGGTTCGTAATTTCACTTCCGGGTTCCGGCGGTGATGCATTTGGAACGCAACGTGCGTTCCAAGCCTATTCTTCATTATGTTCCGTTCTCGGAGCCTAAACACATATTAATGGAACGCACAGTGTCAACTGTGCGTTCTAAAATGCAATAATGAGACAATGGAACATCATACTATTTACATTCTTAGAGAGCATTAGATATTTATCTTAAGTATAATGTTCTATTCCTATGAAGAATGCATACAATATAAGTGAATATAATACATAGTATCTAATTAGTATAATTTGATGTTAATAACATGCAACATTAATAATCATGCCGTGGTAGTCATGCTCTCACGTGAGGTGGTGATTTCTGTAATTTGGTATAATTTATTTTCCAATTGTTGCTTCAATAATCTTTCCCTTTTGTGTTAGAAAGTCTTTAAACATTACATTTTTAATATTGATTCCATATTGTCGATTTTGTAAAATCACCATACTGACATTTAAAGTGACAGTTTCCCCGAACCTGTGTTGTGCAGCAAAAAATCTCTATATGATCATCAATTTTAAAAGGTAAAAGACTAAAACATATGATATTACCCTTAAAAAAAAAACAGCAATATTCTGTATTAGCAATCTTTAAAAGAAATGACACATCTCAAAGTCTGAATTCAACCCGTGCGGTATAAGGGTATTAAAATTATATATAAATCTCATTTCTTCTATTCCAATTTTTTTATTAAAATCTCCTCCCCTCCAATCTTTTTTTACCAATTTTAATGGACAGAAAAAAAGATTTTCAGGATCCTGATTATGGTGTGTTTTAAAATGATTGGATACACTATGTGTCTCTAGTCCTTTCTTAATATTTCGTATGTGTTCTGAGATTCTCGTATGTACACATCTTATAGTTCTACCTATATAAAATAAATTACAAGGGCATTTTAACATATAGATTACTCCTTTCGAAAAACACGTCAATTGGTCCCTAATAGTGAAGTCTTTACTCGTGTATTCGTTAATGTTGGTTATGCATCTTTTTTTGCTTTTAGTGGTTCTGCAAGCTAAGCAGGCTCCACACCCGTAAAAACCTTTATTTTGGTTTAAAAAATGGACATTGGTTTTAGGTCCTTCACTACTTTGGACTAAGGTTCTTTTAAGATTAGCTGTCCCTCTATATATTATATGAGGTTGATTTGGTAAAATGCCTTTTAAAACCGTGTCTTCTTGTAAAACATGCCAATATTTCTTTATAGCTTTATTAATTTTTTTATGGTTGCCATTAAAATTGCATATGAAGGGAATTTTATTTGAATATTTTTGTTGGTCAGTTTTTGGTTTATAAGTTAGTAATTCTGTTCTTGGAATTTGTTTTACATCCTCCATGACTTTCTCTAATTCTTTTTCGTCATATCCTTTCTCTTCAAACTGTTTTTTTATTTTTCCTGCCTGTATTTTATAATCATCATTTGTACAATTGCGCCTTATTCTTAAAAATTGTCCTTTTGGCGCATTCTTAAGCCACGGTTCATTTGGTGGCAACTTGATTTCTCGATGTACCCGTTTGCGTCCACTTCCTTAAAAAAGTTTTTTGTTAAAATTTGCCCATTCTGTATAAAAATTAAAAGATCTAAAAATTTAATTGGGCTTTGTACTGTTGTCAAGTTGATTCCCCAATCATTATCATTTAAAAAAAGTTTGAAATTTTCTAATAAATCTGTGGAACCCTCCCAGATTAAAAAAATGTTGTCGATATATCTTCGGTAGGACACCAAATTCGACACCCAAGGATGAGATGAAAAGATGAAATGTTCCTCCCAATACGCCATAAACAAATTTGCGTAGCTGGGTGCGAATTTGGTGCCCATTGCTGTACCTCTGATTTGTAGATAAAAAGAATCGTGGTGCCAAAAATAATTATTATTTAAAATGAGTTGGATTCCCTCTAAAATAAAACTGATTTTTTTCTGTTTTAAAATTAGCTTTCATGAGGAAATATTCAACTGCCTTAATCCCCATGTCGTGTGGAATAATGGTATAGAGGGATGTGATGTTGCTTGTTACTAAATGGTAACTCTCCTTCCATTGAGTGGAATCTAGGACTTGCAGAATATGAATCGTATCTTTAAGGTGTGCTCTTGTTTTGCCAACTATCGGTTGTAACAGTATATCTATATACTCAGAAATTCTTGAGGATATAGAGTCAATGCCCGAAATAATAGGGTGTCCTGGAGGATTGAGAGGGTTTTTATGTATTTTTGGTAAATAGTAAAAAACTGGTGTTTTTGGGTGCATCACTTGTAAATATTTCCCTTCCTTTTCTGTAAGGATTTTTAGTTCTAATCCTTTTTGAATAAAATCTCCAAAGAGTTTCTTAACCTTTTCTATGGGGTTTGAATTAAGTTTCTGATAAGTTGTATTGTCCGAAAGAATTCTCTCAGATTCTGCCATATAGTTAGTTTTAGATAGTATTACTATCCCTCCTCCTTTATCAGCCGGTTTAATGACTAAGTCTTTATTGTTTTGTAAATTCTTTAAAATACTTTTTTCTTTTATGGACATATTGTGTTGAAATTTATTTAATTTTTTAATTTTATTTATTTCCCCCATCACCATCGTTTCAAAAGTTTTAATTTTATCTGAAATCATATGTCTGGGAAAAAAATGTGATTTATCTTTTAGTTGTGTTGTACGAATTCTGTGCTATATTGTATTTCCTGTTGTTCTTCTAATTGACTTTCTTTTTCATCGAAAAATTTCTTAAGACATAGATTCCTCATAAATTTATTAATGTCTATATAGAAGTTAAATTTATCGATTTCTACTGTAGGGGCAAACTTTAGGCCTTTTTGTAGCACATGTATTTCATCTTTAGTTAGTGAAGAATTTGTAAGGTTAAATATTCCCTTGGGTGTTATAACCTCCCCCTCTTCTCTTTGTTGCCTCCTATTCCTTCTTCCGATTCTTGTTCTCTGGATCTCTGGCGTTTGCCTGGAGATTCCCACGATGTGGGTTTCTCTTGCCATTTTAACTTCTCTATTACTGGTTCCTTCCGAAAAACCGGTGAGTTATTTTGGTGTCTCCTTGGGTAAATCCGTTCTGGAGTGGGTAATCTCGTGTCTCTTTGTATATCTTGAGACCTATTGATTATCCTAGTTTTTTCTTTATATCTATTTTGAAGATTTCTCTCACTTCTGATTTTTGGTCCAGCACTTCTACTTCTACTTCTGTCTCTCCTTCTCGACTCTATTAAGGGATATCTTTCTCATATCTCCTTGAGTCTTTCTTCCTTTCTGGGGGGATTCGTCATGTGTTTTCCTTCGTCCTTCTTTCACGACATCTTTATAGCTCCTATTCCAGTGATGATGTACAGAGCTGGATGTCTTTGATGTTGTGGGATATTCAAAATCGTTTCTATCATATTCTTCTCTGTAGTGTCTGTGATTTCCTCGTTCATATGTAATATTTTGATATTTCTCTTTCCTCAGATTTCGTTCAAATGTTTTACTTTGCAATTTTTCTTTATTGGGCTGTTGGCTACTATGGCTGTGTATTTGTTGTATATAATTATTCTGTCTAGGGAAATCTTTCCGTGATTTATATCTCACGTGAGAGCATGACTACCACGGCATGATTATTAATGTTGCATGTTATTAACATCAAATTATACTAATTAGATACTATGTATTATATTCACTTATATTGTATGCATTCTTCATAGGAATAGAACATTATACTTAAGATAAATATCTAATGCTCTCTAAGAATGTAAATAGTATGATGTTCCATTGTCTCATTATTGCATTTTAGAACGCACAGTTGACACTGTGCGTTCCATTAATATGTGTTTAGGTTCCGAGAACGGAACATAATGAAGAATAGGCTTGGAACGCACGTTGCATTCCAGATGCATCACCGCCGGAACCCGGAAGTGAAATTACGAACCCGGAAATGGAAACGCAAACCACAGCCGCATTTGGAACGCACGATGCGTTACAAATAGAGATCAGCCGGAACCCGGAAGTAACACACAGACAGAGGGATAAAAGAACGCCGGACTGGAAAGGACTATACCGATTGAAAAAGCCCCAGGAGGGGCGAAACGCGTTTCGGTTACTTTTGGACAACTACAGCCAATTGGCAGGACTTATTTGCTTAGCAATATAGCCGTATATTTTACTTTGTTTTCTTTTAATGAATTTTTATTACCTTTTTTATATACAATAAATAGTACTTTTTATTAAGACCCACATTGGATCCTGGATCTCATTTCAATTGGAACAGCTAACAGCCCATGTGGAAGCAGGAAGGGGACATCCTTTTGAATAGTCCCAAAGCGAACACCCATGGGAGCCATATGAGATTTGGCTCCAGTCTTGTGAGTACCAGACTTCACTTTCCCAACATTCTATTATCCAGATAATACTACACTATTACGTGTTTTATTTATATCTCTTACAGACATTACTTAAGTGTGATCAACCCTCTACACTGTATGTATTTGCCTTTTATTTGTTGAGTGGTGTAAGGGGTTCCCACTCAGGGGGTCTGTAGCTTTATAGCTACCACACTTTATTTTATCTCTTCGCTGTATATATTTGTATTTTGCTTTGGCATTAGTCTGTGAATTACTAATGTAGCCAGATGTCAGTCTTTTCCTGAATAACCCTTATTATGTTTCTTTATATTTCTATTATTCTATTTAAATTTTTATTATTATTGTATTATTATTTCCAGTTCCTACAGTATTAGTATAAAACATTTCATAAAAAATTATGAAAGAGAGTGACCCCTTCAGGTGAAACGTATCCTCTCTCCTCTGGCAAAAACAAGCTAGAAACATTCTCAAAAAAAGTTTTAAAAAAACCTCCAGCATTTAAGCCAAGAATTTAGATTCCCTTTTCAATTATCCAGAGTTCATATAATACCCTCTTTAGTACATCCCTTTTCTGGTTATAAAAAATACATTAATCTATAATTATAGCTAAACTGATATCTATATAGGGGTGGTGTTCTGAGAAGGATCCCTCCGTCTTGGTATGAGGTGATTTCTCCCTATCTTTTCGTTAATTTGTGTTATATGTAGGGTTATGCCCTTTTTGCCACCCCGATAACCCCCTTTTCTGTACTTCCTGTTAGATTTTTCTTCTAGGAAGTACTTTTTTCTATGAAATCTATGTAGAACACATTAGAACACATTAAAGAGCGTGTAAAGAGGTCACATTGTAAGTATGTGCAAGAATTTTTTTGGGTGATTTCCAAACATTTTCGCTTTTTGCACTTAGTACGTTTACCACTTTTAGTCCTCAATTATTGTTTTTTTAAATTATATTCTTTATTTTATATAAAGTTTAGCTTTAAATGTAACTTTTGAATGTTTAACGTCACAAGTTATCCTTTTATATACACAACTTTACTATCCCTTCCTTATCATTCATGTGAGGGAATGCACCTTATTTCAAAAGCTCAAGTTTGTAGGTGCCATAAATGGCTAGCCTATTTTAAAATTGGCCAACTTGGATCATGTAATGCTTTATGCTTAAATGAACTTTGTGGTACATTAAGTTCTCTTTCTTACAAAAACTAGCCCCCACCGGAGTACTTCTGTAAACTGCTTATCTTTTGACATTTAGAAATATGTCTAGATTTAAATGAGCAAAACACATTAGATATTCGGCACTAAAGCTTTTTAAAATGTATAAATATCACCACAATACATGGCTCCATATTGGACTTGTGCATTTTGTGTTAGTGATTTTTTTTGAATTGTTGCAGATGATGTTGCAAGTAATTATGTCTATAAGTGTTGTGGGTGTGTTATCACAGAGCTCTCAGCCAATCACTGCTTCGACAATAAGACAATGAATATGTGGTGGTGTCCAAGGACGTAGCAGTCCCTGGAAGTCAGGGAGTGCCGTGTTTTTGTGGAACTGCTTTCTCACAGTTTGAGAATCAATGGGGGGATGATGCCCAAAGTCTTGGCAGCATAAACAGTACAATAAACTGTAGTTGCTATGTTGCTAAGACTGTCTGTTTAATAATTATATCATATATAGATTTATAAACATAGATTTTTCGTTGGTGGGCCTTCATTTTCCCCTCTGTTGGTTTCGTCATCACTCTTGTTCTGTGCTATCAGTGTACAGAAAAATATAAACAATATTCACGTATTACATATATATTTTGCAGTGCCACTGATTGGCCCATTTTAGTGCTATTTGGTTTTGTCCAAAACATGTTTACAGAATTATTGCATGAATAAAATACTTCCAAACAGAAATGATATATTGACGAATCCTGGACCACCCAAACAAAAAAAGTTTTTGGTACGAATACATTTATTTAAATGTTGACACCATTTAATTCAGATATGCACAAGTCTAGCCCATAAGTTAACAGTGTCACAGTCGATGTGACAGAGTGAAATTCACTTTAACAGGCACTGTGATTAAGATGATATTATATTTGATTTGTTGTTTTTACAAACTTTTTTATAATAAATAAATATATTTATCACATTTTATGTGAATAGCAGAGAGCTGCAAAGTATACTGGCATGTTAATGTAAGGTATACCAACTGTTGTGACTTCAATGTAAACTAATTAAAACCTCAAATTATTTCAGTATGTAAATGTATCCAGTAGAGAAGTATCTTCTTAAAAAAAAAAAAGGTAGAGTGAAATAACAAAGTAACAATTCCCCTCCCTTACATCTCTCCATTAAAGAGTATAAAAAATCCAAAATGCTGTAAGGAGCCACTGTTTCTATTTTCTATTCAAGAGTCACAAAAAAAAAGTTTCTATAAAGATTGTAGTCCTGATTGAGGCATTCTAATGAGTGTCAACAGATTTAGGTAGTGGCATCACCGTTACCACCATAGTTATTATTATTGGTATTTATATAGTGCCAGCTTATTCCGCAGCGCTTTACAATAAGAGGGGAATTTACCAATTGAGATAATAAAAAAATGTAACAGGAACAATAGGTAGTGGAGGACCCTGCTCAAATGAGTTTACAGTCTAGAGGAGGTGGGGTATAAAAGCACAAATGGAAGGGTAGCAGAACTGGAGGTGAGAGTGGAGTAAGGCCCTATAGAAGAGAGCGAGAGGAAGGTTTGGGAGATAGAAGTTACTCTTGGAGGCCATAAGCAATCCTGAAAAGATGGGATTTGAGGGACTTCTTAAAGGACAGAAGACTAGGGGAGAGTCTGACAGGGGTAGGCAGGCAGTTCCAAAGGAAAGGAGCCACCCGTGAGAAGTCTTGCAGGTGTGAATTTGCAGTAAGGGTGCGAGCAGCAGACACGAGAAGGTCACCAGTAGAGTGGAGAGACCGAGAGAGGGTGTACCTATGAATCAGTGAAGAAATGTAAGAGGGGCTGGAGTTGGTTATTACTTTATAGCTAAGGGTTAGTATTTTAAATTGACACATAGAAACATAGAAACATAGAATGTGACGGCAGATAAGAACCATTCGGCCCATCTAGCCTGCCCAATTTTCTAACTACTTTCATTAGTCCCTAGTCTTATCTTATAGTTAGGATAGCCTTATGCCTATCCCACGCATGCTTAAACTCCTTTACTGTGTTAACCTCTATCACTTCAGCTGGAAGGCTATTCCATGCATCCACTACCCTCTCAGTAAAGTAATACTTCCTGATATTATTTTTAAACCTATGTCCCTCTAATTTAAGACTATGTCCTCTTGTTGTGGTAGTTTTTCTTCTTTTAAATATAGTCTCCTCCTTTACTGTGTTGATTCCCTTTATGTATTTAAATGTTTCTATCATATCCCCCCTGTCTCGTCTTTCCTCCAAGCTATACATGTTAAGATCCTTTAACCTTTCCTGGTAAGTTTTATCCCGCAATCCATGAACCAGTTTAGTAGCCCTTCTCTGAACCCTCTCTAAGGTATCAATATCCTTCTGAAGATACGGTCTCCAGTACTGTGTACAATACTCCAAGTGAGGTCTCACCAGTGTTCTGTACAATGGCATGAGCACTTACCTCTTTCTACTGCTAATACCTCTCCCTATACAACCAAGCATTCTGCTAGCATTTCCTGCTGCTCTATTACATTGTCTGCCTACCTTTAAGTCATCAGAAATAATCACCCCTAAATCCCTTTCCTCATATGTTGAGGTTAGAACTCTATCAAATATTCTGTACTCTGCCCTTGGGTTTTTACTTCCAAGATGCATTATCTTGCACTTATCCACATTAAATGTCAGTTGCCACAATTCTGACCATTTTTCTAGTTTACCTAAATCATTTGCCATTTGGCTTATCCCTCCTGGAACATCAACCCTGTTACATATCTTAGTATCATCAGCAAAAAGACATACCTTACCATCAAGACCTTCTGCAATATCACTAATAAAAATATTAAAGAGAATGGGTCCAAGTACAGATCCCTGAGGTACCCCACTGGTGACAAGTCCAAGCTTCGAATATATTCCATTAACTACAACCCTCTGTTGCCTGTCACTCAGCCACTGCCTTACCCATTCAACAATATTGGAATCCAAACTTAAAGATTGCAGTTTATTGATAAGCCTTCTATGTGCAACAGTGTCAAAAGCCTTACTGAAATCTAGGTAAGCAATGTCTACTGCACCACCCTGATCTATAATTTTAGTTACCCAATCAAAAAAATCAATAAGATTAGTTTGGCATGATCTCCCTGAAGTAAACCCATGTTGTCTCTGATCTTGAAATCCATGTGTTTTTAGATGTTCATCAATCCTATCCTTTAACATGGTTTCCATCACTTTCCCCACTACTGAAGTAAGGCTTACTGGCCTATAGTTGCCCGACTCCTCCCTATTACCTTTCTTGTAAATGGGCACAACATTCGCTAACTTCCAATCTTCTGGGACTACTCCTGTTAACAATGATTGGTTAAATAAATCTGTTAATGGTTTTGCTAGTACACCACTAAGCTCTTTTAATAGCTTTGGGTGTATTCCATCAGGTCCCATTGACTTATTTGTCTTTACTTTTGACAGTTGAAATAGAACCTCTTCCTCTGTAAACTCACGTGTAATAAATGACTCATTTATCCTTTTTCTCAACTGAGGCCCCTTTCCTTCATTTTCATCTGTAAATACAGAACAAAAATATTAATTGAGGCAGTCAGCTAGACCTTTATCCTCTTCTACATACCTTCCTTCTTTTGTTTTTAATCTAACTAATCCTTGTTTTACTTTTCTTTTCTCATTTATGTATCTAAAAAATGTTTTATCCCCTTTTTTACTGACTGTGCTATTTTCTCTTCTGTGTGTGATTTGGAAGCTCTTATAACTTGCTTAGCCTCTTTCTGCCTAATCTTATAGATCATTTTGTCTTCCTCACTCTGGGTTTTTTTTATAATTCCTAAATGCTAACTTTTTGTTTTTAACTATTTTGGCCACATCTGTGGAGTACCACAGTGGTTTCTTGAATTTTTTGCTTTTACTGACAAGCCTAATGCAATTTTCTGTGGCCTTCAATAGTGCAACTTTTAAATAATCCCATTTTTCTTGGACTCCATTTAAAGTGCTCCAGTCTGATAATGACGCCTCTACCCATATTCTAATTTTAGAAAAGTCTGTTTTTCTAAAGTCTAAAACTTTTGTTTTTGTGTGGTGTGACTCAGTCACTGTTCTTATATTAAACCACACTGACTGATGATCACTGGATCCTAAACTTTCACCTACAGTAACATCTGATACCAAATCTCCATTTGTTAACACTAAATCTAGTATGGCCTCTTTACGAGTTGGCTCCTCAACAACTTGTTTTAGAGACAATCCCAGTAGGGAGTTTAGAATATGTGTGCTCCTGGCACAAGTAGCTAATTTTGTTTTCCAATTTACATCAGGAAGATTAAAGTCACCCATGATGATAACTTCCCCCTTCATTGTCATTTTAGCTATTTCCTCAACTAGTAGATTATCTAACTCTTCAATTTGTCCTGGGGGCCTATAAATCACACCTACACGAGTTACTGTGTGATTACCAAATTCTAACGTAGCCCAAACGGACTCTATGTTTGCCTCACTAACTTTTATTAGGCTAGATTTTATGCTATCCTTCACATACAAGGCCACCCCTCCCCCTTTCTTGCCTTCCCTATCTTTCCTATATAAAGAGTACCCTGGTATTGCTATGTCCCAGTCATTTTTCTCTTTGTAGGGTACAGGAAGCCAGTGTAAGGATTGACAGAGGGGTGAGGTGTAAGAGGAGAGAACAGGAGAGAAGGATCAGCCTCGCAGCAGCATTGACCACAGATTGTGGGGGGCAGTATGGCTACTGGGGAGACAAATTTGG
>OW240920.1:3981875-4032542 GCA_933207985.1 Pelobates cultripes | reverse complement strand
AGAGAATATTTGTTCGAATATTTCGTAAAAGAAAATAAGGCAAAGTAAAAAGAAAAATCTAGGGTTGGATTTGAACTGGAGAGAACATTAAATGGACATTAAATTCAAGTTAAATTTCAAATGTCCTTGCCAAGGACCTTGACCTTTTCCAGATCCTCTTGGGGAAGTAAACTGAAGAAACATCCCAAGTTATATTGCATTGCCTACTGAAACCAAAAAATTATGTGATTTGTAGATAAAATACAGCTGAGGGAGTGGGACTTACTTCTCCTGAGGCTGGGAAGATATGTAGTTAGTAATAGTTTAGGCTACAAAAAAAATGTTTATCCCATTAGTTATCATGCATTGCAAATAATGGAATTTAAAAAGTTACGTTCCTTGAAAGTGTTTCTTGGTACATTATATAATGGGTCTGCAGAAATTGCAAGGACTGCCCTCCCATTCATACAACCTGTACCTAGTTTTTATTGTCTACAATATGCAGTCAAGTAGAAAAAGAGTTTCAGTTTGGTAAGTCTGATTGTAATTCTTTACAGGGGGATCCCCATACTTTTTACCTTTTTTTAGTACATGTTCGCCAATTATTTCACGAATACCCTACAACACACCTATGAGCTATTCTTGTACTGTTTGCTCGGGCTCAATTCAAATTGCAAGAATAGTATTGTTATCCAAGCTCCATAAAATATATCCTTTAAGCTGTAGAAGAACATACTTTTATTGATTTATTAGTAAAATATTTTACCTGGAAGAATACATGGAGATTTCTCTTGTTTACCAGTATGTCCTGAGTGCAAAGACACTGCATGGTTACGATAGAGTACAATATAAAATAAAAAAGGGACAAAATAATATTAAAATTACAAAATAATATAAAAATACACATATATAAATTAAACACAGAACACATAAGAAAATCGAATCGAACATGATTACAGGTGATGTATGTGTGTATGTGCAAATTAAAATGTCAAGCACTATTAATATCTACATTTAATAGTTACATTTAATTCTTCGCGATAATGCCACCTTCACATCTTTATTTTTCAAACTGTATATTAAAGGATTTAGTAATGGGACAATAGCTGTGTTAAAAAGTGAAAAGAATTTTGAAGATTCAGAAGTGTCTGTTGCGGTCGGTTTCAGGTATTGGGAAAGGAGGGTGACATAGAGTAGGATGACAACAGTGAGATGGGAGGAACAGGTGTAGAAGGCTTTATGTCTTCCAATGGTGGATCTTATCTTTAATATGGAGACAATTATAAAGACATAAGAGATGAAGGTGAGAAGAAATGGTGTGAAGCTAATAAGGAGAAATCCTTCTGTGAGGCTCAAGATTTCCAAAACAGATGTGTCACTGCAAGAGAGTTTCATAAGAGGAACGAGGTCACAGAAAAAATGCTTAATTATGTTGGATTTATAACATGAGAAGCCTAGTAATAAAATGATGTAAGGAATTACTTCTAGAAATCCAATTAACCAGCAGCTAAGGGCCAGGAGAGCACAAACTTGGTTATTCATATACATATGATAACACAAAGGGTTACAGATTGCAACATATCGATCATAACTCATGGCCGTAAGAAACAACAACTCATCGCAAATAAAACTCCCAAAAAAATACATCTGAGTCATGCAGGTATTGTATGAAACTCTGTTGTTCTTTGTAATAAAGAAAACAAGGACATTGTGTTGAGTAACAGTTGTGGAAAACATGTCCAGGATACTCAGATTGCACAGGAAGAAGTACATGGGGGTGTGAAGGTGTCGATCGAAACAGACCAGAAGAAGGATGGTCATGTTACCAGCCAGAGTCACGATATACATAAACAGAACCAAGAGAAAGATCGGAACCTGTAGCTCAGGGAAGTCGGAAATCCCTTGTAGAATGAAATATCTTACTAAGCTCTGATTCTTATATTCCATCACTTTGTTTTCTATATTTAATGCTTAAAATGAAGATTTTTAGAAATTTAACATCATAATATATTAATATAATACCGCTGTATTTAACAGGATAATTAACGCTTATCACACATTACTTATATAAACAGTTAGTATCTAGTTTATTTAGTGACTTCAATTTTATTCATATTATATTGTACAATATATTACACATGTGATATGGATGTTACCATTTGTCTCAAAATATACCATCCAAGTGTTTAAACGTTTACTCCCATAAAGCTTTCTTTCTAGATTATAAACAAAGAATAAAACGTAAATCTATAAATCATGTACAATGGAAAAATGAAATTGAAAAAGAAAAAAAAAAGAAAACTTACTTACTGTCAGGTGGGAGCAGAAACCTTTTTTTATCCTGTAGTTTTCTTGGCTATTTAGAATATGTACTTAAACAAAAGAAAAAAAACGGAGACACAGAACTTCATAAAAAGCAAGAGAATAGTGTAATATGGCATAAATATTTGATTGAAATTTAACTAGAATCCTATTGTATACCAGGTGTTCATCTATATCATCACTAGCAGTTGGTATAACGTCACCATGAAATATCCTATTAATTGAGAAATTACAGGCACTGCCATATACATAGGCTAAATGGTAAATAATATGGGTCAATCAAGTTGGTACCATGTATACACTTAAAATATTTATTACAAAAGAGAAATTGTGGGCATACCCGGAACATGCATTTCTCAGCAGTGGTGCTGCCTAAAGACCACGATTCACATAAAATACAGATTATGGAACAGCACACACGCAAAAATACAGTTTCACATTTCTCAGCAAATAAATTTGGGGATTAAGTTCCACCATATCATGATAAACCCGTCGTTATGCCACAGTACCCCAATATTGGTGGGTCCGACCTTATTTTAACATGGGAGACAAATTAAATAGTGCTAAATCATCCAAAGTGTATTTAATTAATCTGTTGTAGGAGCACAATTAAAAAATGAAGTGCCAATGCTACTCTATATTAAAAAAAAATATATCAAAATAAGATGCCCTGTGGAGGTGAGCACAGGAAGATATAAGTTTGAGAAGGTGTGGATAGTAATGCCACTTTCATAACCATTTTTATTTAGTAAATGATATCCATTGTGAGTATATACATCAAACCACTACCACTTTCATTATTTCGCTTTGACACTGTATTTTTAAAATTGTGTTTATCGCATTAATGTTGCATGACATATTTACACAATGGTCTAACAACAGATTGATTAAATACACTGTAGTTCATTTAGCACCATTTAATTTGTTTCCCATACTAAAATGACTGTATTACCCACCAATATTGGGGTACTGTAAAGTAGTGATTTACTTAACACAATATGGCCGTATGGTGGAACTGAATCTCTATATTTGTTTGCTAAGATATGTGATTTTAAGGAAACAATTACAATGTAACGCTGGGCTGTTCCCTAATCTGCATTTTGCCCTGACAATATTGTGACGCTAGTTTACAATACTATTGCTTCTTAATGTTAGAGCAGTACAATAATTGAGCAGTGATACATATATTATTTGTAATATTTTAGTTTGCAGGTAACCATTACCCAAGAACCAAAAATTAGATTTTAATAAAAAAATATAAAAGCAAAAAACAACAACTTGTCTGAAGTGCACAATTACAAACGTACACTAAGTAGTTCATTACTCTTTTGTAGCTTAGAAGTTCTAATAACCTGGTTGGTAATCATTTTTGGGGCTTTTGGCAAGTCATGCAAATGGACTATAACTGATCCAGGTAAATGAGCGATTGCCTAATCATGAAAGATGGATTCCCCATACAGGGATATCAGTTTGGTGGCTGAACTAATGGTCATGGTCCAATTATTGCTTCATTCTTGTAAAACTTGTGGGGTCAGTTAGAAAGACAATATGTTTATGATGTCACTTGAGCTTAGCTGATGTATGCTAAATCATTGACTGTTTGGATGTATCCCATAATTATTGATCCAATATTCCAATGATATATTGTAACCACCTGTTTGATGTCACCTACCAATTAAATCCTTTAAAAATCATTTAAGAATTTTTTTTATTGTTTTAATATGTGAAAATCTTTTTTTCTTTGCTTTTTATTCGTAGAATAACCTCCTCCTCTCTTTGTTATCTTAAGATGGATCGGCACATGAACTCCTGATCTGGAGAAATAGATCGTCCATCAAATAATTATTACTTAGATAACATTTGGCCATCTTTTTCAAGACGTTCTCTGGAATTAACGGTCTTTCATTTCAAAGCAGCTAATTCCTAGGACCGACTACACCTTGGGCTTTGGTGAGATCAGTTTTTAAAACATTTATTGTTGTCACAAGCTATATTTATGAGATAATTCTTGGACTCAGGGTTCCTGTGAATGAGACACATGGTAATATTTAATTTCTACAATGTCAAACATGGGTCTTAATGTAATATTTTTGGATACAGTTTTCAAATGATTTAATATTTTATGATAAACTTTTCAAATGATTTAATATTTTATCGTAAACCTTTCAAATGATTTCATATTTAGAAATGTTTATATATTGGTATACATTTTGTAATATAATATATATTTTATATCTTAATACTTTGAAAAAAATATTTAAAAATAGTAAAACATTTGATAAGCTAATTAAAAAATATTAAATTGAGACCTTAATCCTTTTTATCTGAACCTTAACTTTTAACTAATTAGAAAATATAATCTCTGCAGATTGAGCCAGAGGGAAGTGGACACATCTGAAGATAACATGCAAACCAACAGTAGCTTCAACTTTAAAAATAACTTGATGTACTTATTATATATTTAATAAACATTACGATCTAGTTATTGTACAGACTTAACTTTTAAGATAACATCCTATGATACAAAAAATATATTTAAAGAACTTTCAACATTAAAACTTTAAGATTTTTTTATCATATTTAGTTTGTAAGAAATATTATTGACATAAGAAACAATTTTACTATCTGCACACTTACCTTTGTAGGCACAAGCACACTGTGCTAATTTAAATTGTTTGAGTATGGACATTAATAGTCTTTCTTTGAATCTGGGACTATATCCTTTGAGGCCAAGAAGGCCCTGATGAACAATCATTCATCCTGCTTGCTATTATCTCTATGGATTATTAATATGTCTCTTAGAAATAATGTTATTAAAATTGTGTTATTGTGTTTAAGGTTCATGATACATAATTCAAAAAGTAGACAACATATTTATAATAAAATATTTGTACCTAGTTACATAGTTACATAGATGAAAAGAAACTTGCGTCCATCAAGTTCAGCCTCCCTCACATATGGTTTTGCTATTGATCCAAAAGAAGTCAAAAACCCAGTCCAGGTAATCCCCTGGGCCGAGGGACGGTGGTTGGGCTAAGTTGAACAGGCGTTGGTAGTTCTGCTTCAGCGCCCACTCCATATTGACCAGAGGAATCAGGTCTGGCCCCAGGTCGTCCGCTCGGGGAAGATCCAGCAGGGTTTCCCTGATGTTGTTGATGTCCCAGAACCGAAATGCCATTGGGCATCCAAAGTCATCGCCCTCCTCAAAGGCCTCCCACAGTCATAATCGCCAACCACAAACAATATCCATCTGATCCCAACCAATAGACGGGTGAACCGCCAACCTCTGGCAAAACTGCTCATCATAGCACCAACAGCTGAACCCACCATATAGCCGACATGCATTCCAAGCCATATTCTGGTAACATAATTGGGACGAGCACTTATCTGGCGCCTTTTCCCTAATAACACTTGCCAGGATCGAGAAGGCCCTGAGCCAATTACCAAAAGTTTTGGGAATCTTCCAAAACCTGAACTTGTCCTTATCCTTGTCTGAGTCCTTAGACTCCTTATCAATAGTGGGCAGGTCTTCTAACAGGAGCAGGGAGAGGATTTCCATGAACTCCCCTTCCAGATTTTTTCCTGGATCTCCTGATGCAAATGCAGCCCTAAAGGGCCAGACCAACACATACAGGCTGCACCATGGGTGGCCAGCGCAACCTCCAGGCTCGGCAGAGTCGCTGGTGGCTCCACTGCCCCTGCCGCGCATATGGGAGATTTGGGGTACACTGAGGCAGGGGCCATCGACGTCCCCTCCAGCACGGACACCCCAACCCCCCAAGTAACCAGAGAAGCACCCTGCCCGAACCTGCGCGTCCAAAGAAGAGGGGCACGGAGACCCCGCTGAGCTACTCTCCCACGGATTCAAGAAACGCCATAGACACACCATGTAGTGCTTTAGAAATAGAGGACACAATTTGAGGAACATGACTGCAGAAATTAAATTGAACTGTACCTTTTAATAGCCTCTCCAAAACTCCAAAATAATATAACGAAAATTGGAGAACAGATTATAAGGTCTTGCAATACTAGAACAGCAGGTAGCAAGATAGGTAGATTGTTTGTAGTATATTTTGCAACAGCAGTAGCAGGCAATAGATACAATATTATTGCAGAAAAAGCTTGCAGCAAATTGGTAGCAAGTAGAAACAAGGCCAGGATTCAATTAGCAGAAGCAGGGTACTTATAATATTCCTGGCATCTTTAGAGAAGAAGGGAAATCCGATAGACAGTCTGGGTCATTGGGACAGAGAAGACACCAAATAATAAGTCCAAGCAATGGTTGAGGAGTGGAGAGATCAGCAGAGTCGATGTCGGAGGTCCGATTCGGTACACAAAATCATGGCGAACTAGGAGCTCAGTTTGAAAGTTCTCTAACGAGGCAAAAACACTAAGCATTTTGTTTTTGGCACAGCTTCCATATAAGGGGAGGGAAAGCTTGCGTCATACAAGTAAAAGGGGTTTTGAATGCCGAAACCCAGAAATGACTCTGAAGGATCGATGTTCATAGAAACATAGAATGTGACGGCAGATAAGAACCATTCGTCCCATCTAGTCTGCCCAATTTTCTAAATACTTTCATTAGTCCATAGCCTTATCTTATCCCATGCATGCTTAAACTCCTTTAGTGTGTTAACCTCTACCACTTCAGCTGGAAGGCTATTCCATGCATCCACTACCCTCTCAGTAAAGTTATACTTCCTGATATTATGTTTAAACCTTTGCCCCTCTAATTTAAGACTATGTCCTCTTGTTGTGGTAGTTTTTCTTCTTTTAAATATAGTCTCCTTCTTTACTGTGTTGATTCCCTTTATGTATTTAAATGTTTCTATCTTATCCCCCCTGTCTCATCTTTCCTCCAAGTTATACATGTTCAGATCCTTTAACCTTTCCTTCTAAGTTGTATCCTTCAATCCATGAACCAGTTTAGTAGCCATTCTCTGAACCCTCTCTAAGGTATCAATATCCTTCTGAAGATACGGTCCCCAGTACTGTGTACAATACTCAAAGTGAGGTCTCACCAGTGTTCTTTACAATGGCATGAGCACTTCCCTCTTTCTACTGCTAATACCTCTCCCTATACAAGCAAGCATTCTGCTAGCATTTCCTGCTACTCTATTACATTGTTCGATAAGTTCTGACAGCCCACCAGAGAACTCCAGTCTAGTGGACTGCCAGAGCCACCCCCAACCCCCACCCGACCATCCTCCAATACAGAACCAGACTCACTCACCGTAACAATGATATCTGGAACATAGCCCGGTCCGGAGCCACCTGGGAAGAAAGAACAGGTAGATTAATATTCCTCCCCATCACCCCAGGCAGACAGGGAAGGCTGGGGGTGCCCAGTAGGCCCAGGCTAAACCCACAGGGAAGGAAGGGGGCTAGCAGACCCAACCATCCCCGCTGTAACAGATGCTATGTTCGCTGGATTTATAATTTTGTTGCCATCCTGAACTTTTACTTGCAATGCCTTTCACCTAAAATGGTATACGAATAGAGTCGAACAGACTTTACCCAGTTAGTTTGTATACCGAATGTTTTACCGAACATTTTGACCACCCAAGATAGTTGTGTGCCGTCAATTGACTTACTTAACACTAGTCCAAAACACAACTCTAAACGTTCCAAGTGGTTCGCTGGGTGAACACTATAAATCCATAACGTTACCGGTGTCTCCAGGATGCTGCTCCTCGCACTAGGATGCCATTCCGCCGCTGCCACCAAACGTAACAGAGCTTCCTGTACCCCGGTTGGGTACCTCTGCCAACGGATGCTCCTAGTGCTCACCAAGGAATCCAAGCACGTCTCCCAATGCTGGATCTTATCTTTAATATGGAGACAATTATAAAGACATAAGAAATGAAGGTGAGAAGAAATGGTGTGAAGCTAATAAGGAGAAATCCTTCTGTGAGGCTCAGGATTTCCAAGAAGGATGTGTCACTGCAAGAGAGTTTCATAAGAGGAACGAGGTCACAGAAAAAATGGTTAACTATGTTGGATTTATAACATGATAAGTGAAGTAATAACAGCACGTAAGGAATTATTTCTAAAAAGCCTATTAACCAGCAGGTAAGGGCCAGGAGAGCACAAACTTGGTTATTCATATACATATGATAGCACAAAGGGTTACAGATTGCAACATATCGATCATAACTCATGGCTGTAAGAAACAACAACTCATCGCAAATAAAACTCCCATAAAAATACATCTGAGTTATGCAGGTATTGTATGAAACTCGGTTGTTCTTTGTAATAAAGAAAACAAGGACACTGTGTAGAGTAAGAGTTGTGGAAAACATGTCCAGGATACTCAGATTGCACAGGAAGAAGTACATGGGGGTGTGAAGGTGACGATCGAAACAGACCAGGAGAAGGATGGTCATGTTACCAGCCAGAGTCACAACATACAGAAATAAAACCAGGACAAAGATCAGAACCTGTAGCTCAGGGAGGCCGGAAATCCCTTGTAGAATGAAATATCTTACTAAGCTCTGATTCTTATATTCCATCACTTAGCTTTCCTCAACATCTGCATTTTAAATGATTATTAATAACATATTCTTTATATATGTAGCTAATATTTTCTTAGATTCAATAACCTCTGTTTTCTTCAGATTTTACACTGCAACCATTATATATGTAGCATGTTACCATTTTTTTCTAAAAATATACTTTCCATGTGTTTCTTCTTTCACAATCATAGGGCTTTCTTTCTGGATTATAAAACAGACTCAGACAACAAGAAAAACAAAAATCCAGTACTGTGTCATCATTTCTGTAAGAAGATTCCCCTGTAGACGGTTGGTCAAAAAAATTGCAATCCGTAGTTTCCTCGGAAAATGTCAGCTAGATATTGAAAATCAAAAGTATTGGAGGCAGACATGACCTTAACAAAACAAACAAACAAAAACAAACAAACAATACACCGGTGTAAGATAGCTCAGACAGTTAAGGTATTATTAGTAACTTATTAACTGAGGAATTTCTTATCACACATTACCTGTAGAGAGACTATGTTATCTTTTAAGGCAGATGCTAAACTTTCATTGTGTAAATAGCAACATGTTTGTCATAAATACAATTTTGTCAATAAAAACCAATTCAATTACATCAGGAATTCATTGGATATGCCTGAAAGAACAGCTAGAATGAGTTATCCTTAAATTTAAAAGCTCTCCAATGCTATGGAATAGAATGTTCTGTTAGTAACCTATACCGTTATGCTATGGAATAGAATGTTCTGTTAGTAACCTATACCGTTATGCTATGGAATAGAATGTTCTGTTAGTAACCTATACCGTTATGCTATGGAATAGAATGTTCTGTTAGTAACCTATACCGTTTATTTGGGTTTTATAATAGATGCCAGTAAATGGTAATGAACTACGGATAACAACAAATGAGAAAGATTTGAAAATTGTTAAAGACAACAAACTAGGCAACAACATGCAATGTCAATTGGCCGTTACTAAGGTCAGTAAGGTAATTGTTGAAGTAAAGGGTAGGCCGGTGAGATAGCTCAGTGGGCTAATGCATCATCAGTAGACTCAGCCCTTCATCCTTCCGAGGTAGATAAAATGAGAACCATTAAATTGGGTAATAGTAACAACCCCTGGATGTTGGGCTAAGGTAACATTCTCAGGACGTACTTAAAAACCAGAGTAATCGGAATGTACATTTCCTGGTTAAATACAGTTGTTATTATTATTATTATTATTATTATTTCAGCAGGTAGAATTTATTGTGGGGTACAAAAATTACCCCTGAGCTGAAACGTTGGCTAAATATTTGTACTCCGCAATACAGTCTACCTGCTTAAATAAACTACTGAGTGTGCCCAAACCTAATTTTCTCCCACTGGATTTGTCTGGGCTGGCCCCCCCTCCCCTCTCTCATACCCCCCCACCCCCCCTTGTTTTGGAGCACCATAGTAGGAGTACTCCATGAAAACGTGCGAGTGCAAAGTCCTTTGAAATTCCACAATACACCTGTAATTATGGCTAATTATCTTTCTTGTTCTGTGTTAAATGTATATGTGTGTACTTATATACGACTTTGTATTAGTAATAATGTGCTGAGAACTTTAATATCACTTTGTATCTGTAATAAAGTGCTGAGTACTTTAATATCACTTTGTATTTGTAATAATGTGCTGTGTACTTTAATATCGCTTTGTATCTGTAATAATGTGCTCTGTACTTTAATATCGCTTTGTATTTGTAATAATGTGCTGTGTACTTTAATATCACTTTGTATCTGTAATAATGTGCTGAGTACTTTAATATCACTTTGTATTGTAATAATGTGCTGTGTACTTTAATATCACTTTGTATCTGTAACAATGTGCTGTGTACTTTAATATCACTTTGTATCTGTAACAATGTGCTGTGTACTTTAATATCACTTTGTATTTGTAATAATGTGCTGAGTACTTTAATATCGCTTTGTATTTGTAATAATGTGCTGTGTACTTTAATATCACTTTGTATTTGTAATAATGTGCTGTGTACTTTAATATCACTTTATATTTGTAATAATGTGCTGTGTACTTTAATATCACTTTGTATTTTTAGTAATGTGCTGAGTACTTTAATATCACTTTATATTTGGAATAATGTGCTGAGTACTTTCATATCACTTTGTATTTGTAACAATGTGCTGAGTACTTTAATATCACTTTGTATTTGTAACAATGTGCAGTGTACTTTAATATCACTTTGTATTTGTAATAATGTGCTCTGTACTTTAATATCACTTTGTATGTGTAATAATGTGCTGAGTACTTTAATATCACTTTGTATGTGTAATAATGTGCTGTGTACTTTAATATCACTTTGTATTTGTAATAATGTGCTGAGTACTTTAATATCACTTTGTATCTGTAATAATGTGCTGAGTACTTTAATATCACTCACTTTGTATCTGTAATAATGTGCTGTGTACTTTAATATCACTTTGTATGTGTAATAATGTGCTGAGTACTTTAATATCACTTTGTATGTGTAATAATGTGCTGTGTACTTTAATATCACTTTGTATTTGTAATAATGTGCTGAGTACTTTAATATCACTTTGTATCTGTAATAATGTGCTGAGTACTTTAATATCACTTTGTATGTGTAATAATGTGCTGTGTACTTTAATATCACTTTGTATTTGTAATAATGTGCTGAGTACTTTAATATCACTTTGTATCTGTAATAATGTGCTGAGTACTTTAATATCACTTTGTATGTGTAATAATGTGCTGAGTACTTTAATATCACTTTGTATCTGTAATAATGTGCTGAGTACTTTAATATCACTTTGTATCTGTAATAATGTGCTGAGTACTTTAATATCACTTTGTATGTGTAATAATGTGCTGAGTACTTTAATATCACTTTGTATCTGTAATAATGTGCTGAGTACTTTAATATCACTTTGTATCTGTAATAATGTGCTGAGTACTTTAATATCACTTTGTATGTGTAATAATGTGCTGAGTACTTTAATATCACTTTGTATCTGTAATAATGTGCTGTGTACTTTAATATCACTTTGTATCTGTTATAATGTGCTGAGTACTTTATTATCACTTTGTATCTGTAATAATGTGCTGAGTACTTTAATATCACTTTGTATTTGTAATAATGTGCTGAGTACTTTAATATCACTTTGTATCTGTAATAATGTGCTGAGTACTTTAATATCACTTTGTATTTGTAATAATGTGCTGAGTACTTTAATATCACTTTGTATCTGTAATAATGTGCTGTGTACTTTAATATCACTTTGTATTTGTAATAATGTGCTGTGTACTTTAATATCACTTTGTATCTGTAATAATGTGCTGAGTACTTTAATATCGCTTTGTATTTGTAATAATGTGCGGAGTACTTTAATATCACTTTGTATTTGTAATAATGTGCTGTGTACTTTAATATCACTTTGTATGTGTAATAATGTGCTGAGTACTTTAATATCACTTTGTATTTGTAATAATGTGCTGAATACTTTAATATCACTTTGTATCTGTTATAATGTGCTGAGTACTTTAATATCACTTTGTATGTGTAATAATGTGCTGAGTACTTTAATATCACTTTGTATCTGTAATAATGTGCTGAGTACTTTAATATCACTTTGTATCTGTTATAATGTGCTGAGTACTTTAATATCACTTTGTATCTGTAATAATGTGCTGAGTACTTTAATATCACTTTGTATCTGTAATAATGTGCTGAGTACTTTAATATCACTTTGTATGTGTAATAATGTGCTGAGTACTTTAATATCACTTTGTATCTGTAATAATGTGCTGAGTACTTTAATATCACTTTGTATCTGTAATAATGTGCTGAGTACTTTAATATCACTTTGTATGTGTAATAATGTGCTGAGTACTTTAATATCACTTTGTATCTGTAATAATGTGCTGAGTACTTTAATATCACTTTGTATCTGTAATAATGTGCTGTGTACTTTAATATCACTTTGTATCTGTAATAATGTGCTGTGTACTTTAATATCACTTTGTATCTGTAATAATGTGCTCTGTACTTTAATATCACTTTGTATCTGTAATAATGTGCTCTGTACTTTAATATCACTTTGTATCTGTAATAATGTGCTTAGTACTTTAATATCACTTTGTATTTATAATAATGTGCTGTGTAATTTAATATCACTTTGTATCTGTAATAATGTGCTGTGTACTTTAATATCACTTTGTATTTATAATAATGTGCTGTGTACTTTAATATCACTTTGTATTTGTAATAATGTGCTGTGTACTTTAATATTACATTGTATTTTTATTATACTGTGCACCATAAAATATTTATAAAAAATAAAAAAAAATAACTATGTACTGTAAAATGCTTCCCCCCCCCCTTAATATTTTGCAACATGGTCCAATGAGAAGAAATAGTGCATGATTTATACTAAAATACTGCTAAGTTAATATTATTATCATTATTATTATTATTATTATTATTTATAAAGTGCCGACAAGTTCTGTAGTGCTGTACAATGGGTGGACTAACAGATACGTATTTGTAACCAGACAAGTTTGACACACAGAAACAGAGAAGTTGAGGGCCCTGCTTAATGAGTTTACATGCTAGAGGGAGTGGGGTATAGTGACACAAAAGGTAAGGGTAGGGTAGAAAAGGTTGCTAGGATAGTGTTCATTGAGGGTTTAGCGTTTTGTTTTGATAACAGTTTCAGGAGAGGAATCAGGGTGCGGTGAGGGAAAGAAAAAAGATTTTTTGAAGGAGTGGAGATTGGGTCAGAGTCTAACAGAGAGGGGAAGGGCGTTCCATAGGAACGGTGCAGCCCTAGAGAAGTCTTTAAGGTGAGCATCAGAGGAAGGAGTACGAACAGAGGTTACACGTAGGTCTCTGGCAGAGTGTAGGAGCCTAGACGGGACATATTTGTGTAATAGTGAGGATAAGTAGGTGGGAGCAGCATTGTGCAGAGATTTGTAATTTGATGCAGTTTATTTGTACATGTACCTTATATAATGATGCCAATGCTTCTTGGAATTGGAAACTCCAATAAATACAAATTATAAAAAATAAAGAAAAAATATTTTAAAAAATTTAAAATATATTTTAAGGCCTAAATCCTGGCACAAGCAATTTAACTTGAGTTTTCCCAAGCCATGACTAGTTTTATAACAAAATAATAATGATAATTGTTTTTTTCCGTATGGACTCATTTTCCAGGTGCCTGCGATTGACACACATGGTAATATGTACTTTTTCGAACATTTAATGTAGTAATTTTAAAATCTATTTTAAAAATACCATGAACTATTAGCTCATTAATAAACTATCTGGGTTTACATACAATTTTAACTTTTAACATCTAGTTATACAAAATTATGCGAAAGAGATATAGCCCTCAAATAACGAGACGGACATATCTAATGATATAAGCCTTCTTCACTCACTTTGTAAAATATGTATTTATCAGTAAGAAGAAACATCATTCAGATAACTAAAAATACTACCTTCTACACACTCTGTGCTACCTTTAATCTTCCCGAGTACGGACATTTATAGTTGTTCTTTGAGTCTGGGAATATATCCCTCTAGGCTGAGAAGACCCTGAAGAACAATCAGGCAGTCTGCTTGCTATTTTCTCTACGGATTCTAAATATTTTCTTATGCAAATAATGCAATTAAACAATGTTGTTAGACTTAAGCAAGGCAAGAAATTTTGGACCTGCAAAATCATTTTTTTCTGAAGATAGAAATATTTTCAGGACAGTCAAAATTTAGCCAGATGGCGGTTGAATCAGCAGAGCAAACCAAAAAGCATATATTCTGAATATATACATACTCTAACATGTAAGCTCATTGAGCAAGGCCTCCATCACTCTCTTCCTCTGCGTCCAACTCGTCTGGTTACAATTACGTGTTTGGTAGTCCACCTATTGTACAGCGCTGTGGAATTTGTTGGCACTTAATAAATAATAATTATAATACATATATATATATATTGCAATACACTGATAGGTATACAGATATGATGTTTATGCTTTAATTAAATATATATTATATAAATGTAAATATAGATTTTATTTGACTGCTCCTCCTGTTCCCTCTATTGGTCACTTCTCAGGTTGATCTGTGAATACAATCAAACGTTAGTGACTCTCCCCTAGCCATCAATCATCATTTTCCCATCAATCATATCAGTCATACAGGTGGAATTCATATTATTGAACTCCCCACGATGAACATGTTCAGCATTGCTCGGTTTGGTTATAGTATATATTTTTTTTCCAACAGGTAATAGTTTAATTGTCCTCTCACTATTATTAGGGTGAGGAGGAGTAGGTAGGCTAATTTATTTTAATTTTATAATGAGGGGACACTATGTCTCTGATTACAACATTTTATTAACATGGGTAAAAGGCATTTTGCACAGTCTGTTGCTCTTCATAATTCATTTTCTGCACTTTCAGAGTGTAGTGGTGTTGTGGAGAGAGGCACTGAGGCTAGTGGTGTTGTGGAGAGAGGCACTAAGACTAGTGGTGTTGTAGAGAGAGGCACTGAGGCTAGTGGTGTTGTAGAGAGAGGCACTGAGGCTAGTGGTGTTGTGGAGAGAGGCACTGAGGCTAGTGGTGTTGTGGAGAGAGGCACTGAGACTAGTGGTGTTGTGGAGACCGGCTTGGAGACTATGGTGAAGCCTAATAGAAAGCAGTTGTTGTTGGGAGCTACCATTATAAGAGGTGTGGAGATGGGCAATGGTGGTCTTGTGAGGTGTCTTCCCGGAGCTACTGCTCACAGAGACAGGAGACGTATCTGTAATATTGTTAAGCAAGCAAAGCAGGAAGGGGAATTGGATGTACTTGTCCATCTAGGGACAAATGACTTGGCTTGCAATGAGGTTTCAGAGGTTAAGGAAGTTTTTAGTGTTTTGCCAATGATATACGGCAGGTTGCTTCCACACTGTCATTCTCTGAAGTTCTGCCTGTGCATAACACTCAGAACGACAGGCGGATGCGTATTAGGGACTTTAATTTGTGGTTTGGTGAATGGTGTCGGGAGCAAGGATTTGGCTTTATTTCTCATGGTAGCTCTGTTTGGAATGGAGATAAGCTGTACAAAAAAGATGGTTTGCATCTTTCTCAAAAAGGAACAAATGTTCTCAGTGAGCAGTTCAGAGGTTTTGCTAGGATGTATTTAAACTAGGAGGGGGGCAAAAGGGTGATAAAATATCAATCCAATTGTCCCCCAAAACAAGGACAGAAGGTGCCTGTAGCAAGTGTGTTAAAAAATGATAAGCTTAGAGTCATGTCTACAAATGCTCGCAGTTTAGGGAATAAGATCCATGAACTTGTGGCAATAATGGCAACTGATAGTGTCGATTTAGTCGCTGTTACTGAGACATGGTACAATGAGAAAAATGACTGGGACATAGCAATACTAGGGTACTCTTTATATAGGAAAGATAGGGAAGGCAAGAAAGGGGGAGGGGTGGCCTTGTATGTGAAGGATAGCATAAAATCTAGCCTAATAAAAGTTAGTGAGGCAAACAGAGTCTGTTTGGGCTACGTTAGAATTTGGTAATCACACAGTAACTCGTGTAGGTGTGATTTATAGGCCCCCAGGACAAATTGAAGAGTTAGATAATCTACTAGTTGAGGAAATAGCTAAAATGACAATGAAGGGGAAGTTATCATCATGGGTGACTTTAATCTTCCTGATGTAAATTGGAAAACAAAATTAGCTACTTGTGCCAGGAGCACACATATTTTAAACTCCCTACTGGGATTGTCTCTAAAACAAGTTGTTGAGGAGCCAACTCGTAAAGAGGCCATACTAGATTTAGTGTTAACAAATGGAGATTTGATATCCGATATTACTGTAGGTGAAAGTTTAGATCCAGTGATCATCAGTCAGTGTGGTTTAATATAAGAACAGTGACTGAGTCACACCACACAAAAACAAAAGTTTTAGACTTTATAAAAACAGACTTTTCTAAAATTAGAATATGGGTAGAGGAGTCATTATCAGACTGGAGCAATTTAAATGGAGTCCAAGAAAAATGGGATTATTTAAAAGTTGCACTATTGAAGGCAACAGAAAATTGCATTAGGCTTGTCAGTAAAAGCAAAAAATTCAAGAAACCACTGTGGTACTCCGCAGATGTGGCCAAAATAGTTAAAAACAAAAAGTTAGCATTTAGGAATTATAAAAAAACCTAGAGTGAGGGAGACAAAATGATCTATAAGATTAGGCAGAAAGAGGCTAAGCAAGTTATAAGAGCTTCCAAATCACACACAGAAGAGAAAATAGCACAGTCAGTAAAAAAGGGGGATAAAACATTTTTTAGATACATAAATGAGAAAAGAAAGTAAAACAAGGATTAGTTAGATTAAAAACAAAAGAAGGAAGGTATGTAGAAGAGGATAAAGGTCTAGCTGACTGCCTCAATGAATATTTTTGTTCTGTATTTACAGATGAAAATGAAGGAAAGGGACCTCAGTTGAGAAAAAGGATAAATGAGTCATTTATTACATGTGAGTTTACAGAGGAAGAGGTTCTATTTCAACTGTCAAAAGTAAAGACAAATAAGTCAATGGGACCTGATGGAATACACCCAAAGCTATTAAAAGAGCTTAGTGGTGTACTAGCAAAACCATTAACAGATTTATTTAACCAATCATTGTTAACAGGAGTAGTCCCAGAAGATTGGAAGTTAGCGAATGTTGTGCCCATTTACAAGAAAGGTAATAGGGAGGAGTCGGGCAACTATAGGCCAGTAAGCCTTACTTCAGTAGTGGGGAAAGTGATGGAAACCATGTTAAAGGATAGGATTGATGAACATCTAAAAACACATGGATTTCAAGATCAGAGACAACATGGGTTTACTTCAGGGAGATCATGCCAAACTAATCGTATTGATTTTTTTGATTGGGTAACTAAAATTATAGATCAGGGTGGTGCAGTAGACATTGCTTACCTAGATTTCAGTAAGGCTTTTGACACTGTTGCACATAGAAGGCTTATCAATAAACTGCAATCTTTAAGTTTGGATTCAAATATTGTTGAACGGGTAAGGCAGTGGCTGAGTAACAGGCAACAGAGGGTTGTAGTTAATGGAATATATTCGAAGCTTGGACTTGTCACCAGTGGGGTACCTCAGGGATCTGTACTTGGACCCATTCTCTTTAATATTTTTATTAGTGATATTGCAGAAGGTCTTGATGGTAAGGTATGTCTTTTTGTTGATGATACTAAGATATGTAACAGGGTTGATGTTCCAGGAGGGATAAGCCAAATGACAAATGATTTAGGTAAACTAGAAAAATGGTCAGAATTGTGGCAACTTACATTTAATGTGGATAAGTGCAAGATAATGCATCTTGGACGTAAAAACCCAAGGGCAGAGTACAGAATATTTGATAGAGTTCTAACCTTTAACATCCGAGGAAAGGGATTTAGGGGTGATTATTTCTGATGACTTAAAGGTAGGCAGACAATGTAATAGAGCAGCAGGAAATGCTAGCAGAATGCTTGGTTGTATATGGAGAGGTATTAGTAGTAGAAAGAGGGAAGTGCTCATGCCATTGTACAGAACACTGGTGAGACCTCACTTGGAGTATTGTACACAGTACTGGAGACCGTATCTTCAGAAGGATATTGATACCTTAGAGAGGGTTCAGAGAAGGGCTACTAAACTGGTTCATGGATTGCGGGATAAAACTTACCAGGAAAGGTTAAAGGATCTTAACATGTATAGCTTGGAGGAAAGACGAGACAGGGGGATATGATAGAAACATTTAAATATATAAAGGGAATCAACACAGTAAAGGAGGAGACTATATTTAAAAGAAGAAAAACTACCACAACAAGAGGACATAGTCTTAAATTAGAGGGACAAAGGTTTAAAAATAATATCAGGAAGTATTACTTTACTGAGAGGGTAGTGAATGCATGGAATAGCCTTCCAGCTGAAGTGGTAGAGGTTAACACAGTAAAGGAGTTTAAGCATGCGTGGGATAGGCATAAGGCTATCCTAACTATAAGATAAGGCCAGGAACTAATGAAAGTATTTAGAAAATTGGGCAGACTAGATGGACCGAATGGTTCTTATCTGCCGTCACATTGTATGTTTCTATATGTTTCTATTAGGTCCCCAACTTGTAGACACATTCAGTAGGCTCTCTTTACTATTAACATTAGGGCCTTCACCACCCATCAATGGGTGCGGGCTGGTGAGGAACACTATGTCCTCCCCAATTTGCTATTATAATTAGGGTTCCAAAACAACAAGGTACAAGAGGGTACTGAAAACGGACAACAGCTCAAATAGCCTGCCTTCGGTGGGTCACTGCTCAGATCTCAAGCTGGTTTTATCTCATCTTGTGCCATTACAAAGTGAACCAGGACCATTTGCTTTTAAGACGGATCCCATGCAAAAGGGCAGAAAAGATCGAAAATGCAGATCCTCTCTCTCTGTACGAGAGATATAGAAACCCCCTTAGATGATCATTTCAACCTTGTTAGGCATTGTCAGGGAGGTATAGCCAATAACCTTCTAGGCACCGTGAGCAAGGGAGTCGAGTCTGGTTTGCCCTTTAAACTAAGGGAGAGAAAAACAACAAGGTGCAAGAGAGTACCGAGAACGAACAACAGCTCAAATGGCATGCCCTTTGGTGGTCCCCCGCTCAGATCTCAAGTTTGTTTTAGCTCTCATTAGGGTCCCCACTCACTGCTAATGGATGTGGGCTGGAGGAGGCACTATGTCCGACCCCATGAATATTTGAAGAGCCCCTACCCAATGGTTGGGTGTATGAGGAGGACTATGTCCCCATGTTATTTCATAGACCCTATACCCTTGGGATGGGACCTTTTATTTTAGTAAATATGGCAGTCGTATTGACTTTTATAGGATTTCATTTATAAATTTTTTATTTTGTTTTACTTTTTCAGTGGGGTGGCTGGCTAAGAAGTGCTGGCCATTCACCACTAATTAATCCTCACACTACTGAGCAGGCAACTAGATCTTCAAACCATCAATTCAATTGCAAAAAGCCAGTGAATGATAATTAGTGAATGTTCATCCTGCTGGATCCTCCTACATTCGGTCGCAATGCAGTAAATGCCTGAGTCATATGCTTTACCTTGAATCACATGCGGATATTAATGATTTTCCTAATGCTTCCGAATGAACGATACAGAATTGGGTGGGCTGACCGAATTCTTTTTTTTTTTTTATTCTTTATTTTTCATTGTTTTTGCAACCTTACAGTTTATCGAGGATTGGGGGATACAGAAATAGAAAATGGGGAGGGGATACCATGTTGATATGTTACATCTACTATACAGGCGGTTTCTGAGGACAAAACATGATATTTGATATTATCGTTGGATAGATGGATGAGGGTAGGTCGGACAGTAGGGTATGCCCCTGGTGTACCGTGAGGTCAGAGATACCTTGGTGGTGTAGTGGTTGGGTCAGCCTGCGGTGTCTGGGTTGTCGATGAGTGAAGGTGAGTAGTTTTGTTGGGCTGACCGAATTCTGACCTGCTTTGGCATTAGTCTGTGAATTACTAATGTAGCCAGATGTCAGTCTTTTCCTGAATAACCCTTATTATGTTTCTTTATTCTTCTATTATTCTATTTTAATTTTTATTATTATTTCCAGTTCCTGCAGTATTAGTATAAAACATTTCATAAAAAATTAAGAAAGAGAGTGACCCCTTCAGGTGAAACGTATCCTCTCTCCTCTGGCAAAAACAAGCTAGAAACATTCTCAAAAAAAGTTTTAAAAAAACCTCCAGCATTTAAGCCAAGAATTTAGATTCCCTTTTCAATTATCCAGAGTTCATATAATACCCTCTTTAGTACATCCCTTTTCTGGTTATAAAAAATACATTAATCTATAATTATAGCTAAACTGATATCTATATAGGGGTGGTGTTCTGAGAAGGATCCCTCCGTCTTGGTATGAGGTGATTTCTCCCTATCTTTTCGTTAATTTGTGTTATATGTAGGGTTATGCCCTTTTTGCCACCCCGATAACCCCCTTTTCTGTACTTCCTGTTAGATTTTTCTTCTAGGAAGTACTTTTTTCTATGAAATCTATATAGAACACATTAGAACACATTAAAGAGCGTGTAAAGAGGTCACATTGTAAGTATGTGCAAGAATTTTTTTTTTGTGATTTCAAAACATTTTCGCTTTTTGCACTTAGTACGTTTACCACTTTTAGTCCTCAATTATTGTTTTTTTAAATTATATTCTTTATTTTATATAAAGTTTAGCTTTAAATGTAACTTTTGAATGTTTAACATCACAAGTTAGCCTTTTATATACACAACTTTACTATCCCTTCCTTATCAATCATGTGAAGGAATGCACCTTATTTCCAAAGCTCAAGTTTGTAGGTGCCATAAATGGCTAGCCTATTTTAAAATTGGCCAACTTGGATCATGTAATGCTTTATGCCTAAATGAACTTTGTCCTACATTAAGTTCTCTTTCTTACAAAAACTAGCCCCCACCGGAGTACTTCTGTAAATTGCTTATCTTTTGACACTTAGAAATATGTCTAGATTTAAATGGGCAAAACACATTAGATATTCGGCACTAAAGCTTTTTAAAATGTATAAATATCACCACAATACATGGCTCCATATTGGACTTGTGCATTTTGTGTTAGTGATTTTTTTTGAATTGTTGCAGATGATGTTGCAAGTAATTATATCTATAAGTGTTGTGGGTGTGTTATCACAGAGCTCTCAGCCAATCACTGCTTCGACAATAAGACAATGAATATGTGGTGGTGTCCAAGGACGTAGCAGTCCCTGGAAGTCAGGGAGTGCCGTGTTTTTGTGGAACTGCTTTCTCACAGTTTGAGAATCAATGGGGGGATGATGCCCAAAGTCTTGGCAGCATAAACAGTACAATAAACTGTAGTTGCTATGTTGCTAAGACTGTCTGTTTAATAATTATATCATATATAGATTTATAAATATAGATTTTTCGTTGGTGGGCCTTCATTTTCCCCTCTGTTGGTTTCGTCATCGCTCTTGTTCTGTGCTATCAGTGTACAGAAAAATATAAACAATATTCACGTATTACATATATATTTTGCAGTGCCACTGATTGGCCCATTTTAGTGCTATTTGGTTTTGTCCAAAACATGTTTACAGAATTATTGCATGAATAAAATACTTCCAAACAGAAATGATATATTGACGAATCCTGGACCACCCAAACAAAAAAAGTTTTTGGTACGAATACATTTATTTAAATGTTGACACCATTTGATTCAGATATGCACAAGTCTAGCCCATAAGTTAACAGTGTCACAGTCGATGTGACAGAGTGAAATTCACTTTTTTAACGGGCACTATGATTAAGAGTGCAAGTATGATATTATGTTTGATTTGTTGTTTTTACAAACTTTTTATAATAAATATATATATTTATCACATTTTATGTGAATAGCAGAGAGCTGCAAAGTATACTGGCATGTTAATGTAAGGTATACCAACTGTTGTGACTTCAATGTAAACTAATTAAAACCTCAAATTATTTCAGTATGTAAATGTATCCAGTAGAGAAGTATCTTCTTAAAAAAAAAAAAGGTAGAGTGAAATAACAAAGTAACAATTCCCCTCCCTTACATCTCTCCATTAAAGAGTATAAAAAATCCAAAATGCTGTAAGGAGCCACTGTTTCTATTTTCTATTCAAGAGTCACACAAAACAAGTTTCTATAAAGATTTTAGTCCTAATTGAGGCATTCTAACGAGTGTCAACAGATTTAGGTAGTGGCATCACTGTTATCACCATAGTTATTATTATTGGTATTTATATAGTGCCAGCTTATTCCACAGCACTTTACAATAAGAGGGGAATTTACCAATTGAGATAATAAAAAAATGTAACAGGAACAATAGGTAGTTGAGGACCCTGCTCAAATGAATTTACAGTCTAGAGGAGGTGGGGTATAAAAACACAAATGGAAGGGTAGCAGAACTGGAGGTGAGCGTGGAGTAAGGCCCTATAGAAGAGAGCGAGAGGAACGTTTGGGAGATAGAAGTTACTCTTGGAGGCCATAAGCAATCCTGAAAAGATGGGTTTTGAGGACTGAAGACTAGGGGAGAGTCTAACAGGGGTAGGCAGGCAGTTCCAAAGGAAAGGAGCCACCCGTGAGAAGTCTTGCAGGTGTGAATTTGCAGTAAGGGTGCGAGCAGCAGACACGAGAAGGTCACCAGTAGAGCGGAGAGACCGAGAGAGGGTGTACCTATGAATCAGTGAAGAAATGTAAGAGGGGCTGGGGTTGGTTATAACTTTATAGCTAAGGGTTAGTATTTTAAATTGACACCTGTAGGGTACAGGAAGCCAGTGTAAGGATTGACAGAGGGGTGAGGTGTAAGAGGAGAGAACTGGAGAGAAGGATCAGCCTCGCAGCAGCATTCACCACAGATTGTGGGGGGCAGTACGGCTACTGGGGAGACAAATTTGGAGAGAATATTTGTTCGAATATTTCTCAAAAGAAAATAAGGCAAAGTAAAAAGAAAAATCTAGGGTTGGATTTGAACTGGAGAGAACATTAAATGGACATTAAATCCAAGCTAAATTTCAAATGTCCTTGCCAAGGACCTTGACCTTTTCCAGATCCTCTTGGGGAAGTAAACTGAAGAAACATCCCAAGTTATATTGCATTGCCTACTAAAACCAAAAAATGATGTGATTTGTAGATAAAATACAGCTGAGGAGGTGGGACTTACTTCTCTTGAGGCTGGGAAGATATGTTAAGAAAATAGTTTAGGCTACAAAAAATCTTTATCCCATTAGTTATCATGCATTGCAAATAATGGAATTAAAAAAGTTACGTTCCTTGAAAGTGTTCCTTGGTCCATTATATAATGGGTCTGCAGAAATTGCAAGGACCGCCCTCCCATTCATACAACCTGTACCTAGTTTTTATTGTCTACAATATGCAGTCAAGTAGAAAAAGAGTTTCAGTTTGGTAAGTCTGATTGTAATTCTTTACAGGGGGATCCCCATACTTTTTACCTTTTTTTAGTACATGTTCGCCAATTATTTCACGAATACCCTACAACACACCTATGAGCTATTCGTGTACTGGTAAGAACTGAAGCATAGATGTTATCAATTGATTTAAGTCTTTGAGTTGCTCGGGCTCAATTCAAATTGCAAGAATATTATTGTTATCCAAGCTCCATAAAATAAATCCTCTAAACTGTAGCAGAACATACTTTTACTGATTTATTAGTAAAATATTTTACCTGGAAGAATACATGGAGATTTCTCTTGTTTACCAGTATGTCCTGAGTGCAAAGACACTGCATGGTTACGATAGAGTACAATATAAAATAAAAAAGGGACAAAATAATATTAAAATTACAAAATAATGTAAAAATACACATATATAAATTAAACACAGAACACATAAGAAAATCTAATCGAACATGATTACAGGTGATGTATGTGTGTATGTGCAAATTAAAATGTCAAGCACTATTAATATCTACATTTAATAGTTACATTTAATTCTTCGCGATAATGCTACCTTCACATCTTTATTTTTCAAACTGTATATTAAAGGATTTAGTAATGGGACAATAGCTGTGTTAAAAAGTGAAAAGAATTTTGAAGATTCAGAAGTGTCTGTTGCGGTCGGTTTCAGGTATTGGGAAAAGAGGGTGACATAGAGTAGGATGACAACAGTGAGATGGGAGGAACAGGTGTAGAAGGCTTTACGTCTCCCGATGCTGGATCTTATCTTTAATATGGAGACAATTATAAAAACATAAGAGATGAAGGTAAGAAGAAATGGTGTGAAGGTAATAAGGAGAAATCCTTCTGTGAGGCTCAAGATTTCCAAAACAGATGTGTCACTGCAAGAGAGTTTCATAAGAGGAACGAGGTCACAGAAAAAATGCTTAATTATGTTGGATTTATAACATGAGAAGCCTAGTAATAAAATGATGTAAGGAATTACTTCTAGAAATCCAATTAACCAGCAGCTAAGGGCCAGGAGAGCACAAACTTGGTTATTCATATACATATGATAACACAAAGGGTTACAGATTGCAACATATCGATCATAACTCATGGCCGTAAGAAACAACAACTCATCGCAAATAAAACACCCAAAAAAATACATCTGAGTCATGCAGGTATTGTATGAAACTCTGTTGTTCTTTGTAATAAAGAAAACAAGGACATTGTGTTGAGTAACAGTTGTGGAAAACATGTCCAGGATACTCAGATTGCACAGGAAGAAGTACATGGGGGTGTGAAGGTGTCGATCGAAACAGACCAGAAGAAGGATGGTCAGGTTACCAGCCAGAGTCACGATATACAGAAATAGAACCAGGAGAAAGATCGGAACCTGTAGCTCAGGGAGGCCGGAAATCCCTTGTAGAATGAAATATCTTACTAAGCTCTGATTCTTATATTCCATCACTTAGCTTTCTATATTTAATGCTTAAAATGAAGATTTTGAGAAATTTAACATCATAATATATTAATATAATCCCACTGTATTTAACAGGATAATTAATGCTTATCACACATTACTTATATAAACAGTTAGTATCTAGTTTATTTAGTGACTTCAATTTTATTCATATTATATTGTACAATATATCACACATGTGATATGGATGTTACCATTTGTCTCAAAATATACCATCCAAGTGTTTAAACGTTTACTCCCATAAAGCTTTCTTTCTAGATTATAAACAAAGAATAAAACGTAAATCTATAAATCATGTACAATGGAAAAATGAAATTGAAAAAGAAAAAAAAAAATGAAAACTTACGTACTGTCAGGTGGGAGCAGAAACCTTTTTTTATCCTGTAGTTTTCTTGGCTATTTAGAATATGTACTTAAACAAAAGAAAAACGGAGACACAGAACTTCATAAAAAGCAAGAGAATAGTGTAATATGGCATAAATATTTGATTGAAATTTAACTAGAATCCTATTGTATACCAGGTGTTCATCTATATCATCACTAGCAGTTGGTATAACGTCACCATGAAATATCCTATTAATTGAGAAATTACAGGCACTGCCATATACATAGGCTAAATTGTAAATAATATGGGTCAATCAAGTTGGTACCATGTATACACTTAAAATATTTATTACAAAAGAGAAATTGTGGGCACACCTGGAACATGCATTTCTCAGCAGTGGTGCTGCCTAAAGACCACGATTCACATAAAATACAAATTATGGAACAGCACACACGCAAAAATACAGTTTCACATTTCTCAGCAAATAAATTTGGGGATTAAGTTCCACCATATCATGATAAACCCGTCGCTATGCCACAGTACCCCAATATTGGTGGGTCCGACCTTATTTTAACATGGGAGACAAATTAAATAGTGCTAAATCATCCAAAGTGTATTTAATTAATCTGTTGTAGGAGCACAATTAAAAAATGAAGTGCCAATGCTACTCTATATTAAAAAAAAATATATCAAAATAAGATGCCCTGTGGAGGTGAGCACAGGAAGATATAAGTTTGAGAAGGTGTGGATAGTAATGCCACTTTCATAACCATTTTTATTTAGTAAATGATATCCATTGTGAGTATATACATCAAACCACTACCACTTTCATTATTTCGCTTTGACACTGTATTTTTAAAATTGTGTTTATCGCATTAATGTTGCATGACATATTTACACAATGGTCTAACAACAGATTGATTAAATACACTGTAGTTCATTTAGCACCATTTAATTTGTTTCCCATACTAAAATGACTGTATTACCCACCAATATTGGGGTACTGTAAAGTAGTGATTTACTTAACACAATATGGCCGTATGGTGGAACTGAATCTCTATATTTGTTTGCTAAGATATGTGATTTTAAGGAAACAATTACAATGTAACGCTGGGCTGTTCCCTAATCTGCATTTTGCCCTGACAATATTGTGACGCTAGTTTACAATACTATTGCTTCTTAATGTTAGAGCAGTACAATAATTGAGCAGTGATACATATATTATTTGTAATATTTTAGTTTGCAGGTAACCATTACCCAAGAACCAAAAATTAGATTTTAATAAAAAAATATAAAAGCAAAAAACAACAACTTGTCTGAAGTGCACAATTACAAACGTACACTAAGTAGTTCATTACTCTTTTGTAGCTTAGAAGTTCTAATAACCTGGTTGGTAATCATTTTTGGGGCTTTTGGCAAGTCATGCAAATGGACTATAACTGATCCAGGTAAATGAGCGATTGCCTAATCATGAAAGATGGATTCCCCATACAGGGATATCAGTTTGGTGGCTGAACTAATGGTCATGGTCCAATTATTGCTTCATTCTTGTAAAACTTGTGGGGTCAGTTAGAAAGACAATATGTTTATGATGTCACTTGAGCTTAGCTGATGTATGCTAAATCATTGACTGTTTGGATGTATCCCATAATTATTGATCCAATATTCCAATGATATATTGTAACCACCTGTTTGATGTCACCTACCAATTAAATCCTTTAAAAATCATTTAAGAATTTTTTTTATTGTTTTAATATGTGAAAATCTTTTTTTCTTTGCTTTTTATTCGTAGAATAACCTCCTCCTCTCTTTGTTATCTTAAGATGGATCGGCACATGAACTCCTGATCTGGAGAAATAGATCGTCCATCAAATAATTATTACTTAGATAACATTTGGCCATCTTTTTCAAGACGTTCTCTGGAATTAACGGTCTTTCATTTCAAAGCAGCTAATTCCTAGGACCGACTACACCTTGGGCTTTGGTGAGATCAGTTTTTAAAACATTTATTGTTGTCACAAGCTATATTTATGAGATAATTCTTGGACTCAGGGTTCCTGTGAATGAGACACATGGTAATATTTAATTTCTACAATGTCAAACATGGGTCTTAATGTAATATTTTTGGATACAGTTTTCAAATGATTTAATATTTTATGATAAACTTTTCAAATGATTTAATATTTTATCGTAAACCTTTCAAATGATTTCATATTTAGAAATGTTTATATATTGGTATACATTTTGTAATATAATATATATTTTATATCTTAATACTTTGAAAAAAATATTTAAAAATAGTAAAACATTTGATAAGCTAATTAAAAAATATTAAATTGAGACCTTAATCCTTTTTATCTGAACCTTAACTTTTAACTAATTAGAAAATATAATCTCTGCAGATTGAGCCAGAGGGAAGTGGACACATCTGAAGATAACAACCAACAGTAGCTTCAACTTTAAAAATAACTTGATGTACTTATTATATATTTAATAAACATTACGATCTAGTTATTGTACAGACTTAACTTTTAAGATAACATCCTATGATACAAAAAATATATTTAAAGAACATTCAACATTAAAACTTTAAGATTTTTTTATCATATTTAGTTTGTAAGAAATATTATTGACATAAGAAACAATTTTAATATCTGCACACTTACCTTTGTAGGCACAAGCACACTGTGCTAATTTAAATTGTTTGAGTATGGACATTAATAGTCTTTCTTTGAATCTGGGACTATATCCTTTGAGGCCAAGAAGGCCCTGATGAACAATCATTCATCCTGCTTGCTATTATCTCTATGGATTATTAATATGTCTCTTAGAAATAATGTTATTAAAATTGTGTTATTGTGTTTAAGGTTCATGATACATAATTCAAAAAGTAGACAACATATTTATAATAAAATATTTGTACCTAGTTACATAGTTACATAGATGAAAAGAAACTTGCGTCCATCAAGTTCAGCCTCCCTCACATATGGTTTTGCTATTGATCCAAAAGAAGTCAAAAACCCAGTCCAGGTAATCCCCTGGGCCGAGGGACGGTGGTTGGGCTAAGTTGAACAGGCGTTGGTAGTTCTGCTTCAGCGCCCACTCCATATTGACCAGAGGAATCAGGTCTGGCCCCAGGTCGTCCGCTCGGGGAAGATCCAGCAGGGTTTCCCTGATGTTGTTGATGTCCCAGAACCGAAACGCCATTGGGCATCCAAAGTCATCGCCCTCCTCAAAGGCCTCCCACAGTCATAATCGCCAACCACAAACAATATCCATCTGATCCCAACCAATAGACGGGTGAACCGCCAACCTCTGGCAAAACTGCTCATCATAGCAACAACAGCTGAACCCACCATATAGCCGACATGCATTCCAAGCCATATTCTGGTAACATAATTGGGACGAGCACTTATCTGGCGCCTTTTCCCTAATAACACTTGCCAGGATCGAGAAGGCCCTGAGCCAATTACCAAAAGTTTTGGGAATCTTCCAAAACCTGAACTTGTCCTTATCCTTGTCTGAGTCCTTAGACTCCTTATCAATAGTGGGCAGGTCTTCTAACAGGAGCAGGGAGAGGATTTCCATGAACTCCCCTTCCAGATTTTTTCCTGGATCTCCTGATGCAAATGCAGCCCTAAAGGGCCAGACCAACACATACAGGCTGCACCATGGGTGGCCAGCGCAACCTCCAGGCTCGGCAGAGTCGCTGGTGGCTCCACTGCCCCTGCCGCGCATATGGGAGATTTGGGGTACACTGAGGCAGGGGCCATCGACGTCCCCTCCAGCACGGACACCCCAACCCCCCAAGTAACCAGAGAAGCACCCTGCCCGAACCTGCGCGTCCAAAGAAGAGGGGCACGGAGACCCCGCTGAGCTACTCTCCCACGGATTCAAGAAACGCCGTAGACACACCATGTAGTGCTTTAGAAATAGAGGACACAATTTGAGGAACATGACTGCAGAAATTAAATTGAACTGTACCTTTTAATAGCCTCTCCAAAACTCCAAAATAATATAACGAAAATTGGAGAACAGATTATAAGGTCTTGCAATACTAGAACAGCAGGTAGCAAGATAGGTAGATTGTTTGTAGTATATTTTGCAACAGCAGTAGCAGGCAATAGATACAATATTATTGCAGAAAAAGCTTGCAGCAAATTGGTAGCAAGTAGAAACAAGGCCAGGATTCAATTAGCAGAAGCAGGGTACTTATAATATTCCTGGCATCTTTAGAGAAGAAGGGAAATCCGATAGACAGTCTGGGTCATTGGGACAGAGAAGACACCAAATAATAAGTCCAAGCAATGGTTGAGGAGTGGAGAGATCAGCAGAGTCGATGTCGGAGGTCCGATTCGGTACACAAAATCATGGCGAACTAGGAGCTCAGTTTGAAAGTTCTCTAACGAGGCAAAAACACTAAGCATTTTGTTTTTGGCACAGCTTCCATATAAGGGGAGGGAAAGCTTGCGTCATACAAGTAAAAGGGGTTTTGAATGCCGAAACCCAGAAATGACTCTGAAGGATCGATGTTCATAGAAACATAGAATGTGACGGCAGATAAGAACCATTCGTCCCATCTAGTCTGCCCAATTTTCTAAATACTTTCATTAGTCCATAGCCTTATCTTATCCCATGCATGCTTAAACTCCTTTAGTGTGTTAACCTCTACCACTTCAGCTGGAAGGCTATTCCATGCATCCACTACCCTCTCAGTAAAGTTATACTTCCTGATATTATGTTTAAACCTTTGCCCCTCTAATTTAAGACTATGTCCTCTTGTTGTGGTAGTTTTTCTTCTTTTAAATATAGTCTCCTTCTTTACTGTGTTGATTCCCTTTATGTATTTAAATGTTTCTATCTTATCCCCCCTGTCTCATCTTTCCTCCAAGTTATACATGTTCAGATCCTTTAACCTTTCCTTCTAAGTTGTATCCTTCAATCCATGAACCAGTTTAGTAGCCATTCTCTGAACCCTCTCTAAGGTATCAATATCCTTCTGAAGATACGGTCCCCAGTACTGTGTACAATACTCAAAGTGAGGTCTCACCAGTGTTCTTTACAATGGCATGAGCACTTCCCTCTTTCTACTGCTAATACCTCTCCCTATACAAGCAAGCATTCTGCTAGCATTTCCTGCTACTCTATTACATTGTTCGATAAGTTCTGACAGCCCACCAGAGAACTCCAGTCTAGTGGACTGCCAGAGCCACCCCCAACCCCCACCCGACCATCCTCCAATACAGAACCAGACTCACTCACCGTAACAATGATATCTGGAACATAGCCCGGTCCGGAGCCACCTGGGAAGAAAGAACAGGTAGATTAATATTCCTCCCCATCACCCCAGGCAGACAGGGAAGGCTGGGGGTGCCCAGTAGGCCCAGGCTAAACCCACAGGGAAGGAAGGGGGCTAGCAGACCCAACCATCCCCGCTGTAACAGATGCTATGTTCGCTGGATTTATAATTTTGTTGCCATCCTGAACTTTTACTTGCAATGCCTTTCACCTAAAATGGTATACGAATAGAGTCGAACAGACTTTACCCAGTTAGTTTGTATACCGAATGTTTTACCGAACATTTTGACCACCCAAGATAGTTGTGTGCCGTCAATTGACTTACTTAACACTAGTCCAAAACACAACTCTAAACGTTCCAAGTGGTTCGCTGGGTGAACACTATAAATCCATAACGTTATCGGTGTCTCCAGGATGCTGCTCCTCGCACTAGGATGCCATTCCGCCGCTGCCACCAAACGTAACAGAGCTTCCTGTACCCCGGTTGGGTACCTCTGCCAATGGATGCTCCTAGTGCTCACCAAGGAATCCAAGCACTTCTCCAGACACCATAAGCACTGCAGATCCAACAACTGCCGCAGCTTGGTTGGGGTATCGCCATCTCCTAACCACCCTGGACCCATGACAAGGGTCCAGTTTCCAATGGGTGAACCTCTCTTCCTCCAGAGAGTCAAGCAGGAATAGCTCTTACAAGAGCTCAGAGAATCCAAGGGATTATCATGATTAATGCAATCCCTTGTAGTGAGATGGCAGTTTTCCCCAATAAGAGACAAGACTCTAGATTGAGGGTAAACTAAGTCTGTTTAATGGAAGCCACAGCTGGCACACATACAATCCCTCCCGTCTGCCTGTGATATAATTAAGACAGATAATGCATTAACTTAATTATCCCCAGACAGAAAAACACACATTTTTACAAGATCCAATAAGTACCCCAAAACACAACATATCCCCATCAAAGTCACATCCCCCGACAGCCCTGATCTAGGTGAACAACATATCCCAAAAACACGGCTAAGTGCCGCTGGAGGACGACGGGAACCACAAGGCTTTCATGCCAAAAATCTTCCAGGGCATTCGTGGATAAGTCCCCCCCGAGATCTATTCAGGGTTTTGGTCCATGCGAACAAGATGGCCGCCACCACGTGTTCGAATGTCAAATGGTGGCCACTTCAACTGTTTAGGAGTTTGAAGAACCATTGTTTAAAGTCCCAATAGCCACAAATAGGGTCTCTCAAACACAATAAATTAAAGGGGCCATAGTCGCAGGGTAAAAGGCTAGCAAGTAGTCCCTTCCAAAACCCAGTGGCGAAGTAGCTTTCGCCACAGCTATATATTAGAGCAACTATTTTACTATTTAGTCCGTTTACTATTTAATATGTTTTGTTGATTGGCAAAACCCTAGACAAAAACCAGTTGACTTGTAAGAAAAAGATATTCATTAAAAATATTTGTGGCCAGTGGCAGCTGGTGAAGTTCTAAGATGATGGATTGCCGGACTCCATTTTCCTCAAAATACAGAGAACAATACAGAGGACTGAGCATTATACAGAGATTCTCATACAATAAAAGAGTTGAGCGCATCATAACGTTGGCTGTAAAATACATAGAGCGAAAATAGAGATGTACTAGAGATACAATACACTGAGCTGTACAATATAAAGATACCTATGCAATATACTGAGCTTTACAATACAATACATAGAGCTGGGTATACTATAGAAATACTCATACAACAAGGGGTCCTAGATTAGAGTGACTGGCAGGAGGTGGGTGCACAGCGCTCCCTCCTGCCAGTCACTCAGTGAAGTGTGGCCAAGCTGAGCAGACTGCGGTACATTAGGGACAAACAAACAAACACCATAAACTCAGTGCTCTAATCGTGTAAATTACTTAACTTCAATCAATCTGCAGCCTCCCAGGATCATTATCCACAACAAACGATCTTTACATATGCATAAAACCACAGACAGAAATGGGATACGGCTGTACAGTCTATAGAGAGAACATATAAAGAAAAAACACAATAGTGTAATACAGTAGATACAGTAAATTGTGCGCTTTAAATGGATGCACTCACAAGATGATGGAAATAGAAGAGCATTCACAAAGTGCCTCCCCAGATAGTATAGGGGGCTGGTGGTTCCCCTTATCGATGTAGAACAACCAATGGAACACGGGACTCCAGGTGAATAGTAGTAAAAAAAAATAAAAAATTATTTTCTTAAAAGGTGAAAAAACACCATAAGAATAGAGATTAAAAGTGCAGCAATAGGTCCAACGCGTTTCGTTCAAACAAGAACTTCATCAGGGACCGCACAATAAAAAAATCACAAGCAATATCACAGATTGTAAAATAACATATCCTACTTTCCCCTTAACAGAATCTCTATAAATAGGGCTAATCCCAATGTCCCATTGGTCCATGATGTAGGAGTGTCCAATAGCCAGCTCTTCGTTGGTCCAGGGGTGATATCCTCCAGCTGATGATATTTTCGGCATTTAGATGATTCACAATTAGGCGCGTTCAATGAAAAAGCCGAAACCGGAAGTGGACGTCAACCTTCACTTCCGCGTTCCATTTGCGTTCCACATGCATTCCAAATGCGTTCCACATGCGTTCAATGCTCTATCTTAGCCAAATCAGCAAGGAGCCATCAATATAAATAATCATAGCAACGGCTAAAAAGCCCAAGAGTGTTAAATAAACTAAATACAATTAATCTCTAAATAAAAAAAATAAAAATAAATTAGTGTATAAGATATACAGCAGCCATATTAAACTAGTTCATATAGAACTTCAACAAATATTTTATAAATATATGTAACAATATCCTACACCATTGCATAATGTCATGCATATCTATTTAAAGTGACAGACACCTCCTTATTCAATATAAAATAAAACATAATGAATTCATTCCTAAAAATGTTCCCTCAATGAAAGAATGAATTCCTTAGTTCTCCCCATAAGGGCAGTAGTACAAGCTTTGCAAGCATTACATCCCCTAAAACAACCTGATTCGGCGGATCCATTAGATCTATTTATTTTAATGGCATAGCTAGGGGCTAGCATATTCTTAAAGTTCTTATTCTTCTTAAAGATCACCATCGGACATTCAGACAAGGAATTACCCAAAATGGGGTCTTGTTGTAAAATAGGCCAAAAATCACTTAGGCTCCTTTTAATCTTAAAATGATCAGTATTATATTGGGTGACAAAAGCTGATTTAAAATTCGTATTCACCACAGTTTTGGGGGCTTTGTCCTCCAAAAGTTTACTCCGTTCAAGAAGACCAATTGATCGAATTTCTTTTTCTAGCGTGTTCTTATTGTAACCCCTTGCACATAGTTTATTTTTTATATGGGAAGATTGAATCTGGAAATCTTGAGGGCGAGAACAGTTGCGTCTCAATCTAGTAAATTGGCTTCGTGCTATACCTCTAAGCCAGGGCTTATGGTGACAGCTTCGTTGATGTACGAAGCCGTTACCGTCCGTTGGTTTAAAAAAACATTTGGTTTGAATTTGGCCCTGATCACAAAAAATTTCAAGATCCAAAAAATGGATCTCATTCTTATTCCACTACGGGGTGAAAAAAAGATTATATAAATTGGAATTCAAATATTGAACATAATCGAAAAAACTGGTGGAGGACCCCTTTCAAATGATGATCACATCATCGATATAACGCCGCCAGAGCACCAGGCTCTCCCTCCAGTCATGCCTCTACCACACAAATAATTCCTCCCATCTGCGCATGTAGGTGTTGGCATAACTGGGGGCGAACCTGGTGCCCATGGCATTCCCTGTAATCTGTAGATAATACTGATCATTGAAAAAGAAAAAATTATGTTCCAAAATAAATTTCACTGAGGTCAATATAAATTCCTTCTGGCCTTGGGACAGGTCCAAATCCTGAGACATATAGTAATCAAGAGCCTCCAATCCTAAACAATGACTAATTTCCATATACAGAGAGGTCATGTCCAACGTGGCCCAACTGTATTCAGGGTCCCACTCTATACTGTCTAATTCTTGTAAAAAGGACTTAATATCCCATATAAAGGAGGGTGCCCCTTGAGCATATTTTTGAAGGAAAGTCCACATACGCAGATAAATTAGCAGTGAGAGAATTAACTCCACTGATAATATGGCGACCTGGTGGATCAGGGAGGCGCTTATGGGTTTTAGGAAGAAAATAAAATATCGGGATTACTGGATTTTTTGGGAATAAAAACAAAATCAAAATTGTTTGAAGATAGAATTCCACTATCCCTAGCCGTAATCAAAATTTCCTTAAGTTCTAAATTATACAACAACGTAGGGTTATTCTGAAGAGTAATGTATATTTTTTTATCCCCTAAACTGTGGGGAATACGAATTTTAAATCCGCTTTTGTCACCCAATATAATACTGATCATTTTAAGATTAAAAGGAGCCTAAGTGATTTTTGGCCCATTTTACAACAAGACCCCATTTTGGGTAATTCCTTGTCTGAACGTCCGATGGTGATCTTTAAGAAGAATAAGAACTTTAAGAATATGCTAACCCCTAGCTATGCCATTAAAATAAATAGATCTAATGGATCCCCCGAATCGGGTTGTTTTAGGGGATCTAATGCTTGCAAAGCTTGTACTACTGCCCTCATGGGGAGAACTAAGGAATTCATTAGTTACATCACAGGGGAAACTTTTGAGATTAAATCATTGATAGGTTGCCACACGGACTATGTAGTATATTTACTGCAGTGTCCATGTGGCAAACAGTATGTAGGACGCACGAAACGTATCTTGAAGGTCAGAATCTTGGAACATTTAAATAATATACGCAAGGGACTGGTTACCCATTCGGTCTCGGCTCATTGTAACAATTGTCCTTTCTTTTCGTTTAGAGAATTTAAGTGTATGGGTATTGAACATGTCCTTCCCTACTGGCGGGGAGGCGATAGGGTCAAAAAGTTATCCCAAAGGGAAACCTTTTGGATACACAAATTAAAGACCCTTGAACCTAGGGGTCTGAATATTGGGATTGATTTAGTGTGTTTCTTGGATTGATTCTTGGGTCTCCCTTTTTTGTAATTATTCCATATGTACCTTTAGAAACAGGAGTAGTTTTAGCAGTGTAAATATACGGGGAGAAAAGAGGCAATTATAATCAATATAAAATAATTTAAAAAAAAAACAAAAAACTTTATATAATACAGTTATGTGTACTAATTAGGTTATATGTTATAAAACAATAATTACTTGTATTGAGGGAACATTTTTAGGAATTAATTGATTGTTTTATTTTATATTGAATAAGGAGGTGTCTGTCACTTTAAATAGATATGCATGACATTATGCAATGGTGTAGGATATTGTTACATATATTTATAAAATATTTGTTGAAGTTCTATATGAACTAGTTTAATATGGCTGCTGTATATCTTATACACTAATTTATTTTTCTTTTTTTATTTAGAGATTAATTGTATTTAGTTTATTTAACACTCTTGGGCTTTTTAGCCGTTGCTATGATTATTTATATTGATGGCTCCTTGCTGATTTGGCTAAGATAGAGCACTGAACGCATGTGGAACGCATTTGGAATGCATGTGGAACGCAAATGGAACGCGGAAGTGAAGGTTGACGTCCACTTCCGGTTTCGGCTTTCACATTGAACGCGCCTAATTGTGAATCATCTAAATGCCAAAAATATCATCAGCTGGAGGATATCACCCCTGGACCAACGAAGAGCTGGCTATTGGACACTCCTACATCATGGACCAATGGGACATTGGGATTAGCCCTATTTATAGAGATTCTGTTAAGGGGAAAGTAGGATATGTTATTTTACAATCTGTGATATTGCTTGTGATTTTTTTATTGTGCGGTCCCTGATGAAGTTCTTGTTTGAACGAAACGCGTTGGACCTATTGCTGCACTTTTAATCTCTATTCTTATGGTGTTTTTTCACCTTTTAAGAAAATAATTTTTTTTTTTTTTTACTACTATTCACCTGGAGTCCCGTGTTCCATTGGTTGTTCTACATCGATAAGGGGAACCACCAGCCCCCTATACTATCTGGGGAGGCACCTTGTGAATGCTCTTCTATTTCCATCATCTTGTGAGTGCATCCATTTAAAGCGCACAATTTACTGTATCTACTGTATTACACTATTGTGTTTTTAATTTATATGTTCTCTCTATAGACTGTACAACCGTATCCCATTTCTGTCTGTGGTTTTATGCGGTACATGAGGATCTGTTTCCTATACCCTTCCTGACTGACAGGAAGTGCCCACTGAGACAGCACTTCCTGTCAGTCCGGCCGGGTACAGGAAACTGAAGCTTTTGTACCGCGGTCCCTCCACTCGGCAACGCTACAAGAAACATGGACATGGGGGGAGAGGAGCACTAAGGGACATGGAGGGGAGAGTGGGGCTGTGTGGGGGAAAAAGACACAGAGGGTCAAGAGGGGGATGAAAGACACACAGATGGGCCTAGGAGTGAGAAAGATGCACAGAGGGGCTGGGGATGAAAGTGACACACAGAAGGGCCTGGAGGTAGAAATACAAAGGGGCTGGGGGTGAAAGAGACACAGAGGGGCAGTAGAAGAGGAAAAAGAGACACAGGGGGGTAGGGGAGATAGACAGGCGGGGGTAAAAGAGAAACACACAAAGGAGCTGGAGAGAGTAAAAAACACAAAGGGGCCAGGTTTAATAAATCTGCTATATATCCACCTGATTACCATCCCTCTTCTTTTCTAGTGAGTAGATACAACTATCAAACTATTAAAACATGACCAAAGATGGAGAATATTAAAATTAAAAAAATATTCATGAAAAAATAAATTGAATAAAAGTAAAATACACGTAGGAGCTCAGAATTGTGGTTGATAACAGTTTAATAATATGAAAGATAGTGTGAATGCTCTGCAGCCCGTAAATATATTTAAAGGTGAGAGAGCTTAATATCCAACGTACACCAGACAGAGTAACAGCAGCACATGTTTAAAGGTAAGGTGATTTAAAGAAAGATAATGCATAAAGTACATTTATAAAGTTAGGGAAAGTGTTTCAAAGCACGGAGGTAAAACCGTTGCATACACAGAGATGTTTGAGAAAAAAGCCGGAACAGACAGAAAATAAAGGAGACACAGGAGACAGCACAAGACAGTCACAGGAGAACTGCTCTAATTTTACAGAATCTATAATGATTTGTTGAATAATATGCCTTGTGTGTAAAATTAAAGACTACTACCTAATGGATAACATAACGTTCAAAAAAATATTCACAACAATTAAAAAATATGGAAAAAAGAACAAAACATAATTAAGTATTTGCAATGCTGTAATAGGAAAGAGATTTATATAAACTGTGATTGGTTTTCAGTCAGTCCACAGCTCAATGTAATGTTGCAATGCAATCAATACTATAGATACAATGTAACAGATATACATAAATAAGATACAGTGCTGTAACATTGTAGAGAAAGAGTAAATGCAATGAACCTGCTGATTACACAGGTTTCCATGGTAATTGCTCAATTTTAGATATTTCTGTCTGTTTTCAAAGGACGATACTTGATAATTCTCCTTCACTATAGCACAATTTACCAAAATATTAACTAAATGTCACAACATAAATAATACTGATTGTGACGGTAGTATAAGGTATCACCGTCAAGCATTCCCTTCTTCCATAAAAGAAAGTCACCCAATATTCCACAAGTAGAAATATCCCTGGAATCACCGAATAATCCACACATGAGCCAAAGCTTAATGCTGGAACAAGACTTTACTGGAAGTAACAACCACAGGTATTCAAGCTACAGTTTCTTTTATGCCCTGCTCCCATGCAGGGGAGGGACACACACGTTATCTACATTAGCCAATAAAAGTGGTTATAGCCCACACAAAATCCACCCCTCTGCCTGTGATTCAATTATCTTATACAATAGAAGATGCAATTATCACAGGCAGGAAAAATACAGTTTTTACAGCATATTCATAACTTCTAAAATATACATCACATTCACATAAAAATTATATATTCACAATCAATCCATTCAGGGAAACAACATATCAAAAAATGGCATGAATCAGACCAGGGGTTCAGAAGTTAGTATAGTATCTTTTGGGGCCTGGCTGGCAGCATGGCTATCTGGCCCAAACTGGTTTTACAGAGCCCTCTATCCTGGAGACAATGGGGAAAGTAATCCAATTATCCAGGGATAGAAGCAGACTCCATTGAGCACATGTTCCCAGTAAAACACAAAAGAATACAAAAATACATAACTCCTAACATACTGAATTGAACGGGCCAAATCTCCCAGGGTCCATAGTCACAGGGCAAGAGGCGGGCAAGCAGTCCTCTCCAGGCATAAGTGGCGAAGGGCACTTCGTCACAGTTATAAATAAATGGATAAAGTAGCAGGGAGGGAAAGTACCGAATGAATGGAGGGGGGATTCTTCACACAGATCCTAACTGAACACAAAGTAAAAATGAGATGATGTAAATATAGACTGAATTTTGTTTTTTATATTTTCTACACCTCCTATTTTATACTAAATTTCAGAAGTCAGCTTCCAACACAGCACATCTTGCTGTTTAGTGATTAGATACCTGCATGATGGGTGGTTTGAGAGTGTAAAGATTGCCTACCTTTTTATACGGGCCCCCAAAACTGGTAAACCAGCTCCGTAGAGTTTATGTGATCAATCTGTATTTTAAAGCAGAGTTCGGGTATTCCAGATTCAGCATTAATATTTCTGAAAACACTAACATATTGTGTAATTGAAATATTTCAGAGTGATAATGTAACCATTTCTTAACACTTATCTGCCATGTCTATCAATGGTCTCTCCGCTTCGTTAACAGAATCAGAACCGTGGTTTTACAAGCGTTTGCTCAGTCTGGCAGGAGCTTCTCGGAGGTATCACATTTCCCAAGAGTCTAGTTGTTGCACCAACCTCTATTACTTTAATTAATGTTACCTACAATTAGTACAGGCAGCATTAGTTACTGAACTATTAGGATGCAGACTGATTTGTGGGGCATAGTTACCCATGAGTCACTTGATGTACAGCACGTTCCTGTTTTTAGTGGGAAATCAAACCTAGTGAAAATATTATTATTTTATTATTTATATATAGTGGTAGCAAATTCCATAGCCTTGTACAATGGGTTGTACAATAAATGGCAACTTTTGAATATCAGTATTAATTTCTTTTGATGCAATAGTTATTAACAAACCAGTTAAAGTCTGAGGTCTATTAACTACAATGAGATTGGAGCAAGATAAAATCTGAAAATTGCATTGTGATTAAAGTAGTCAAACTGTGACTGTATCTGAGTTTCAGACATTTTTCAGTACATCTTTTTTAGCCCCCGTTTTGCAATTTGTCAGTCTGACACACTTTCGAGTTCAGTAAATACCATTGTCAGACCCCCTAAATTCCAGCCTCTCAAATGTCAACTAATCGTTAAACGAAAATAATGGAAATCTCTTATTGTGGCTTAAATTTTATTCTTTTGGATATGTTCTTCAAAGGATCACAAACCTTTCAAAAGCTTAATCTACAGATGTTACCAATAGAGTTGAGCGGACACCTGGATGTTCGGGTCCGGCGGGTTCAGCCAAACTTTGAAAAACTCGAACTTGACCACGAACCCCAATGAAGTCAATGGGGACCCGAACTTTTGGGCACAAAAATGCCTCTAAAAAAACTAAAGGGCTATAGACCTGCAAAAGGAAGTAAAATGGGGGTAAGAGTAGGACAAGTGCTCTGCAAACAAATGTGGATAGGGAAATCACTTAAAATAAAGTAAAAATTAAAAAATACAGCTGAGCCATAAAATAGCACTAGATGGAATCTTTGATTTTAGCTTTGGAAGAACATCAATCAAAATCTAAAGCATGGCTGTCAGGAGGATCACCAGAATTATCCATTTGAGAGAGGGTTGGAGTGCAGGGTATTCTCTTTCATTGTTCAAACTGAGCTCAACTCCTGATGCATGGAGAAAAGGCCTTCACAAGCCTCTGTTATTGTGTACATAGTTTATACTAAGTGACCCATAGGTTGAGGAGGTGGTGACCGCAGCAGTGTAGGTGGGAGTGGCGGTGGAGGAGGAGGAGGAGGTAGCCAACACTGTTTTTTTTGTTTGTTTTTATTGGGGTAGCCCCCAAAATATTGGGATTGGGACACATAAAAAAACAAAACATTTGCGGCCTGCGGTGCATTTCTTGCAGTCCTGATGCATGGCGAAATGCTTAACTCCTGATGCATGGAGAAAAGGCCTTCACAAGCCTCTGCTATTGTGTACATAGTTTATACTAAATAAACCATAGGTTGAGGTGGCGGTGACCGTGGCTGTGTAGGTGGAAGCAGCGGTGGTGGGGGAGGAGGTAGCCAACATTGTTTATATATATATATATTTTATTTTTATTTTTTTTATTTTTTTTTTTATTTTTTTTTTTTAAATTGGGGTAGCCCCCAAAATATTGTGACATACAAAAAAAGAAACGTTTGCAGCCTGCAGTACATTTCTTGCAGTCCTGATGCATGGAGAAATGCTCAACTCCTGATGCATGGAGAAAAGGCCTTCACAAGCCTCTGCTATTGTGTACATAGTTTATACCAAGTGACCCATAGGATGAGGAGGCGGTGACCGTGGCGGTGTAGGTGGAAGCAGAGGTGGAGGAGGAGGTAGCCAACACTTATATATATATATAAATATATATATATATATTTTTTTTTTTTATTGGGATAGCCCCCAAAATATTGGGACATATAAAAAAAGACAACTCTGTCCCGCAGAGTAGCTGCTGACATTATAGTTGCGCAGGCACTTTGTTGACTCTTGAGAACCTCGGGCCAATCGCACATCCCCGTGACGGCGACTTCACATTTGGATGTCATCCAGATCACCTTTCGATACCAGTTTCTGTGCCTACTATGGCGACCATGGGTAACGGGGAATCAGGGTTCCATTCTGTATAGCGACCCTGAGAAATGGCTACCACATGCAAGGAAGGCAGCAGGCGCGCAAACAACCCACTTCTGACGCGGGAAGGTAGTGACGACAAATAACAATAAAGGACACTTTAGAGGCCCTGTAATTGTAATGAGTCCACTTGAAATCCTTTAACTCTGATCAATTGGATGCACGTCTGGTGCAGAGCTACTGACCTGTGCGTGCTGCAGCTGAAACTCAACTGAAACTCACCTGTTGCTGCTCACACAGTCTCATGAGGCGGTGAGGATGAAGTTACGCTGCAGCGCAGACAGGCGAGCAGCAGCAGGGTGAGAACGCCAAAAGCACGCACAGCCACTACAGTGAGTGTCACATCCTGTTCCAAGTTGCGGATCAGTCTGGTGATGGCTTCTGGTATCCAGTACTCTTTTTACTGAAGCTGCATCAGGGTCCTGGTATGTGGCCGCACAAACGCTGGTGCTCAACACCAGCAGACATGCGGTTACCCTGTACCAGAACCTGCTAATCCATTCCACACTGTGACTCCTAACTTCAACATCAGGCATATTGGGTTCCGGTCGTCTGACTGCCACCCAGACAGTGTCTGGGTCCTGGTCACCGGACTGCCCACCTGACTGTGAAACTACAAATTGATTGTTAAATCTGGTACGAACCCAAACTTTACAGTTTGGGTTCGCTCAACTCTATTATGGATCCTTTAATCGCTACATGTATTACTTGGATAATTGGTAATTCTCAAGCTAATACATGTCGACGAGCACTAGGGGACGCTGCTCCGCTTTTGCACCCTGCTCCCTCTTATGCTGTGCTGGTGCCTCTGTGCGACCAGTGCCTCTTCCTCCAAACTGCACACTCGCATGACCTTTATTCCATGTGGGGTCTAGTACCTCATCATCCTCCACATCATCTTCCACCCACTCCTCAACCCTGCCCTCCTTGCCGGTATGCACACTGCAGAAAGCCACAGCAGTTGGCACCTGTGTTTTTCCAGCATGTAAAGTCTGCAAAGGACATATGGAAATTGTTTTAGAATTGTATCCAGGCAACAGTTTTCCCTATAAACTGACCTCCCAGTATGACGTGTGAGGGTATTGCCCCAGAATTACAATATTGTTGAAGTACCTCTTAGCTATTGATCACTGGTTTAAATATAGCAGCTTGTTATCTGGTAGATTCCAGTGTAGAAAATATCAATCTGTTTTCTATCACTTAGATCTGTGTAACAAGTGTTGTAGGTGTGAAACAATGTTACAAGTGACCGATGTAGTAAATTCGAATCAAAGTTACGCTTCGAATTGACTCTCATATATGAAGTGAACACCCCAAATATACTATTTAGCACCAAAAACATTTTTTTTTTTAAATTTTACTTTTTAAAACACAAATGTAAGCAGCAGATTAGCAGCAAAACAATTAGGATGTTTACAATTGCGCAGTAAGCGCACTATTTGACTCTCAGATATGAAGAACAGGCCCTAAAATGTACTATATAGTAGATTATCTGCAAAACAATTAGAATGTTTACAACTGCGCAGTAAGAGCACTATTTGACACTTCTATTTGACTCTCAGATATGAAGTGCACCGCAGACCGCAAATGTACAATTTAGCAGATTAGCACCCAGAAAATTAGAATTTTTACAACTGCGCTGTAAGCGCATTTTTTGACGCTTCTATTAGACTCACAGATATGAAGTGCACCCCACTAAAATACTGTTTAGCACCCAAAAAAATTTAAGTTTTAAAACTTCAATGTGACAGCACTATTTGATGCTTCTATTTGACTCTCAGATATGAAGTGCACCCCCACTAATGTACTTTTTAGCACCCAAAAAAATTGAAGTTTTAAAACTGCAATGTAACAGCAGTATTTGATGGTTCTATTTCCCTCTCAGATATGAAGTGCACCCCACTAATGTACTAGTTTGCAGAATTCTTTCCTAATCTGTCCCTCACAGCGGCAGCATCCTCTCCCTACACTAATAAGAACTCATGTGCGTGCGACGCTACGCGACTCCAGCTTATATATATATAGGCTGGGTCACATGCTGCACTGGCCAATCTCAGCCATGCCATTAGTAGGCATGGCTGTGATGGCTTCTAAGGGCACACAAGTCAAACGCTTGTTGATTGGCTGCCCTGCAGCCTTTGAAAACACGCCATTAAATCGACGAACACCGAACTCCAACCCGAACATACAGTGATATGTCCGTGTTCGGGTCCGTTGTCCAAAAATGTTCCGTAAAGTTCGGGTTCGCTCAACTCTAATCACGTCTTATAATGCCTTTCTTTTTTGCAATAAAAAATAAAGGTTGTGAATGAATGGAATGGCCTTCCAGCAGAGATGGTTTGTATTAATATAGGGATACGAGCTAGAAAATACTGCCCTAACCTGCTAATTATTCTCATTTTATCCTGATGTAGTAAGTATGGGATGTTGCCCATTGAGGCAATAATTTGTGGAATAGTAAGATAGTAGTTTCCAGTGCTTTAATGAAGTGTTGAGTACTTTAGAATCTCCAACACTATACACCTATAACAGTTTAGGAGTTTCAGTGTGATTGCTGTAATATTACACCAATTTATTATATTGTTACTGGAGTCTGTTCACTGAGTAGTGAGTTGTGTTTTCAGACCACAAACTGCAAAACTAAGGCCATATTGTAAAGTTGAAGAAAATATTTGACCCTCCTGAAAATCCGAGCTCTCCTAGATGGACACTACATATTTATACTAAAGTTCTAAATACCAGCTTGGACATCTTGGACTGACTAACCTGTATACATCCCTTTAAGATGAGATGGGGCATCCATTCGAAAGGAACATACCTGGGATAGCGCATACCCCAGGGGGCGTCAACAAGATCAGATGACTCCAAGTAGATAAATCCCATATTGAAATAAGAAAAAAGGTACTGATTCGGGGTATGTGTGTCTCCTTCATTGTTTCAGCATTGTTCAGTTATTTTTTTATTTTCATTGTTTTCTTGACATTTTTTGGTTAAAACGTTAAGAAGTATATATAACTTAAATTATTTAAACAGATTTATATTATAGCAAAACTATTGTAATAAGAATAGTATATTTAATGGTTACATATTTAAAAAGCTATCACTCAGTTAAATTTAATACTAATTATGTCTAATTGTACTAGGAATAAAAAAAAACTAAAAAAAACTCAATTTTGTAGCAATAACAGATCAGATGACATCGGCAGAGGAAGATTAACAATTCGATAAACGCTGAGTGAAAACTCTTAGACACATTGGGGCATTATTTTTTACTTATTATTAATGATTGTATTCTTTAATCTGTAATTCATTCTTTAATTGTTTTTTTCTTAGCCCTTCGCCTGCTTTTCGTAAGGGATAGTTACCTCTAGTAGCACAAGGCATACACATTATGAGCCAGATCTATAGGCTCTTCCTATTCTTCTACCAGCTAATACCAATTGTTTTGTTAACATCCACCCTATTATTATTATTTATAAATTATTTTATTATTGCTATTTTTTATCTATTTCCTCTATACATCTGTCTATCTCTACCTGCAAGTAAAAGGTTTGTGAACTCTTTAGAAAGATCTGGTTGTGTGCAATAATCGTTCAGACAAATATTGTGTGATCTTCTGTTAAATCAAAAAGTTGTAATTGCAGTTGTATTAATCTCATTAACGCGGATGTACATTAAAATAATAAATACCCATACTATCCTGTAATCATTTATTTGTTAGACTTACAGTATTTTAGAATGACAATCTCCTCCATTTAACAAATCTAAAGCATTGGGGAAAATGGGACATGCAATTCAATTGGGATACAGGACTTAAGGCAACATATAGAGTGCACAGGTTTTATTAGGGTAACACGAGGATCAGAGAATAATGGGAAAAACACGTTAGTGGAAGAGATAATGTCTGAAGGAGGAGAATGAAAATAAAATGACACAAGAACAAAGAATATGCTGGATTGTATATATTAGACGTGTTCATTCCATTTCAAATCCTCAACAATATTATATGGAGAAATCATGACACAAATACAGAAAAAAGATGATTGATGGTTAGGGAACAGCCACTAAATGTTGATTGTATTCACAGATGGAGATTGAAAAGTGACCAAAAGAGGGAAAACAGGAAAAAGCAGCAGAAAACAAATATCTATCTATCTATCTATCGAGATTCAATAGATATAGATATAGATATAGATATAGATATAGATATAGAGAGAGAGAGAGAGAGAGAGAGATTCAATAAATATATCATATATAAAGACAGATTTTGTTTACGGCTTCTCATTTTGTTCCGCTCTGTTGGTAACTTATTCTCACTTGATTTCTGAACCAAATGACCAAGTGAAGAAGTTCCTATCAGTGTAATGCTAAATATAGACACAAAATCTCTATTTTACATTATAAAGATCGGACAGTTTTCATGCATGTTATCGTTCTTTGCAGCTATAAATAATTAATATAGTAAAACAAACATTACTTGCTGAGTCCTAGTATCAAAGAACGGTCATGTTTCCAGGTATTCTGACCAAATATTCAAAGTGGGAGATCCCTACACAAAAGTCTTTCTTTCCTTGAATCCTCAATCTTTACTGAGCATTCAAGCTACTTAGGCTGAGGGTTGTCAATTATTTTTGGCAGCACAAATTTTCTAATACATTTTTTGCTATGTTTTGAAACATTTTTCTTAACTTCTTATTTATTTTGTTAAATTGTTTTTTTTTTTTTAAATGGCTGAAAAATGAAGAAATATTTTTTTTCTATGTCCCATTAAAAAAAGTACATGTTATGTATTTGGAGAGCAAACAATGGGTCGCAAGAGTATTCTGAGAACGGACAGCAGCTAAAATAGCCTGCCCTTTGGTGGGTCCCCGCTCAGAACTCATGCTGGTTTTAGCTCAACTTGTGCCATTACAGAGAGAACATATCTGAAGCATATCAGACTGGTCCCACCCATACGGGCAGTCCAGACCCGAAATGCCAGCAAGTTCTCTCTGCACGATGTTATGTATTTGCCCTTTACTAGTCATTCTTAGTGTAAGTGGTGAAGATAGGGCCACTTTGTTAAGTATTTTACCTAAGAACACGTGGACCTCAAGCCCCAGAGGGCGACTTATTAATCCTTGCAGAAAAAGAAGCTGGACACCCCCTTAGTGTAGTTAGGGGTTAACTGATTGGGAGCAAATATTAAATGTAATGTTGACATAACTTTGCTGTGGCACCAGTTTTACAGAATCTGCATCTGGTGCATCATATGGATCATCTAATGTGCTTTTACGTCATGTTATGCTGACATCTGCATCTTAAATCTGTACAAATAGTTATGTAATAACTAGACAGCACATCAATGATTAACTAACTTCTTTTTGCATCTTTAACATCTGTTTTTTTGCTATATTTATCTGAGCCTTCTTTTGAGAGCCAACTTCACATCTTTATTTTTAATGCTGTAAATAAATGGGTTTAATATGGGAAGAGCAGCCGTGTTAAAGAGAGCAAAGAATTTATTATAATCCAGGCTGTCCTCAGTGATTGGCCTCTGGTATTGGAGGATGAAGGTTGTGTAGAGCAGAATGAGAACCGTTAGGTGAGAAGAACATGTGTAGAAGGCTTTGCGTCGCCCACTGCTTGAACTGATCTTCAGTATGGCAACAATAATAAGAAAGTAGAATATGAAGTTGAGAAGGAAGGGAATGAGGCTCAAAAGAATCATCCCTTCATAGAAGAACAAGGTCTCTAGAACTCTAGTGTCACTGCAGGAAAGTTTCATGATTGGCACAATGTCACAGAAGAAGTGATTAATTACATTGGATCTGTAACAGGAGAAACCTGACAGTAAAATAACAAAGGGAATGATATCTAAGAAGCCTATAACCCAACAGAAAATGGCCAACAAAAGACAAACCTTTGGGTTCATGATCATTGTATACCGCAAGGGGTTACAGATGGCCACATAACGGTCAAAGCTCATCACTGTGAGCAGAACAGATTCATTATTATTAAAAGATCCAAAAAAATACAATTGTGTAAGGCAGGTGACATATGGAATAGCTCCATTACCTTTTATAAAAGAAACAAGAATATTATGTAGCGTTATGGTAGCGGAAATCATGTCAAAGATGGACAGATTACCCAGGAAGAAGTACATGGCAGTGTGAAGATGACGATCCAGGCAGATCAGGAGAAGGATGGTCATATTACCACCAAGAGTGATGAGATAAAGGAACAGAACCAATATAAAGAAAATAACCCTCACCTCAGGGTCATCAGAAATACCTTTAATTATGAAATGTGTCAACATGGTGTGATTTTGCTTCTCCATTTTTACAGATGTAAGTATGCAAGTGTAAGAAAATATCACAAAGCAAGCAATGTTTTGTTAGTTTGAAGATATCTGTTGAGACTCAATGAAAGCGGTTTGTCAGAACACTATTCTACCGGTTGGAACCCCCACTAGATCTCAGCACCATTTGAAGGAGGTCTAAGAAAAAAAGCCTTTATCCTTCACCTCATAATGATAGGGTTGTATTAAGATTATTATAGTTACAGAGCAGAAGGTGCAGTTAAAAATAGATTTAATTATCAAAAATTCCATGAAACCATTGAGACTTGGCTTAAAGTTCCTGTGCTACTAGCCATGCCTTAAAAGCTACTAGCCACTGTGAGCCTGGATGGTCCGTGGAATACTCACCAGGTCTAACCTTTTACTTGCCAAGACATGGGTGGAAATTTTGAAGCCTTGATGTGAGAATTTAGAACATTTGGCCAACCAAAATGTCCAGTGAAGAAGCTAATTTGCCAAAATGTAATAAGGACAAAAGGGAGAAGAAAAGAAAATATTAGTTTTGGGAACAATACTGAACCATCACTTATTTACGTTTGGATTTTATAATGGATTCAATTATGCATTCAGAGTAACTCCTAAAAAAGATCAAATTTCATTATTAGTCAAAGATGACCAGAAAACAGAACAAAGAATAATATAACCAAATATACTGGTCAACCTAAGGTGAGCAATTCTCTACTGAAGTAGAACTTTTTCTGAATAATAACAAAAATATCATTTTGAAAAGGGTTGTAGTACAAATATTGTTTTTAAAACCAGAGGTATGCATTTTTCTTTTGACCTGTTTTAGAAATCACCTGCTCATCTTACTTGTTATTTTTCTCTTGTGAGGTGTTATGGTCACATCCCTCATTCTCTTTAACAATCATTAACCCTAAATAGTCAGGGAGATCACACTCTGCCCCCACAGTTAATGATGGCCTACCACTCACAGAATTCTTTGGATGGAATACATGGTAAGAGAATCATTGAGTTGTCCACTGTAAATCCATCCAATTACCATCAATCTACTCTTATAAAGAACAGTTATATAACTATTAAGTACGGTTATAAAACGGAGAATACTAAAATAAAAAATAATTCACTATGTAAGAAATATCTAGAAACAAATATATTGAATGAAAATACTTAAAAGAATTGAATTAAAAGAAAATACACCAAGGTGCATTGGTCTGTGGTTGATCACAGTTTTAATTGAATGGATCATGCTTTTGTAAGTCATATGTGAATAGCCCTGTATCCTATAAATATATTTAAAGGTAAATATTGATGTTTTCAGATTAAATTAATGGTACAGAGAGAACTCATATCTTTAAGCAGAGTAACACTGCACCTGTTTAAATGTAGAAACTATTTAAAGATAGATGATGTTTGATGTTCATTTATAAAGTAAAGGAAACGGTTTCAAAGATCTTGAGATACATCAAACAGGCACAGAGGTAAAAACAGGTGCATACAATGAGAGATGCTTTGAGAGTAAGATAGAAACAGACAGAGACAGAAAATAAAGAAGACAGGAGGTGACAGACACAGGGAGACAGGAGGAGACAGACACAGGGAGACAGGGGAGACAGACACAGGGAGACAGGGGGAGACACAGGGAGACAGAGAGACAGACACAGGGAGACAGGGTGAGACAGACACAGGGAGACAGGGTGAGACAGACACAGGGAGACAGGGTGAGACAGACACAGGGGGACAGGAGGAGACAGACACAGGGGGACAGGAGGAGACAGACACAGGGGGACAGGAGGAGACAGACACAGGGAGACAGGGTGAGACAGACACAGGGAGACAGGGTGAGACAGACACAGGGAGACAGGGTGAGACAGACACAGGGAGACACGGTGAGACAGACACAGGGAGACGGGTGAGACAGACACAGGGAGACGCGGTGAGACAGACACAGGGAGACAGGGTGAGACAGACACAGGGAGACACAGTGAGACAGACACAGGGAGACAGGGTGAGACAGACACAGGGAGACAGGGTGCGACAGACACAGGGAAACTCGGTGAGACAGACACAGGGAGACACAGTGAGACAGACACAGGGAGACAGGGTGAGACAGACACAGGGAGACAGGGTGAGACAGACACAGGGAGACGCGGTGAGACAGACACAGGGAGACACAGTGAGACAGACACAGGGAGACAGGGTGAGACAGACACAGGGAGACAGGGTGAGACAGACACAGGGAGACTCGGTGAGACAGACACAGGGAGACAGGGTGAGACAGACAGGGTGAGACAGACACAGGGAGACAGGGTGAGACAGACACAGGGAGACAGGGTGAGACAGACACAGGGAGACAGGGTGAGACAGACACAGGGAGAGACAGACACAGGGAGACAGGGTGAGACAGACACAGGGAGACAGGGTGAGAGACACAGGGAGACAGGGTGAGAGACACAGGGAGACAGGGTGAGAGACACAGGGAGA
>OW240920.1:3967743-3978242 GCA_933207985.1 Pelobates cultripes | reverse complement strand
CCTTGTGCATGGAGTTACTAATAAAGGTAAACAACATTTTGGAGAAAATTTGATTATATTCTGAGTTAGTGAGGGGTGAGGTTAAGTCCCTTGGTCCATTTGTCTATACTTTTGGGATATTGGGTTGAGGCATGTTGTTGGACAAGTTTGTAGAATGTGGATAGATGTTTTTGTAGTGGAGCCCTAGTCCTAGCAGGGACTCTCCTCCACTGGTTTCTCCAACATACACTCAGGAACAAGTAGAATACTCCAAGGGAACAGCCAAATACAGGAAAACACTCCAGGAATCTCATACCTCCTCCCTTGTAACTGGACGACACTCAACTCTGGCGGTATAAATGACTTTAATGGAGCCACACATGACCTTTCATGAGAATCCCCATGCAAGGGGTTTCCAATTACACATTCCAGGGGCATTCCCAACTGGACCTGAGAGTAGACTGTGACAAAGTATACAATATAATTACATTAACTCTCAGGTCCAGGACATATACAATAGTAATCACCCCAAAACATACATTTCCCCACAAGGTACCCTCTTAATTCCTATATGCCTGGATAGTCTGGATCTGAGCCCCCAATATATCCGAAAAGTGCTCGGAAAAAATGCAGCCGAAACACCACCGGGGTATAGTTTAGACCGACCACACACGAGGCACCTGTCCAAAAAGGTTTCATGAAATCAGGCTGTGCAGTCGGTCTCTTTCGGGAGTATAAACTGCATGAAAAACCAATCCAAAGCTGTTAGTGCGTACATTCGTTACTTGTATCTTGTTTGGGAGTTTGCTCCACCGGAACGCCACTCTGTTTGCCGGAATTCTCACAAATATAATGGAAGGTGGAAGTCCCAGCGGTGTTCCCACCACCGAGTGTCCGATTTTAGTTCCATACACTCGACGACCAAACACCGCTGTCTCTGTTCGTATTTCAAGGTGGCCATCGCCACGTGTTCGCACATATGTGCGGCGGCCACCCAGCCGACCGCTTGGAACGCTCATGTAATTGTGGTTTGTAGAGGTGTGAACAGAGGTTATTGAGGTTAACAAGCAGAGCACTCCTCATTTGGGTGGTCTGACTTCAGTAATTTGTTCGGTTGTCGAACACAACGCTGTTAATAGGCAGGATGGCTGTTATTTTACCAAACTGCCTGATGAACAAGGGCCATAACAAGATGATCCAGGGACTAGGAGCATGAAATATAGGAAATAACAGGGGGGACAAGATACAGACAGCCCATAGCAGGAATAAAGGTGACAGTCCAAGGTTCGTTCCGCTACAGTTTTGATTTAAGGGTTTGGTTCATACGTAATGACTCATATGTATTGAGGTCTCTTGTGCCCTGAATGAGTCCTGGTGTGGAAGTGATGAAGTGAGATAGTTGTGTGTAGCATTAAGTAGTGACCTTAGTGTTAGGTATGTAGAGTTGTGGAAAGGATTATTTGTTACAGGGTAAAGAGGGGAAGGGTGAATAGAAATGTTAGGCATAAATCTCACTCGTCCCCAAAATTTCAAGGTTGGTATAATAATGGGGTGAGATGCACAGAGTGGGTCTAGGAGAGTCAGTTCTTCGTTTTGCCATGGAACAGTGTATAATGGCACCCAAAAGCTGGCACATTCCAGTGTCACCCAATGTGTTTGGTTGTTAGGTTTAGCCCATTTGTAAATCCTGGTGAGGAGCGTTGCCTTATGGTCTGTGTAAATATTGGGCAGACTTAGCACACCTGGGTCTTATGCCCCATCAAGACCCTGAAGGGTAGCAAATGAGTTATGGTGGTGAAACATGATTTGACAGTTTAATGCATAGGGATTTTAATAGGTATAAGATTTTTAAAACATGAACTTGACAGAGCCATCCAAATAGTGGTTTATTCCATTTTGTCAGTTTTGATGTGATTGTTTGGAAAAGTGGAAAAAAGTTAATATTATAAAGTTTGTTTAGGTAATTCCTGATGTGAATGGCATTCGAGAGTTGGCCGTCGATTCTGGAACTAGGTGTGGAATAGAAGGTGGACATCCAACGCAGCCAGTTTGGACCAAACCCCATGACTGTGAGGGTGTCAAAAAGTAAGTACCAGTCCACCCTGTCAAATGGCTTTTCTGCAACAATGGAGAGTTGGAAACTTTGTGTTTGAATGAGTTGAGCATGGTGAATAAGATTTAGCATTTTGGTGGTGTTGTTCTTCGCCTCACGTCCCAGCACAAAGCTGGCCTTATCAGGGTGGACTAGTCCTTGGAGGAGGGGGCGTAAATGATTGGCCAGGATGTGGGTAAATATTTGGAGATCAATATTGATCAGGGAGATAGGTCTGTAGCTGCTACAAATGGTGAGATCTTTGTCAGATTTATAGATTAAGGTAATGTGAGCCTCAAGGGCCATGTCTGGTAAAAGGTGGGTGAGTAGTATGAAATTGAAAGCTGTCATGAATGGCTTGGATAAGGAATGGAGGAATTATCCATAACATTTGGCCATGAAGCTGCCTGGGCCTGGCAGACCATTGCCTCAAATTCTTCTATTGAGATAGGTTTTTCAAAGATTGTAGGTCCTTGAGTGGAATGGTTTGGTTTATTCTAAAGGAAAGAAACCGGGCTATTTACAATTTATCAGGTGGCATCTGCCATAAATTATATAGGTTAGAGTAAAAGTCATTAAATCCAGATAGTATGTGTGTCAGTTTCAGGAGACTTCTAATGAAGGAGTTTTAATTCAGGAAACAAACGTGGATTAATGGATAACGGTTCAGCGCTAAATAATCTAAAAGAAACTAAAATAAGTATAAAAGCAGCAACCTATAAAAATGAGGTCCCTCAACAAGCCTCACAAGGAATAAGATAGACAAAAATTGGTATATAGGTCGCGCTAAAGGGACAGAGAGGTGATATAGAATGAATAAATAAATATGATAAAAAGTCCCAAGTAGTAGATAAACCTGTATATTTCTTGGGTGGATATAAAGTCCAAATGAGTGTCTGAAGCTTCTTATGCTGGAGGTATCTTGATTCGCTTGTCGATATGTGGGTACATAAAAGAGATAAGAAAAACTCCAATAGTGTAGGATGTCGACAAATATTCAGATATAAGTCTGTGAGTAGGTAAAAAACTCACCTTAGCATGAGCAAAAAAACTTGCTCAAGTGTTCTTAACGTTCAGTGGCGTCAATCCCCCACTGGTCGGATATGGATGATGGGGTCCTTAACAATTCCTCGATATGTGGAGAGATGAGAGACGTATATAGTGCTCACTGGATTATTTAAAAAAACTAATAAAATGGTAAAATACTCACATGTATATGAGCAGGAACTACTGCTCAATATAGTGGCGCAGGTGGTACAATCCCCACCTTGGATTCTTGGAAAGTAGCGTACTTCAATCCAAATCGGTGACCAGGTAATTCAAATTAAAATAAAAGTAAATAAAAAATATATATAGGCAAAAAATAAAAGCCAATATTTCTTTATTAAAATATAATATATCAGTATAAATAACAAAGTAATAACAGCCAAAACGCGTTTCACCACACAGGGCTTTATCAAATGGCATTAAAAAGAGAGAAAAACCTGGTACAATAAATGCTTTTATAAACTAAGAAAGGCAGATAAGGATTTGAAATTTGGCGCCAAAATGACGTCACTCATAAAATATGCATAATTTAAAACATATTCAAAAGTCGAAATTTAAGATATAGAAGCATGTTTGAATAAAATCTAAAATTGTCTATATGCTTAAAATAATAAAACGAGCGTTATTAACGTTATAATACACATGTAAATATGATATACTTGAGGAACATGTGATCGCGACTTTAAAACATATTCAAAAGTCAAAATCTAAGATATAGGAGCATATTAAAGTAAAATCTAAAGGTATCTATATACTTAAAATAATAAAATGAGCGTTGTTAACGTTTATAATGAACATGTAAATATAATATACTTAAGGAACACGTGATCGCGACCTCCCGCGATCACGTGATTAAAACCGAGCATTATGGGAAATGTATGCCGGGGCCGAGAGATCGGCGTGATTATGTTCCGCCCGTCTCTCTGCATCAGCACAAAAAGGGGAGGGCATATTGAGGCAGGGAAAATAGCCTTATGGAAAAACAGAGGGGAGACCTGGAAAAAAAGGAGGGAGGAGAGGAGAAAGGAAAAAGGGGGAGAATTAAAAGAAGTGCTACTGCAGGAGACATCCTGCATGGAAAAAGTATATCACCTTGAGCAAAAAAAAACTAAAAAAAAACTAAAAAACACAAGAAAAAAAAAAAGGAAAATATGTATATATATGTAGAAAAGGCTATATATATATATATATATATATATATATATATATATATAAAAGGGGTTTGAAAACAAAAACTAAAACTAAAATAAGTGGGAAAAAATAAAAAAATAAAAAAATAAATTAAATAAATAAATAAATAAATAAATAAAAATAATTAAAGTAGAAAATCTATGATTTATACAAAATTAAAAAGATCAAATTCTGCGTTCAGCCCTTGGGGAGATAGGGTTTTGAGTTGAAAAACCCAATTCATCTCTCTTTTTCCCAAAATATTTTTCAGATCTCCTCCTCTCCAGGGCATGGCAACTTTCTCTATTCCAGTAACTTTAAGAACACTGGGGTCTTTATTGTGAATTAAAAAGTGCTTAGACACTGAATGGTTGTCGTAACCTTTTTTGATGTTGCGGCAATGTTCTGCCAATCTAATCTTTAAGCATCTTGTTGTCATGCTAATATATTGGAAACCACATGGACATTCTAGTAGATAAATAACATTTTTAGTGTTACATCTGTGATCCTTGTCGGCAGGTAGCACGGCCCTCTAGGGTAAAAACATGCACAGTCCTTGTAATTGCATATACTCAGGCACTTTATTTGTAAATCCACACAGGATACAGCAGTAAAAGAAAAACAAAAGTAACAGAAAACCCTATGAACAAACACCTAGCTCGTCTGAGCACTAACTGACATTAGTTCCCTATCTCTCAGGGTTAAACTAAATACAATATTGCACCAACCTTATTAGAGAGCAACGCTCTGCTATCTAACCTGTTGCTTTCCTTTCTGCACTCCCAGTGCTCCAAGCCAGCCTTGCCCTGACTGCTTTGCTTTCTGCACTCCCAGTGCTCCAAGCCAGCCTTCTTGACTATCTGGAGAGAACAGCCTCTCTCTCCTACCTGCTTCCTGGGAGGAAGCCAGCAATCCCCCTCTACCTGTCTAGCAGGGAGGAGTTTATTCCCACTGCAACAGCTCATTAACTGCAGCTGTGCAGTGGGTTGGAGACAGTCCAAAAAACCCTGGCCTGGATCTATGTCTCCCCAGAAAACCACTAAACTGTGGAGTGGAGCATTGGCCCACCCTTCTCTCCAAATGCTCCACTCCACAGGGGCCCATAACTAAACAGTGTTTTGTGTTGTGCAACACACAAACTACACTTTCTTCCCCTGGGGTTAAAAGGCCTATCTGCCTTCACTTTATCACATATCCTCCCCCCCAGCTCAGACCCATCGGGTCGAGCGACCTTAGAACACAAACCATGAACAATCACGTCACCTAGGGCTGTACCAGCCCTGACTTGCTCCTCAGTTACAGGAAGTGGCCTATTGCAGATGGCTGCTACCTTGCTCCCTTGTAGTTTAAGGAACCCCCACCCAAGTGGATAACCCAAATAGTTAGCTGCCTCAAATCCTGGATAACACTTAGTGTTAGCGGTCAGACCGGCAGCCCTTACATTATTCACAACTAACTGGACCCTCATCAGGTGTGCTTCCAAGTCCACCCTGTGAATCGCCACATCACCAAGGTAGGCAGCTGCATTCTCTCTGTTGGGCCAAAGTATCCTATTCATATGCAGAAAGGGGGCTGGTGCACTATACAACCTGAATGGCAGTACTTTATGTTGCCATAACCCCTTGGGAGTAGAAAACGCTGTCCTTCCCTTTGCTTTCTCTGTCAGGGGAACCTGCCAATACCTTATGACCAGGTCCAAGGTACTCAGAAAACTGGCCTTACTTATACGCTCTTGCGTTTGAGCTACATGTACTACAGGGCATTTAACTTTTACTACCTCTGTGACAAACTCTACCTCTGCCATGGGGTATGTGCGGGTGTCACCATGTGTACCCACAATATCGATCACTTGTCTTAAACCAAATTTTTCTGGCTGGAGCAGAACACTTTTCAAAGTAGCCTCATTCCCTGAATTAATTAGTGCTTGTGCACTCTTCCCTACCACCATCACCACTTTTAGCTGTGCTGTAACACCACCAGTCACCATACACATCTTTAAGCAAGGCAATACTATCCTATGCAGAGTCCTTATTCCTATGTCACACTGTATTGGCTCTTCACTCTCAGGACAGTTATATGTAATATGTCCATGCATGTGGCAGTTGAAGCATCTGAGTTTCTCAGTCTGGTCTCGTAGCTGTAATGGGACTTTTGGGTACGTTCTACCATTATATTGTCCCAGACTCAGTATCAGATTTTGTCCTTTCTTTCCAGTTTCCCCGCTTATTTTGTTGCTAGCAGATCTAGGCTGATGATCAGTACTGTGTGGCTCTTTAGTAGCCAAGTTCCTCTGAATCATCATCTGCTTCCACATCCACAGCAGCTTCTGGTTTGATAGTCTCTCAATGTCCGAGTTACTTTCAAACGCAAACTTTACAAAAGCTTTGCGTGTAACTAACTTTTCTATATCACTTATACGTCCAGTTGTTTCATAAGACGAATTTGCTGGATGCTCAACCTCTTCAAGACCTGGTTCTGTCACCAGCTCATCCTCCACTGGAACCGGTCCCTCCATGAAGGGCTTCACAACATCCTCCATCTGTTCTGTGAATCCCTGGGAACCTTCATTGCTTTCTACGGTTAATGCTACAGGTCTCATCTCTATATCCTCAGGGGGTTGGCCAAGGAGGCTGTCTAGAGCACCCTCCTCCTGCACGAATGCAGCCTTTGATCCCAGCTCCATCCCATCATGCTCGGCCTGGCTTGGCATGGAGCGCTGTTCTACCTGAGGCCCAGACTCCTGGCTTAGTTCATCTCTCCTTTGCCTGGTTTCCTCCCCAGGGGTATCCTCCACTTGCTCGGCCTTGAGTGGCCACCTCTCAGTGTCAGAAATGCTTTCCTCTGGGCTGTCTGGCAGTCTCCCTGTTCCCTTGGGGGTGTCCAGAGACGCAGTCATGGCCTCTCGCTGGATCATGACAGCCCCAGTATCAAACAGCCGGTCAGGCAGTCCGAGTCCCGCCTTTAATTCCACGACTGTGTTCCCAGAGTCTGGCAGCTGTTCCAGGTAGTTAGTGTGCCCAGGCCTTGTAGCAGTAGTCTTTGCCAGCAGATCCAGTTCTATGGCTCCCAAACAATCCTTCAAAGTCTTTGTAGCAATACCAGACGTGTTTGAAATATTTAATTCAGCTGCGCCAATGTCACCTGCTTTGTAACTTTCGCCTTGGTCGGGCTTAGGTGCGGACGTGCCCATCTTATCACCACAGCTTGGTTCTGTAACTGTCGCTCTCTCTTGGCTTAGATCAGAAGCAGCTACTTTGCCTTTCTTTTCTCTGCCAAACTGTTCAACAGCTGGTCGACAATCTTGGGTAGCCTCGGCTACTAAACAGTGCACCGCATTGCTATACTCAGCTGGGGTGCTTTGCTTCTCTCCATTAAGCTCAGCTCTTTTGCAGTTGTCTTCTCTGACTCCCCAAGTCAGTCTGCTTTTCATGCCTTTAACTTGTTCACTTGGGTGTACATCAGGGGCTCCTGCTTCGTTTTCTTTTATATGTGATCCCCCTGGAATTGCATCTATTCCCTTCTCTTCACCAGTCCTTCTGGGCGCTTCACTTAGAAAATCTAGAACTCTTGTTTCCACTATAAAATCTGGGTTCCACAATAACTGGTCATCATTTTCATACACTCTTTCAGTTTCCTTGTACTTGCAGATGCCAACTGGAATCTCTGCCTGGAACATGGAACCAACCATTATTTCCTTTTGCCAGTCTTCTGAAGGAACATAATCCTCATCATCCTCTGATTCTTCTTCTATTTCATTATTTGCATCAAAATACTTGCACCTCCGTGGCCTGATTGCCTCTTGTACATCCCGACATGTAGCAGATGGCACTGTGTCATCGTTACATGATTGAGTCTCATCTTTGTTTTCCACACTGCAGGCACTGTTCCGGTCATTCTCCTCTTCTTCTTTCATTACCTTGGGAAGATTTATCAGTACCTTTCTGTTTTCAAATGTCTTTCCAGCATTCTCTTGAAACATGCAAGATGCAGTTTCTGAGCGTGAAAATATTTTTGTTTCCAACTCTTTTCCCAGGATCGCTTTATCTGTTGTGATGCCACTTAGAGCAAGTTTGAGGCTTTCACGTGAAGCTGCAACATTTTGGTTCTCAAATAAACACTTGTCAACTTTAGTAATCAGTATGCCTCGTGCTCCTTTCTTACTTTGGTGCATGTCATCAGTGTCACCTTCTTCCACATTAGCACTACTTTCAGGCTCAATTGTATCTTTCTTGCCTTCTATTTCTTGTTCTCTCTCTTCTGTGTGTTTCTCAACATCAAGCTTTGCTGCCTCCATGCTTTTCAGCTTGCTAAAGACTTCTTCTACTGCCTCTGTCATCTTATGCAGGATGTTAGTAACTTGGTTACGGGGTCCCTTGTCCCCACACACCCTGCTGGGGGCAATCTGCAAAACATCAGTAAGGGCAGCTCTATACTCCTGCTGAGCGTCCCTCAGGTTCTTAAGCTGTACAGCCAGGAAATGGTTGGTGTCTTGTTGTATAGCAGTTGCCTCTTGTTGTACAGCGGTTGCCTGTACCAGAGCCTTCAGCAGGTCCTCCATTATAGCACCAAGCAGGTAACAGTCTTAAAGGTACACTGCTACTTTTTTTATTTTTTTAAACAGGTCTGCAAAAATAAAAAGTCCTCAAGCAGACTACTGAATGACTGGCACACCCACAGACCCTCAATGTGCTACTATGCCCGCATTCTCCACCATATTGTGATCCTTGTCGGCAGGTAGCACGGCCCTCTAGGGTAAAAACATGCACAGTCCTTGTAATTGCATATACTCAGGCACTTTATTTGTAAATCCACACAGGATACAGCAGTAAAAGAAAAACAAAAGTAACAGAAAACCCTATAAACAAACACCTAGCTCGTCTGAGCACTAACTGACATTAGTTCCCTATCTCTCAGGGTTAAACTAAATACAATATTGCACCAACCTTATTAGAGAGCAACGCTCTGCTATCTAACCTGTTGCTTTCCTTTCTGCACTCCCAGTGCTCCAAGCCAGCCTTGCCCTGACTGCTTTGCTTTCTGCACTCCCAGTGCTCCAAGCCAGCCTTCTTGACTATCTGGAGAGAACAGCCTCTCTCTCCTACCTGCTTCCTGGGAGGAAGCCAGCAATCCCCCTCTACCTGTCTAGCAGGGAGGAGTTTATTCCCACTGCAACAGCTCATTAACTGCAGCTGTGCAGTGGGTTGGAGACAGTCCAAAAAACCCTGGCCTGGATCTATGTCTCCCCAGAAAACCACTAAACTGTGGAGTGGAGCATTGGCCCACCCTTCTCTCCAAATGCTCCACCCCAGGGGCCCATAACTAAACAGTGTTTTGTGTTGTGCAACACACAAACTACACTTTCTTCCCCTGGGGTTAAAAGGCCTATCTGCCTTCACTTTATCACACATCCTATAAAGTCTTTAATCGGATACATAATTTTAGTAATAGTGGAAGAGAAATGGGTCGTTCCCATAATGCTCGGTTTTAATCACGTGATCGCGGGAGGTCGCGATCACGTGTTCCTTAAGTATATTATATTTACATGTTCATTATAACGTTAACAACGCTCATTTTATTATTTTAAGTATATACTGTTATAGATTGAATAGCAGTCAGTGTCCTTAAAGCGGGTGTGTTACGCTAACAGTGGATACGCTGACAAGTGCCACTAATTAGATCTGGTGTCACAATAGTTTGGATTTAAAAACAAAAAACTTTTTTTACTGTTATAGATTGAATAGCAGTCAGTGTCCTTAAAGCGGGTGTGTTACGCTAACAGTGGATACGCTGACAAGTGCTACTAATTAGATCTGGTGTCACAATAGTTTGGATTTAAAAAACAAAAAACTTTTTTTCACTGTTATAGATTGAATAGCAGTCAGTGTCCTTAAAGCGGGTGTGTTACGCTAACAGTGGATACGCTGACAAGTGCCATCAATTAGATCTGGTGACACAAAGCTTGGATTTAAAAAAACAAAACACTTTTTTCACTGTTATAGATTGAATAGCAGTCAGTGTCCTTAAAGCGGGTGTGTTACGCTAACAGTGGATACGCTGACCAGTGCCACTAATTAGATCTGGTGTCACAATAGCTTGGATTTAAAAAAAAAATAATCTTTTTTCACTGTTATAGATTGAATAGCAGTCAGTGTCCTTAAAGCGGTGTGTTACGCTAACAGTGGATACGCTGACCAGTGCCACTAATTAGATC
>OW240920.1:3887065-3967643 GCA_933207985.1 Pelobates cultripes | reverse complement strand
CTATTGTGACACCAGATCTAATTAGTGGCACTTGTCAGCGTATCCACTGTTAGCGTAACACACCCGCTTTAAGGACACTGACTGCTATTCAATCTATAACAGTGAAAAAAGATTATTATTTTTTTTAAATCCAAACTATTGTGACACAGGATCTAATTTGTGGCACTTGTCAGCGTATCCACTGTTAGCGTAACACACCCGCTTTAAGGACACTGACTGCTATTCAATCTATAACAGTAAAAAAAGTTTTTTGTTTTTAAATCCAAGCTATTGTGACACCAGATCTAATTAGTGGCACTTGTCAGCGTAATCACTTTTATTAGCGTAACACACCCTTTAAGGACACTGACTGCTATTATTCAATCTATAGCAGTGAAAAAAAAATTATTTTTTAAATCAAGCTATTGTGACACAGGATCTAATTAGTGGCACTTGTCCAGCGTATCCACAAACTTAGTAGCACCAGCTTTAAGGACGCTGACTGCTATTCAATCTATAACAGTGAAAAAAGTTTTTTGTTTTTAAATCCAAGCTATTGTGACACCAGATGTAATTGGTGGCACTGACTGGGGAAATGGGCACTGTGAGCCTGACACAGAAGCTGGCAGCAGTGGCAGACAACTAAGTGCATTTACATTAGATAGAAAAAAAAAATCAAAAAAAAGCATACCCTTATCCCTAACCTAGCTATGCTTTTCCCTATCTTATGAACAGCAGCTACACTTTCCCTCCTCTTACTAAGCATGCAGCTTGAGAATGAATCTAAAATGGATGCTGTCCAGTAGGTGGGAGGGTCTGCTAGGGAGGCTGTGCTGCTAATTGGCTGGAATGTGTCTGCTGACTGTGAGGTACAGGGTCAAAGTTTACTCAATGATGACGAATAGGGGGCGGGTCGAACCGCGCATATGTTCGCCCGCCGTGGCGAACGCGAACATGCTATGTTCGCCAGGAACCGTTCGCCGGCGAACCGTTCGGTACATCACTAATTCCTGGTCATGACATCACAGCCGGATGCGCAAGGGAGCAGAGCAAGAAGAGCAGGGAGATCTGTGCTCCCTCACCACTTGGCTAGAATATGCAGTTACCCATCTCAGAGGGGCTGTATGGTGCCCAGTCAGCCAGCCGGCCAGCTCTTGGGACACAATACTAACAAGCATCTGGCAGGGCATGGAAAATGCCGCCCACGGCAAATGCCTTATTAGCCTCAAGGTAAATACAGCCCTGGTAAGACCTAAGCGCTGGCTCATCTTGAGGAGATGATTAGAAGGTTAAGGCTGGGTCAAAGTAGTGCTATGAGTCCTAAAAAGCATTTGTGGCCACTTCAATGAAATATATCGAGTTGAGAAATTAATAATATTTAATCAGTTTGCTTGGAAAACAGAGATTGAAAGTGAAGGTAACAAATGTTTGAAAAGCATCTTTATCTCACAGTAAATATGAAGTGTGAAAAATCCATATAGAACAGTAATTTGTTACCCTAAAAACAAATGAATGAATGAATGATGTATTGCACTCACAAGCATACAATGTAAAAAGCCACATCACAGCCCAGCAAGCTTCTCTGGGTGAGTAGATTCCTCCGTCTCAGGTCCGTGTGGTAGTAAGTATAAATGACAATACATTAATTGAACTAAAAATGAAAATAATAAAAAGAGCGCAAAGAGTACAAACATAAATAAATAAAATAATAAATGCTTCTCACACATGTTCCTACATTTCTTCATAGATCATTGAGGCATATAAGAGCTTGATAAATATCTGTCATTGGTCCCAAATATAAATTACACCACCAATCAATTTAATAAAAAAACATCCATTGACATAATTAGTCCAGGTGTTCATTTCTTTTTTTATTATTCTTTATTTAAAAGGGTTTTTTGGTTTACAGAAAGAAAAAGCCACACATCACACAACAATGTACAATTAGTAGTACTAGTGGAATATAGGTACAGGGCAACTGAAAGTTAAATGTTGGTTACATTATGGGCAGAAAGTATGGTACCAAGCCCACCCACTGGTGGATTCCGATAATTGCACTAGATAAGCGAGTACTTTTTGGGTGCCTGAGTGCCCCAAGTAAGCGGTGCTCCACCCCACTGTCCAGAACGGCTTTGTCAGGGAGGCGTTTAGGTGGCCTCTCAGGTGGTGTTTTAATACCGGTGCCCTGTAGCTATGTGTGTTCTTGTCATAATTGTTGACTAGGGAAGAAAAGAGAAGTGTAATGTAGAATAGAACATTGTACCCCTATCAAGGGGTGTGATTGGGATCTGTTTCTAAGGTATTGTGTTCCGAGGGTGGGGGAGTGGGTGTGCTATGGGTGCACTCTGGTGTCTGTTTCAGGCGGGTCCTAGTGCCTGGTTCAGGCCCCACTTGTCATTTTCTTTATTTTATTTATTTTCACATTCCCCTTTTATTCCACTACAGAGTTTTAAATACTTTAAAGTAGAGGAATGCAAGTAAAATGCTAGACCCGCTTCAGTCTGGTTTCCGCGCTAAGCACTCTGTGGAAACGGTACTGACCAAAGTATCCAATGATCTACTCGCTGCAAAATCTCATGGTCACTACTCTATCCTAATTCTCCTTGACCTGTCTGTGGCTTTTGACACTGTTGATCATCAACAGCTTCTTCTAATCCTCCGCAATACCGGTCTACAAGATATTGCTCTCTCCTGGTGCTCCTCTTACCTCTCCCAGCGCTCTTTCAGTGTTTCTTTCTCTGGCTCTGCTTCTTCTCCCCAACTCCTCTCTGTTGGTTTCCCCCAAGGTTCAGTCCTTGGTCCCTTACTGTTCTCCATCTATACTGCCTCCCTTGTTAAACTCATTAGCTCCTTTGGCTTCCAATATCATTTCTATGCAGATGACACGCAAATCTACCTGTTCTCTCCTGATCTCTCCCCGTCCCTCTTGACTAGTGTCTGTCTCACTCCAAGTCAACGGTGCTACCATCAGCTCCACCACGCAGGCTCGCTGCCTAGGTGTTCTCTTTGACTCCGACCTCTCCTTCAAGCCTCATTTTCAATCTATCGCCAAATCCTGTCATTTCCATCTCAAAAACATTGCGTGCAACCACCCCTACTTAACGCCAGATTCGGTGGTCTTACATGCTCCCAACTAGCGCCGTTACAGTCCATAATGAATGCGGTGGTGAGGCTCATCTTCCTGTCCGCCCGCACCTCCCATGCCTCACCCTGTTAGATGCTCACCCAGTCTCCACTCCTTCAAAAAATCGTTAAAAACCCACTTCTTCATAAAAGCGTATCAATTAAACTGTTAAGAGCTCCTGACTGATTCCTCTTCTGCAACTGTCACTAGCCTTAACTTTTTGGTTAATTTTACCCCACTCCCTCTAACATGTAAACTCACTGAGCAGGCCCTCAATCCCTCTGTTACAGTGTCACTATACCCCACTCCCTCTAACATGTAAACTCACTGAGCAGGGCCCTCAATCCCTCTGTTACTGTGTCTCTATACCCCACTCCCTCTAGCATGTAAGCTCATTGAGCCAGGGCCCTCAACCCCTCTGTTCCTGTGTGTCCAACTTGTCTGGTTACAACTACATGTCTGTTCGTCCACCCATTGTAAAGCGCTGCAGAATTTGACGGCGCTATCTAAATATCATAATAATAATAATAATAAATAATAATAATAATAAAATGTAGAATTGGCATTGTAGAGATAATTGTGGGGCATTTTGAACATTTTGAAAAAGTATGAAAAATTTATACTTTTAATAATATTAATAATTGTATTATTATTAATAACTATTCATATGACTAATAATATAGCAGTATTAATTATTTTAGGATTATGCTCACAATTTTGATTTAAAAAGATACCTACTATTTTATCTATGATCCTGCATTATTGTAGTTTAACTTAATGCATAATTCACTATAATATAGTATAAGTATATCACTCAAAAATATTAGTTATTGTGACAATAAAAATGTATATGATTATAATCAGTTATCATACAATTTGTAATAAGAAAATTACTTCATATAAATCAGAGTATAATTTTCAGCGTAAACAAGGAAATGGATCATGAACAATGTAGTTACTGGTTCACAAAATGTATCACCAACAATTGGAATAACTCAACATAGCATGTTGCAATAGCATTTAATATTCTTCACCATAATATGACATTGTATCACCTTGCAATATCTCCTGCATTAAAGAAGCACAAACAAACGTAATATTAACCAACTATTTCCACAAATTGTTGCAAACCAAATGAACTTTTTTTCCAATTCATTCTGCAACTAGTCTGTCAGTTCTGAATTGCAAACTGATGATATGCAAACACATTTTTTTTTAAAAAAATGGTAAAAACAATATCTTTCTCTATTGGTATTCAATAATATTATAAAGAACAAACGAATAAAAATATCATCAGCTGTTCAAAATAAAATACTTGGACAATTGTAAATAACATTTGTATCTGCACTAAGAAAAGTCTCCAGGTGTTTGTAAGATAATAGGTTCCGGTTCATATTTGAATTGCAACAAACAAATGTATCAATAATTGCAGGAGTAATACCCTAGGAATGATTGCATATTTTCAATCTGATACACATTATTCTAAATGTTAGCGCAGATACATTTCATACCTAAACAAAATAGAAACGTAATGCAGATTAGAATTACCACAAATTTGCTTTTTTTCCGCTTCTTACTGGATAAGGAATTCCATAATGATAGAAAATTGATACTGGATAGATAGATAGACAGACAGATAGACAGATACTGGATAGATAGATAGATAGATAGAGGGATATATAGATAGAGGGATAGATAGATAGATAGATAGAGGGATATATAGATAGAGGGATAGATAGATAGATAGATAGATAGAGGGATATATAGATAGATAGATAGACAGACAGGCAGACAGACAGACAGACAGACAGACAGATAGATAGATAGATAGATAGATAGATAGATAGATAGATAGGTAGATAGATAGACAGATAGACAGATAGAAAGAAATTTCTATATATGGAAACTAATGGAAACATTTATTTACAAATCTGAAACTCACCTATTCTATCTCTTAGGGCCATCCGTCTCAATTTCCCTTGCAACTCTTGTCTGAAAGCTAGATTATTATTTTTTTCAGCAGTTGTTTTTTGTTTTGTTTTTGTTTCAGTTAGTTGCATTGGTATATGATGTTTGTTTGTTTGTTTTATCATTCTGATAGTCAATGAAAGAGCACTGAGACATGAAGATCTTCAATCAAGACTTAGATTAATAAGTATAAATTAATTAAACTAAATGGATGAGGAGGCTGGACATAGTCAGTGTATTTAGTGCAGATCCCCATTAGGATTTTATTTATTTATGGCCAGATTTTCTTACAGTGTCTGGTTCTAGTTCACTGATCATGTGGATTTCGCTCTCTTTCTGGGCTTTTAAGCTGGCCGCACTTGCAAGTCTGTACAAAGCCATATATATATTATATTAACTTTACTGCAATTAACTTCTGGTTGATAACCTCTACTTATATTCTTATATGTTATGCCATACATTACAGAATTTAATGGAAAGAAATCCTACTACTGACATTTCCAGGTTGTTAAAATACTATACACTTCGAAAAAATCAGGTATCTGTAGCTATTTTCCATAAAATAAATTGATTGAGATAATTTTAACATCCACTATTTTATAAGTTCTCTCAGTCTTCTTCTAAAAGCTGATTTTACATCTTTTAATGCTGTAAATAAATGGGTTTAATATGGGAAGAGCAGCCGTGTTAAAGAGAGCAAAGAATTTATTATAATCCAGGCTGTCCTCGGTTTTTGGCCTCTGGTATTGGAGGACCAAGGTTGTGTAGAGCAGAAGAAGAACCGTTAGGTGAGAAGAACATTTGTAGAAGGCTTTGCGTCGCCCACTGTTTGAACTGATCTTCAGTATGGCAACAATAATAAGAAAGTAGAATATGAAGTTGATAAGGAAGGGAATGAGACACAAAAAAATCATCCCTTCATAGAAGAACAAGGTCTCCAGAACTCTAGTGTCACTGCAGGAAAGTTTCATGATTGGCACAATGTCACAGAAGAAGTGATTAATTACATTGGATCTGTAACAGGAGAAACCTGACAGTAAAATAACAAAGGGCATGATATCTAAGAAGCCTATAACCCAACAGAAAATGGCCAGCGAAAGACAAACCTTTGGGTTCATGATCATTGAATACAGCAAGGGGTTACAGATGGCCACATAACGGTCAAAGCTCATCACTGTGAGCAGAACAGATTCATCATTAACAACAGATCCAAAAAAATAAGTTTGTGTAAGGCAGGTGACATATGGAATAGCTCCATTACCTTTTATAAAAGAAACAAGGATATTATGTAGCGATATGGTAGCAGAAATCATGTCAAAGATGGACAGGTTGGCCAAGAAAAAGTACATGGCAGTGTGAAGATGATGATCCAGGCAGGTCAGGAGAAGGATGGTCATATTACCACCAAGAGCGATGAGATAAAGGAAAAGAACCAAAATAAAGAATATAACCTGCGCCTCAAAGTCATCAGAAATCCCCTTAATTATGAAATGTGTCACCATAGTGTGATTTAGCTTCTCCATGTTTTTAGATGAATGTATCTCTCTGTGAGAAAGAAACATAAAAAAATTCATATTTAAACAATATCTTCTGAGACTTAGTGAAAGAAAATTGCAACAAGTTGTAATCCCACTAGATATCAGAACTCGATAACACGGGGCGCCAGCCTTAGTAAATATGGGCATTAAAATAGTTATTTAAATTGTGTAGTAAAGAAGCTAATTTCTCAAAAAAAGTGACAACACAAACAAGAGAAGAAAGCAAAATGCTGGATTTGGAAGCTGCGCTAAAACCCATTTCCTTTTATCTATGTTTGGATTTCATCGTGTTTAAGATGCTTTCAGTCAACTGATATTGTTAGAAAAATAACAAATTATATTATTAGATATGAACTGGAAGGACATTATTGATGTTGAACACACAGGGTAACTCCCTCTTGGGTGAGCAATTCTCGACTGAAGTAGAATATTTAAGAATAATAACAAAAATTTCAACTTTTTAACCAGATAAATGCATTTTGTTTTCTTTTTATCTGTTTTATCACTCACCTGCTCATGTTATATGTAATGGCTCTCTAGTAGGGAGTTAAGGTTTCCACCTAAATTCAAATATAATTTATTCTCATGCAAAAAAAAGTAATTACATTCTAGTGATGAGATTATTGCATTTCTTTTTCTTTTTAACAGTTATTAACTCTAAAAATCAGGGATCTTAAACTCTGGCAAACTACCCCTATACCTCTCTGAATGCAACAGATGGCCACAGAGTTATGGGAGTTAGATTTCAACAACATCTGGGGGGCAATGTTTGAGAAACTTGCTATAAATCTATTCTAATACTGCCCATCTTATTTGGTAGAAAACAGGTTTTGAGATGAAGAAAATTTAAATTAAATCATTTTAAAATAAGAAAAGTGTTTCAAAACTCTGGAGATACACCTGACGGACAGAAGTAAATACAAGCGTGTGCACAGAAACAGGTTTTATAGAAAAATAGGAACAGACAGAAACAGAAATTACAGGAGACACAGAGAGACAGGAGGAGACAAGACAAGACAGGAGTAGAGCTGCTCTAAATTTACAGAATCTAAGTCTTGGTTTAAAAGTGCACCTAATGTTTAAATAGACAGATTGCTTTATATGGACTAACCAAACGTTCAAAGAAGATGAACCTCCGGTAATAATATCAAATTATCTATTTCTTAAGTAGTATACCTGAAACAAACAAAAAAGATTGAAAACAATTAGAAAAAAATAGAAAGAACCCTTATATAACATTTACAATTTCAGATGAAAGAGATTCATGTGAATTGTGATTGGATTTCAGTCAGTCCACGACTCAATGAAACCCAGTGTTACGCTGCAAACAGCAGATAATACAGTGTAACAGACTAAGATAACTTGTGCCCAAAAAAGATACAATTGAGGAGATTTATCAAAGTGTCGTGCTCTGAAAAGTGTTTTTACAATGTAAAGGAGAAGTAAATGGATTTTACCTACTGATTCCAGTGTTGCCCATGGTCATCTGCAACCTTTAGGACACCATCTCCATCATTGTAACATATTTTTACCCAAACACACTAACTTAATATCACAGTTTCTCCCAAAAAAAAAAAAACAATACTGGTCCTAATTGTTCACAAAAGTAGAAAGAAAGACACAGATTATCTATTTTTTAATTTATGGTAAAATGAAGTGTATTTACAATGGGTTTGAATTGGATGTTCCTTATTCCTCCAATTAACCCCACCTAAACATAAAGATATTAAAAAAACAGAAAAACACTGCACCTCTCAATTTGTAGTGATTAGATCCCCAAATGACAGACAGTTTGAGAGTGTAACTAATCTCCTACTTTGTTATACGGTTCCCCTTAACCTGGTAAACCGGCTCCGTAGAATACAATACGTATAAATGATCGATTTTACATCATTACAGATTATTTAATAGTTTTACAAGACAGCTATATTATTGCCATTATTTTCTGTAAAAATACTGAGCATTTGTAATTTAAATATTTCAAATTAAAAATAGTAACCATTTCTTATGAATTACTACCCACGTCTGTCCATCCAGGATCAGAATCATGCCTTGAGAGTGTAATTAATTACCTCCCCCCAAACTGGTAAACCGGCTCCGTAGAGTGTAAATGGTCTGTCTTTATTTTACAGCAATTAGATTAGTAGCTTAACAACACTAATACACTTTGTAAACTTAATATTTTAGAGTAGATCATTTATTTCCACTTCCCTTCCACGTGTGTCAATCTGTTTCTCCTCTTCCTTTTCAGAATCAGAACTGTGACCTTATAAAGTTTCCTTAGTCTGACAGGATATTCCCGGAGGTATCACATTTCCTAAGAGTCTAATTGATACAACAGCCCTGTTATTTTAATGGATGTTTGTTACTTGCTGAATAAATAGTTACTGGATTGTCAAGATGTACCTTTATTTTCAGTACATATTTAACCCCTTCATGTGTAACATGTCATGATTCCCTTTTATTCCAGAAGTTTGGTCCTTAAAGGGTTAATTAATGCAGGGTCACTCAATTTACAGCAACTATGCCTCCTGTTTTTGGTATCATATTTAAAATGAATCATTGCAATAACTATCTGCATGATTTTAATGATTTTAAAGTAAACCATTGAAAACCATGCAGTATGTTTAAATTCCCATTATTGAAAGATTGAGAAATAAATGGCATTTCACCATATATTTAATCTGTTTGGTTGAAATTAGCGGAAGCTTTAACTGCTGAGAGCACAAATACATATTAGACGTCCACAGATAATTCCGAGGTCTGCTCTAACCTGTGATTATGGCGATAGTGTACGTTATTTTATACAATTATGGTAAACATTGGTGGTGCTTGATATCATGGTGTATGGACCTATGAAATGCTGTCAGTTTGGATCAGTATTATTCATTTTTTAAACAAGCAAGAACCTGTGACCTTTAACAAGTCTACCTTTATCACTCTGTTTCAGCCACATAGAAACACCTGTGAGTGTTGTTATATTGCTATTCATAATGTCAGGTGTTATTACAGCAGCAAGATTAGTTATTTAATAAAGTTGTAAGGTTGTTGAGTACAGTAGTGGAGCTAAGTTTAAGTTTAACCACTACATAGTCACCAGAACCACTACAGCTTAATATGCCAATGGAGGCTAGTAACACGTCTAATGTCAGTCACTCAGATGGCCCCTAGAGGTGCTTCCGGTATTAATGCTGTACATACAGCAGCACTGGCATCCAGCATCACTCTGCATGGAGCTGCAGAACATTCTTTGTAGAGATGCTTTGATTCAATACATCTCTACAAGGAGATGCTGGTTGCGTTTTGCTGCACATGCTCAATAGCCTCCCAATGCTTTCCTGTGATAAAACTTTGGATTGACTGAGATCATTAAGAAGCATGACCAGAAGTGTTCCTTTAAGGCTAAGTCCTCCAGCCTAACTACACCTAATATTGCAAACCCCTAAATGTCTCCTAGCCCCTCTTTCACCTTACCTAACCTCTTTATTAAACTTGACCTTATTAAAAGGGCATGGTGGCTGTGACAGAGCTCCCTGTACCCCGGCTGGGTACCTCAGCCAAAGGGACTGCTTCCTAGCTGGAACAGGGGAACCGATTGGGGGACTAGCTCTCAGTTCCCGCTGCATCTTCCACCAGTTGCGACAAGCTGGCCCAGGGCTTAACCTTTTCTCCACCCCCCATGTAACTGGACAACACTGGAAGTACAACTCTGACAATCCTTTATTGGTACACAGAGCTTTAATGCACGAGACTCCCATAGGGGTTCTCCACTCATCCAATACAAATCCTTTGTCCCAGGCAGGAGAGGGGGATGGATTACAGATAACCATCTCCCACTCTGGGAGATACCAACAGGATACTTAGTTACATAAATTAAAACATATTACACACAGAAGGGGGATAGGGGCTCAGAGCCCCAGGAAAGGGAGGGGTCACACAGGTAACACATATATCACTGGATAGCCCCGGGTCCCAACTAGGATCCCTGCAAATAGCGGGGCGATCGGATGTACAGAGCCCAAGAAAACCTTATACAAAGTCTGGGCTCGAGGCTCTGTACATCCCCGAAATTAGTTCAATGGGGTTGCTTTGCTTAGGCAGGTCAATTCAAACTTTATGCCTAAACCAAGCAACAACCAATCCAGTAAAAGGCGAAAAACCAGTTTGTGCCACTCAGCGCTCAGGGAGGAAAGGGGTTTCGCCACCCAATCAGGAGAAAGGGCGCAAAAACCATTTGATTGGGTGCTTCTTCTCTTATTGGTCGCCTGTGCCCCGCAGCGACCAATCAGCACTCCTTCGTGGCAACCTATCAGGAGAATAGCGCAAGGTTTGAATAGGAGCTCCTTCTCCTATTGGTTGGCACAGCCTTCCAGGTGGCTAGCGGGACTCTGCGGCTGTGAAGCTGACTTACAGCTCCAGGAATTCCGATGGGGCTCGCGCCTCTTAAGTAAAGGATTTATTATCACAGATAATTAAAACATGCAATCAAAATATATAGAAGGAAGTTTACAAAAAAACATAGCTAGAACTGCTAACAAACTGACTCTCAAAAGAGTTTCCGCCGTTACTCACTGCCAGGCTCGTAATCAATAAAGTGCTGGGGTGGCTGTCCTCAAATGATGTGGCTGGAACCGAAGTGCAGGCTTCCCAGAGCTGGAATCCAGCGTGTTTGTGCGAGGTACAGTTTGCCCCCTGGTGCCTACGTCTATGGTGCAAACGTTCTGATTGATTGGTGTGAACATTCTAATGGGGTACCCGGATGGTCCACATGAGCGCTCCCGAGAGCTGAGTAATATACAGAGAAATAATGCACAGAGATTGACACTATAAAGAGATACTGATAACTATCCTACACATTTAGGATCAATGTGATTGATTATTACACAGAGCTATATACAAAAAAAAATGTACACCTTTAAAAATCAAATCACTTTATTATGTTTTCAAAATCAACAAAACAGAAATGAATAACAATAATGCAATAGAATCAGTGGTAGAGTGTCACGGTTCTCACGATGACATCCAGACAAGGTCGCTCCAGAAGTGCCCAACAGACAATTTGAACATGAAGCCTTATGCATCCCAAATCTGCATTTCTGCCTCTAAGCCACTATTCAGTTCATGTTCCTGCCTATGTCCTATCCTGCCTTGTTGGAAGCACTAGGGGGCTGGACTTCACAAGGAGCTTTCACCTATCAATCAGTTCATTGACTCTGGTTCCTGTGTTAGTATTCATGATTCCAGTGTTCTCCAGTTGGCTCCTGACCTTGGCTTTCTTACCGTGTATCCTGACTTCTGGCATCCTCTGAATTTGGCTTACCCTTGACGATTCTCCTGCTTGTGTCCTTACCTGTACTGCGACTTAGAGCAATATCTTGCACAGCCCCTGTGCACAGACTCACAGGCCAGGTGAATTCTTAACTGACCACATTGGCCTGTGTTTAATTGCAAGGGTGAGAATAAATCTCTGCCTACCAGACTCCCAACTAAAGTAAGCTGTGACATAGAGGCTATTTAACATTCACTTAAATGACAAAGGCATAATACCTCACTTTTATATTATCTCAAAAGGCTGGATACCAAACATACCCCAACATTTTGGCACAAACACTAGTGCCTTTCTGAAGGGTCAATCACACTTACACATCCTCCATTGGTGTTTTAAATAGCTCCCTCATTCGAGCTGATAGCTATCAAGATAAAACCCAAATGAGGCTGGCCATGGCATCATCAGACCCAACCTTGCTTGATTAACATCTCCCAAAACACATACACATCTTGCTCAAAAATATGTAAACATAATAAAAAAGCAGTGACAGCAAAAAACTATAGAATAAACTCCCCACAAGCGTTACAGAATTTGCGCATGCTCACGTATTACTAATAGTATTTGGTTCTGTCTTAAACAAGGGAGTGCACATATCACAGGACTGGATTTACATCATGAGCACCTGTAGGCACAGATCTGTCAAGCACCTCCATTCAATAAAAAGAAAACCTACATATAGACTGTGCATTTATGTGTGTATAGTTTGTGTGTGTGTATATATCTGAGTGCATTTCTGTGTGTGTATATGTCAGGTGGAGTTTGTGTAGAATATGTATGTGCAGCAGAGTGTGTTTGTATCAGTGTGTTTGTATAAAAGTGTGCGTGTTAGTTTGCTTGTATTAGTATGTTTGTATCCGTTTGCGTATATTAGTATTATTAGTATGTTTGTATTTGTTTGTTTGTATCTGACTGTTTGCATTAGTTTGTTTGTATCAGTGTGTTTATCCCCTTAACGACGAGTGACGGACATTGTCCGTCACGCGGTAAAATTAACCCCAGATTGCCGTGATAGCGGCGATCGCAGGGTTAATGGTGCTCCGGTCTACCTCTGTATTAGAGGCAGACCGGGAGCACCCGATAGTGCTGCCCGAGCACATGTGCTCGCTCTGACAGCATGTCAGGAAGTTTTATCTACAGCGCCAAGGTAAAGCTATGGGGACCAGGTACACCCCCAGTTATGCTAATTTATTTATGCTGGGATGGGAAGAAGAAATTATTTTTAATAGCCCAGCATGGGGGACGGACCTGGTCACATACCATAGATACATTGATGATTTATTTTTTATTTGGAAAGGTTCACAGAATAATTTAGAGATGTTTTTAGATTATATAAATGAGAGTAACTGGGGCATTTATATAGATAGTGGTATTTAGAAAACTAAAAATTATTTCAAAAAGGTAGATGCTAATAGTTATGTCCTATACAACAGTGGACATTACACACCCTGGTTGAATAATATTCCAAAAGGGCAGTTACAAAGAATAAGAAGAAATTGTACAGAGAAAGAAGTTTTTGAGGAACAAGCCACTATCATTTTAGATAAATTTTCACAGAAAAAATATCCTGACGAATTACTAAAAAAAAAATTGGAAGAAGTTAAAATATTAGGCCAGGAGAGTATTATTTATAAAGAAAATAAGAGTATGGATTTCAATTCAGTACCTCTGGTCTTTGATTTTAACCATGATTGTAAAAGGATTAAATATATTATTAACAAGCACTGGCACCTTTTGAAAAAGGATAAGGAACTGGCTAATATAATTCCAAATAAACCTGCCATTACGTTTAGAGGAGCCCCTAATTTAAAATGAATGCTGGCTTTTAATCACCCTAAGGCAGAAATACCTAAAACCTTTTTAAGTACTAATAAAAAAGGGTTTTATTATTGTTGGAAATGTGTAGGTTGCAAGTGTAGTAAAAATAGGACGCTGAAGGGTATAAATAAATTTAAAACTAAATATAAACAAGCGGATTGTTATGTTAATGATTTTATAACTTGTTTTAGTAGATATTTTATTTATCTCTTAATCTGTCCGTGTGGGCTACAATATGTTGGTCGAACAATTCGTCCTCTTCATAAACGTATTTATGAACATGTTAACAATATTAAAAAAGGTTTCGAACAACATAGTGTGTCTGCACATTTCAAAAGATGCCAAAATAAGGATCCAAGTGGGTTAACCTTTTTAGGTATTCAAATAATAAATAAACCATGGAGAGGAGGGAATCATGTCTTAGATATAGGAAAAGAAGAAATGAAATGGGTTCATCAACTGCAGACTTTACAACCTAAAGGACTGAATATTGAATTTGATTTGTTTAATTTTTTATAATATATATTTCTTTACTACTATATTAATGTTTCTTCCTTTTCCTTCCCCTTTTTTTTAGTAGGTGAAATTATATTGGTAGTGCTACCATTTTCTTTTTATACATTTTAAGAAGTTTATATCTCTTTAAATATAATGTGATCCTAAATGAACGTCGGTTTTAGTAATATGATATTTTTTAAATATCTTGAATGAAGTGTGCTTTAAGATTGTTTTTTAAGTATGTTTTTTTTAAATATTTTTTCTAGATTATTTTTTTGTTTTAGTGATGTTCCTTTGAATACAATATGTTTTTAGATGAATAATTATGTTTTAATAAAATACCATGATCTTTTAAGAGATATGTATAATCCATAAAAATATGTGTGTATATAGATATTTATTACTACCCTGAATAGGCTATATGGATATCTGTTTTGCATCTAGAAAGAGACATTTAGGCGATGTGCCTTTTAAGTTTTTCTACTAAGAGACTTAATAAGGACCAATCAACTCAATTAATCTGGCAATTCTGTATGAATTAAATGGTTATTAAACTGACACAGATGCCAGACCCAGAACGTGATCCGAAGAAGCCGCTTAGGCGAAACGCGTCATCACGTTTTCAGACGCACGACGTCAGGACGCATTGAAAGAAGCTCGTATTCCCTGAGAGATCCACATGCCGTTCTGGTGCCCGTTAAAGACCACAAGTACAAGTCAGCGTGTCAGGAGGGTCTGAGGACTGTGGCTACAGGGATCAAGCTTGTGTTTTTTTGTTTGTTTTTTTTGCTACAAATAAAGGCTTGAATTTTATCCACTGCCGTCCTGCCTGTGAAATCGTGGTCCTGCATCCTGATATATCTGGGCTATTAAAGTGAGAGCAGACTTTTACTGCTCCTCTCTTGTGAGTTGATTGGTTTACTTTGTATTTTTCTTATTTACAGATTTACACTATATCCATTTTCCTTTTCTATCTCCCCCCTGTTTTTTTTGTCTGAGTTACCCAATGTTTGGGAAGACATATTCAAGTCATTTATGTAAGTGTTTTTTTATACATTGTATCACTTGGACAATTTTTGGAAGATACACTGTTTTGTGATTTTGCACTTTTTGACCTGGCTTTGCACTTTATGTATATAATATATGCACAATGATGTATACATGAACCACTATCCTTAAAGGCACAGCGCACTTTTTTTCTATGTTCGGTAGTTTGTTCATTTTTAAACTACCGAACTAGACCGACCTCTAGCCCTGATTCTATGGAACTGTTTTGGGCATGGGACCATGCGGGCAGGTGGTCGGTCAGTCAAACAAAAGACTTCCAAGAAATTCCTGAACCCCTGAACTGATCTGAGTGATTTTTTGATATGTTGGTCACCCAGATCAGGGCTATCATGGGATGTAACTTTTATGTATTTTTAGGGTACTTTTGGGGTGTTTTGGAAAAAGTGTGTTTTCTGTGGTTGGAGATAGTTGGATTAGATTAGTACAGTTCCTGATCCAATTATCTCCCAGGCTCAGATTAGGGATTATCTGATTTTGTGTGGGAGTGTGCTGGAACCGAGAGCCAATGTAAATATGTAATTGTTTCTACTGTGGTTTAAGGCCAGTCTGCCATTAAAGTGTTTCAGCTTGTACTCCCAGAACTATGTGTCATCTGGTTACTGGGAGGGGAAAGGGCTACTCTTTTATCACTGTTCCAGTGTAGAGGATTCAATGGGGAAAGTCCTTGTGAGGACCTGAGCTCCCAGGACTGAGTGTCGTCCAGTACCTGGGGGTGTCTAGAGCGAATTCCCCATTCGGCTCCAGGAGAGAGCGGTTTCAGGGCCCCTGTCAAGCCACTGTGACTGTGGGTAGAAGTGCTGCAGTTTGTCTCCTGTTCCAGCTAGGAAGTGGTCCTTGCAGAGGTACCCAGCCGGGGTACAGGGTGCTCCACTATAATATTGTACAAAATACATTGTACACTGTGTGACACCAAAAAAAAAAAAACACCAAAGGTTTACATGATCATGTATTCAATTAAAGTTTCACATGACAATTGACTTTCAGCTGATGCTGAATTATTAACATCTAGTTTTGGTTCAAATACTCTTTCATTTGCACTATATATAACTGTATAATACTATGATTGATATATTGATATGTTTATGTATATATAGGTATATGTGTATATATGTGTATGTGTATGTGCCCAAACTATGACCAGTGGTGTCAAATGCATTAATACATTACTTGACTGATATAATTAGAACAGTCACTACTTTTTAAATTCCCTCAGCCTTCTTTTGAGAGCCAACTTCACATTTTTATTTTTAATGCTGTATATAAATGGGTTCAATATGGGAAGAGTAGCCGTGTTAAAGAGAGCAAAGAATTTATTATAATCCAGGCTGTCCTCGATGATTGGCCTCTGGTATTGGAGGATGAGTGTTGTGTAGAGCAGAAAGAGCACCGTTAGGTGAGAAGAACATGTGTAGAAGGCTTTACGTTTCCCACTGCTTGAACTGATCTTCAGTATGGCAACAATAATAAAAAAGTAGAATATGAAGTTAAGAAGGAAGGGAATGAGGCCAAAAAGAATCATCCCTTCATAGAAGAACAAGGTCTCTAGATTATTAGTATTGCTGCAGGACAATCTCATGATTGGCACAATGTCACAGAAGAAGTGATTAATTACATTTGATCTGTAACAGGAGAATCCTGACAATAAAATAACAATGGGTATGTTTTCTAAAAAGCCTATAATCCAACAGAAAATGGAGAGCAAAAGACACACTTTTTGATTCATGATCATTGTATACCGCAAGGGGTTACAGATGGCTACAAAACGGTCAAAGCTCATCACTGTAAGAAGAACAGATTCATTATTATTAAAAGATCCAAAAAAATAAGTCTGTGTGAGGCAGGTGACATATGAAATAGCTCCATTACCTTTTATAAAAGAAACAATGATAAAATGTAGAGTTATGGTAGCGGAAATCATGTCAAAGATGGACAGATTACCCAGGAAGAAGTACATGGCAGTGTGAAGATGAGGATCCAGGCAGGTCAGGAGAAGGATGGTCATATTACCACCCAGAGTGATGAGATAAAGGGACAGAACCATAATAAAGATAATAACCTGCACCCCAGGGTCATCAGAAATCCCTTTAATATTGAAATGGGTCACCATGGTGTGATTTAGCATCTCCATGTTTATGTTCTAAGTATTTCTCTGTAAGAAAGAAAAATAAAATATATCTAAGTCACGTCTATCGTTTGATAGCTTTTATTCTTGAGCTTCCAATTCCTCATGTATGCATTTTCAAAGTTCTGCTTTTTCTTTCCTTCTGGAAGATCAAACATAGTATTTTGAAGACTTAATTAATAATATAAAATAGGTTTGTTTGCATATGTATTTATGTTGCCGTGACTGCTATGACTGAGAAATGCAAAACGTTGGGTGCTGTTATTTATCTTGCACTATAAATAAAGAATAGAAATAAAATATCACAAGGTAAGATACTCATTTAACTACAGTAGTAGATTAATTTATACAGCACTGATAAAAACTAAATCCAGTTCAACACAAAAAGACACCCCAGTGTCATGTCACTCCTTTACACTATTATTAATGTTAAAAAACAAAAATATAGAAAGGTGATGGTGCACACAGTGGTTGAATGTTTCCTCAGAATACAATACAAAGTAAACAGGGGTGCCAAAAAGGTAGAACCCCAGATGTTTTACATCTACAGCTTCCATGATGAGTTGGCTCTAAACTGTAACTGCACTTCACCCAGCTGAAGGAACGGATGAGAAGCTTGGTACTCTAATAGCTCCTCTGGATCACCACCTGCTTAGGTTATCTTCAAGCAAGTAATCAGGAACAAAATGATAGCTTAAAACTTAGCTTTATTAAAACTAAACAAAAACATAAGAAGCATATAAAACAGAATATCACAGGGCATCTGATACAGGCACAATGTGTTTCAGCCTTCTCCTTGGTCTTCCTCAGGGGTGTTGTGGATAAATAACCTAAAGTATGTTCAAGGGAAACCAGATTTGATAAAAGGTTGATCTTAGGATCACACTTTGGGGTAAGGGTGTAGTTTACATCTCTTCTGTCCTGACTACACCCTCTTAACTAGTTGGTCTCCAAGGCTAGGTCAGATTTAGAAAACATGGTCATAGTTAGACACAAAATGGTGCAGGGACTTCCTGTTATGTTACCTGGGATGTATGCATAGGTCATATTCCGCAGGAGAAGGTCCATCCTATAGGGAGGGCCGTAGGGTAATAGTAACTCACTACATGGACAGTTCTGCTACAGAGCATGGAGGTATTTATGGGTTTATAGGAAGACAGGGGCCTATGTGTGAGGCAGAATTTGGCTGGGGTACTACTTCTGTTATTGCTGGATGTTTACTTGGCAGTTACAAGTAAACATCCAGCATATCTCTGCTGCAGTGACATTGAGAGATTTTAGAACATAAGGAGGTTGTGGTCCTTGGGACCAATTATACTGGGCATACATGTAAATTTCCTCAGAATTCTGTTGCATATACTGTGGGCCTCCACTACTCTTACCGCCCTTCCCGTAGGCTACTACCATTAGAGTTGGTATCTGGTCTCCATCTACGGTGTTCCATGCCTTGTAGAGGTATTTCTTTCTAATACATCTAAGGGGGTAGGGACTGCTACCAAACAGGATTCTATAGCATGCTTGGTGCTGTGCAGAGGGTTGAGGCAAAAAGAGGTTAGGTTAAAAGCTTCTGCTATCTGCATCCACATGTTCCCTTGCCATACCTCATTATCTTTTAGTATTAGATCTGAGTAACATAAGCTAATAAAACACACAATAGCAAAGGATATGAAGGTTTTATGTTGGAGGATCAGTTGGTGAGACTTGTTTAGAGTGGCTGGCGTGTATCAATGTTGGCTTTTCCTCTAGCTTCACTGAGGTAGCTGTAGTCATGAGCACTTGGAATGGGCCGACAAATCTTGGATCAAGTCCTTTTCTCGTGTGCCTTTTTATCACCACCAAGTCACCAGACTGTAATTTATGGGTAGCTGGACTGGAATCCAGATCTGGAATAGAGTCAAACACTTGTTTATGTACCTGCCCTAACCTTTCATGGTGGGCCTGGACATAGGAGCTCATGTTACTGTGTTGCATTTGGAGTGCCTGGGGAAAATAAACTCCTGTCTTTGGGGCACATCCAAACAGAATTTCAAATAGAGACATACAATGTCTAGGACAGGGGGTGAATCTCATAGAGAAGAGCACTAGGGGAAGACCTTCAGTCCAGGGTTTCCCTGTCTCTTGCATGGCCTTTGCAATTTTATTTTTTAGACTGCCATTTGCCCTTTCTACTTTCCCACTATTCTGGGGGTGGTAAGGAGTGTGGAAAGCCTGACTAATCCCCATTGCTTGCATTATTTCCTGCACTATTTCCCTGGTGAAATGGCTACCTCTGTCACTTTCAATCACTTCAGGTACTCCATATCTACATACCAGTTTCTTCAGAAGCTTACTTGCTGTGACCTTCACTGTGGCTTTCGACACTGGGTATTTCTCAGGCCAACCTGAAAAGAGATCAATGCACACCAACACATATTTATACACTCCTACCTTAGACAGTAGAATATAGTCTATCTGCAGTCTTTCAAATGGGTGAAGTGGCCTGGGTATGTGTTTACCTGATGTTTTGAGAGCCTGTCCGGGATGGTTCCTAGCACAAATCATGCATGCCTGGGTGTGCTTAGCTGCTACAATGGTAAACCCAGGTGCCACCCAATGGGTGTTTACTATGGAGTTCATGTTCATTTTGGACAAATGCTTTGATCCATGGACCATCTGGTTCATCATAGGGTATAGAACTCGTGGTAGACATTTTTTACCTTTTCTCTACGTCTTGTCATCAGGTTTTGCATCATGTTTCCTCCAGAGATCTTGTTCTTCTTTGCTTGCTTCTGCATGCTCAACAATATATTGTAGTCAACAATCTTATCTGGAAGGACAACCTGTAAAGAGGTATTACCTGAGGGTGTGGAAGGATGAAGTTGAATTGCTGCTTGCTTGGCAGCTTTGTCTGCTCTGTGGTTTACTCTTGTAATTTCATCTGTGATCTTCACGTGAGCTGCCACCTTGATGATGCGTTCTTGAGTGGGTAGTAGGATAGTGTCCATTAAAGCACTTACGGCTTCAGAGTTCTTGAATGGAGTTCCTGCTGAGGTGAGAAAATCACGAGCCCACCATATAGGACCAAAATCATGGACTATACCAAAGTCATAGCGAGAATCTGTGTAAATAATAGCTGTCTTACCAGAGGCCAGTTTGCACGCTTCAATGAGTGCCTTCAGCTCAGCCTCCTGTGCAGAGCAGTGAGGTTCAGCTTTAATTACCTCATGGTTCAGCTTTAATTACCTCATGAGCAGAGACTACAGCATTTCCAGTGTGAAAATTGCCCTTCTCATCAGTATATCTGGAACCATCTACAAAAAACTTAAAGTCTGGATTAGACAATGGAGAATCAATTACATGCGAAAAACCTGTGGTCTCTTGTGCCATTAATGCTGCACAATCATGGGGTACCTGAGCTTCAGCTAACTCATCTGGTGACAGAGAATTTACAAAAAGATGAGTAACACTTCTCTAACTACTCCCCTCTTTTAAATCCATCGGAAGCAATGTAGATGGATTTAGCACCATGCATCTCTTCAGGGTGACATTACAAGGCATAAGTAGGGTACACTGCATCCTAAGATGCCTTGCTGTTTGTATTTGTTTGGGCTGGACTTGTGACAAGATACTGTTAATGTCATGTGGGGTGTAGATGGTAACAGGTTTGTCTAGGACAATGTCTGTAGCTTTGTCCAGTAGAGCCGTAACGGCAACTACTGCTTTAACACAAGAAGGGGCACCTCTAGCAACAGGATCTAACCTGGTGGAGTAGTATGCAATAGACCTTTGTTTGTCACCATGGTCCTGTGTAAGGACAGCGGTTGTGTAACCAGCTTGCTTAGTGCAAAACAGGGAGAAGGTATTCCTGTAATCTGAGAGACCCAGTGCCGGGGCTGAGGTGACAAGAGTATAAAAGGCTTCCTCTGCTTCATGAGTTAAATGAAAGAGGCTATCATACAAGGGCTGCATGTAGAGCCATGGACGACAATAGGAGACTAGGCCCAGGAAAATACATAGCTGGGTTAGGTTGTGTGGAGTTTTAATCTTTTCAAGTGCATGTTTCCTGTCTTCTGTGAGATGTTTTGTGCCATGGGAAATACAATGTCCTAAAAAGATAACAGTGGGAATACATGCCTGTAGCTTTGCACGCTGCTCGTGTCAAGAATTTTAGTAACGACAGTGTGTGCTCTGTACGTGATTCCTGATCTGGGCATAATAAAAGCAAATCATCAAAATATTGTAACAACACAACATCATATGCCCTTGGCCATGCTTCTAGAATTTGGGCCATTGCCATGCTATGCATCGTAGGTGAATTTTGAGCACCTTCGGCCAAAACTGCCCATGTGTATTGTTTGTTTTTAGGTGTAAATGCAAAAATAAATTAACTGTCTGGGTGCAAGGGAACAAAGAAGAATGTATTTGCCAAGTCAAAGACAGTAAACACCTTAGAGGAAGGTGGAATCTGTGACAACAGTGTATCAGGGTTGGGAATATTGGGGGCAATTAGTTTGGTCACGTCATTAATCTTCCATAAATCATGTACCATACAATAAACCACAGGTTTTCCTTTCTCCTGTTTCTTCTTAATGGGGTACAGGGGGTATTACAAGTGGAGGGGGTGGCAACAATTACACCTGCCTGTAATAATTAATGTATAGACTGTTAAATGGAATCATTTTTTGCTGGACTAAGAGGATATTGTTTCTGACAGGAAGGGGTGGCTCCTGGTAGGATATTCACTTTGACTGGGGGCACAGAGAGTCTGCCTGTGTCTGTCTTCCCTATGGCCCATAAGAAGTCAGAGACTGAGGTCAGGTTAACAGTAAGTTTAGTCACGGGGCTGGGCATTGTAAGAGTTGATAGGATATTGGCAAGGGGTATCAAGCAATTGTCCTCTAGGGGCAGGGACAATAATACCTCTCCAGACGGACTGAACATTGCATTAATAGCAGACAGAATATCACTGCCTAGCAAATTGACAGGAGCACTAGGGCTGACAAGCAATCTGGTAAAGAGAGAGGTAGACTCATGGAGCTTCAGCTTCTTCTGGTGGGTGAGTAATATATCTGCTAGCTGTCCATCTACACCTACACATGACAGGACATCATCTGATTTTTCATAGGGAAAAAATTATTTTTCCTGCACAACAGAACGGACTGCTCCAGTGTCTAGCAGAAATGGGACTATTCTATCATTTGGTAATATAACATTAACAATGGGAGAGGGTCCAGCTATGTCGGGAATAGTTAACGTGTGCAGGGACACTGGGTTGTCAATTTTTTTTTATTGGGGTGGTGGAAGCTGAGTGTCACAAGAGTCATCGGAACTGTTCTGCAGGTTCCTACTTTTAGGAGGACATTTACAGTTGCGCTTAATATGTCCCTTTCTCCCACAATTCCAACACTCAACCTGTCTCCATTATGCACCTGATCTGGGGGAAGGTAATGCCATAAGGGGTGTACTCCTTTTCCTGTTATTTAGGTTGGCTTCTACACCCATTGCTACTTTGACTAGGGAGCCATGGTCAAGGTTTCTCCACTCTGGTCTAGCATTTTGGAGACCTGTCCTTATGGGGGCATGGAGACCGTCCATAAAACAATTTATCAAACGTTGTTTCTACAGATTTATGCTTTCCTTGTGCGATGTCTCCCAGTTTATGAGCCAACTCCTCTGTTTTTACTTTTGCCCAATCTTTAAGGGCAGTAACATAAGATTTCCCTGAAGCCGACTTAGATCTAAACAAGTATTCAGTTTTAGGGGATTGGTCTCTCCCATTCCCCTTTTTAAATCCTCTTCATGGACATTGTAACGGATCGCCTGGCACCCCGACTGGGTACCTCCGTTAAAGGATGCTCCTAGCGCTTCCTGAGGACTCCAAGCACTCTGGCAGACACCACAATCACCAACCGGAGAAACAAATAAATTCTCCCAAGCATATGAATGTTGTAGACAGTTGAATAGGAACCATACGAATAGGTTTACTCTCCTAGCAGTCAAACTGGAACCTGGTTTTTAATTACAGCCTTTCACATACAGGACCGCCCACAGAGAGGTATAAAACAACCAATCACATATCAGTTACATCCCACATATTCCCTCCCCTTATCCTGAGAGGAAACTCAATTACATATACAGTTAAAACATACTTTCTACCCAACTTTCAGAACTCTAAAACTATACATCACATTCACATAAAATTACATATTCACAATCAATCCATTCAGGGGAACAACATATTAAAAAATGGCATGAATCCGACCAGGGGTTCAAAAGTTAGTAAAAGTATCTTTTAGGCCCTGGCTGGCACATGGCTATCTGGCTCAAACAGGTTTTACAGAGCCCTCTATCCTGGAGACAATGGGGTTAAGTAATCCAATTATCCGGGGATAGAGGCAGACTCCATTGAGCAAATGGTTGCAAAAAGACATAAAACACTTTAAAATACATAAAGTCACCTTTTACACATAACACACAGACATTTCACATATCCCCAGATAGCTGGGATCTGAGTGCACAAAACTACCGAATAGCGCTCAGATCCTATTCACACAGTTCAATTGCCATGGAGCCGAAGTCTTTAACTACCCGAATGGGCTCCATGGCATAGCTATCTGGGTTAACACATTCACATAAAGTCTGGTCCATAGTCCAAAGGCAAGAGGCGGGCAAGCAGCCCCCTCCAAGGACACGTGGCGAGGTCGGTTTCGCCACAGACATCAGTATACTGTGCAATTATTCTTGTCAGGACCGGTCCTGCTTTAAGATCAAGTATTTGCTTTAAGTCCACCCAACTGCACTGGTAAGTAGCTTGGATTGTGGATAGGGATTGGACTAAGGCTAATGGGGCTTTTTCTACATCTGGCAACTGTTGAATTATAGCCAGTTGTTCACTTGGGGTCCATGGTTTATACTCTTCCCACCACTGCACCCCGGATTCACCCTTATTAGGACCCTTGCTCTATCCTTGTTTACCTTTAGTCTGTTTAGGGGTGCCCCCTGTTGCTCCCTCTTGTTCTGGTTCAGTGTCACCAGGGTAATTATAAGTTGTTCCACTACATAGTATAACTGGAAAATGAGTCTCTGGTACTTGGTCACTTGATTGATCTCAGGGTGAATTAAATGATGTAAAGGGGACCACACCTAGGGCAAGTCCAATATGGCTTTTGGGTGACAGGGTTTACAGTAGACATGTGGGTTTATTCTTTAGGTACTGACGTAAGGCTCCTTTTTGGAGTTTTCTTGATTAGATGACCCTAAGGGTCCAAAACATTGATAATGAGGAATTAGTTTCCTAGTGGTTTCTCTACAACCACAAGTAGTTTATTCAACTGCAGTGTCATGCCATTTTTGGGCTACTTCTACCAAATTATTATCGTCTAACTATCTTCTATAATTGGCCATGAATTATTTCCATATCTGGGAGTCCAATGTGCCCTCTGATGGCATGCCAGCTTTCTTTAATAATTTATTTATTTATTTAGTAGCTCCTTGTCCCTTATGATGTTTCACCATAGTCAGGGCTATAAATTCCTTCTGGGTACTTTGTAAGTTACCCATCTTATATCCTATAAGGAGTAATTACTCCCTGTAAACAGTGTTTAAACACTTAGGACCACTGCAGTGGAATTTTCACAGTATTTGTCTTCTTAATCTACACACAAATCAGGAGATTTGACTTGGAGGATCCTGACACTAATTAGAAAAAATGGCAAGGCAAGCAATAAAGATGACTTGAACCCCACATATATATTCTAATATTTCTTTCACAATACATTCTATCTGAACATAATAAACCACAGAAAACAAGTTCTTGAGGAGGAGACATTTTTAAATCCTTATTCTTCTGGATATAGGACCCAGAGAGTACACTAGAGAGTGAATCTAGTATAGGTAGAAAAATAAATACTTTTTCTTACCTGCTGCAGCTGTTAGATTCACCATCTAAGACTCTGTAGTCCCCTGTCTTGGTACGAATGGGTATTTGTCCCGGGTCACGGCACCAAATTGTTGTGAATAATAAACCCAAAGTATGTTCAAGAAAAATCAGGTTGTTGAAATGAGCAATCGGAGAAGCAATAAGACACACACACAATGTGAATCAAAAGATCTCCTCTGGTTTAATTGGGAGAGCGTACAGATTATACAGAGAAATAGCTCCGTGCAAAAATAAATGCAGAACTAGCTATATTTACAAAGGTCACAACACACACAATTACTGGAAACTCGCTAAATAAAGAGGAAAATGAGGGCAGCTGCAAAGTTTAGTTGAAAGCAGCAGGGCGTCATAACAGATAATACCAAAATGTGTGTGTATGTGCAAACAGCTAAACCAGATTAAAGTTCATCTTCTGAAAATATAAAGCGAATCTCTATCCAAGTTAGCCAATTTTAAACAGACTGGACATCTGGTCATCTGTAGCTTGAGCCTTGGGTCAGAGGTGTCTTCCTTCACAGGGGCATGCGGGCTAGGTGCCACTCGGACCACCTTATAAACCCCATCTAATAATCATAATTAATCCCATCTATGTATACTTGATCCATAATCAATATTTATGGATACCTTTACATCCAACCTTTTTCCGCTTACGTGTGGCGATTCCTCAGTCCTCCAGGATCCACAATATGGCAATACAATAAGGCTTCCTGTAAAAGTCCAGACCTCTGGACCTCTTGAAGATTACCTAAGCAAGTGGTGATCCAGAGTTCCTATCAGGGTACCAAGCCTCTCATCCATTCCTTCAGCGTGGTAAAGTGCAGTTATAGTTTGGAGCCAATAAAATGTTGAGATTTTTCAAGAACCAACTATTTTGTTTTAAATGACTTAATTTTCTACACTATGATATATTTTTTTGTGTATTTCACAGGTTATATAACCAGTTCGATACCATAAAGTCTATTTATTTAATATTAAATCTGAAGTAACTTCAAACTATTGTGTGCACCGTCATGTTTTTTATATTTTGGTTTTGAAGATATTCATTAGAAGATATTTGCTGAAATTCGATTAAAGATGATTGTCAGAATGCTACATGATTCAATCCCACTAGATCACTAGACTGCCAGATTGCACAGGGAGACAGCCATAGTAAATAGTTGTAACCCAACATTCTAATTATGAGATCAGAGAAAGCCTTTATCCATTGCCATAGAAAGAGAGTTTATATTACAGGTACAGTACAATAAGTGTAGTTCGAGGAACACTACAATATATATATGGTTTGGTTTTTTTATAACAATTTAGTAGATAAACTTGCATGTCATTTTTTTTTTTTTTTGCATACAGAGTAACATCGACACACGTTTAAAGATAAAACAATGTATATAGAGATAATATATTATCTAAATTTATAAAGTAAAGCTCTCTAGATACACCTGACAGACACAGAGGTAAATACAGACGTGTACACAGAGAGGTGATTGACACAAAGATAGGAACAGGCAGGGACAGAAAATAAAGGAGACACAGGGAGACAGGACGAGCCTGAAGGAGACAGGACTATAGAGGACAAGACAGAACTAGACAGGATGAGACAGAACAAGACAGGACAAAACTAGTCAGGATGAGACAGGATGAGACAGGATGAGACAGGACGAGACAGAAGTAGACAGGATGAGACAGAACTAGACAGGACAAGATAGGACAAGACAGAACTAGACAAGATAGGACAAGACAGAACTAGACAGGACAAAACAGGACAAGCAGAACTAGACAGGATGAGAACATTAGAGACAGGACGAGACAGGAGTACTGCTGTTCTAATTAATTTTCAAAAGGCTGTAATATTAACCCCTTAGTGACCGCGGACGTACAGGGTCTGCGGCCAAAATGAGCGCTGGAAGCGATCGTGTATTACCTCCCCACACTGCCGGGCACCCTAGTGATCACTTCCGATGCTCTGCCTGTACTGAGGCACTCAGTAATAGTAAAAATAATAATAATAATAATAATAATAATTAAAAAAAAAAATCTATTAAAAAAAATGAACCCTCTACCCTCCCTCTCCCTTCACACCCCTCTCCTTCCATATCTATATATTGTATGTATATATATCATCATACTAAGTGTATTTTTTATTAATATATACATATTTATATAAAAATATACTTAGAGTAAAATTACACACGTGTATATATATATATATATATAATATTTGAAATAACTATATATATTTTATATATATTATTATAAAATTTAAATAATTAAAAAGAAATAAAAAACTAAAAATAATAATAAAAAAAGAAACACAAAGCAATTTAAGAATACATGTTCTGAGAACTTTAAGGGTTACTGCCAAAGAACACCCCGATATTCTCAGTTCCTGTTATGTGTTACTGCCAAAGAACACCCCAATATTCTCAATTCCTGTTAGGTGTTACTGACAAATAACATTCTGATATGTGTTCAGCAACATCTCCTAAGTACAGTGATACCACCTATGCATACCTTTGTTGGGTTGTTTGGGGGGGTGCAATGCCAAACTTTTGACATGTGTTTTTCACAAGCTACTGTATCAAAACAGTACAGTAGCTTTAACAAAGGGACACTTGTATAAAAATTGTCTATATACAAGTGGTACCCTTTGTTCATCAGGGGGAATATCAGGTCTCAGACAATCTTGACTGTTCCAATATGTTCTGGGCAATATGGAGGGTCAAGGTGGCTATCCTTTCCCTCATACACCCTAGAAGGTCTGAGTGTACTCAGTCTTGCTCTCACAGAGCTTATACACCTTTACACCATACCTAGAGCGCTTGTAAGGAACTTTCTGCTTGAATCCCAGCCTTCCCTTATACTTCATCAGGGATTCATCCACGCATATATTCCTTCCAGGTGTATAAGCCTCTGCAAACCTGTCATGAAATGTAGAATCATTTCCTACCTCTTCCTCGACATACACTGGAAGTAAATGTGGATAGAGCAGATGGGGGCTACGTGTGGAGGGCTTCTCTTTAATGCTATCAGCATAGTCCATGCCCAGGATTTCTTTTTCATTGTGGCACATCGATGAGGGCCCATTGCTGCTTTGCCAAAAAAGACTCAAGCTTAGAAGTACGGAACTGATCGGCATATAAATTAGTTTGGGTGACAATGTTCCCCAATACATCATCATCCAGAAACACCTACATGAACTGTTGGGGGTTAAATCCACATCCAAATTAATGCCAGGATTTGCAGTAAAGGATGGGATGTCTGGCCTCTGGCGATGAGGCACTACCCACTCATCAGCAGTACTGCCAGCTGGAGACCATCAGCATGGTCTCCTTCTGGCAGGGGGACTAGCAGCCACAGATACAACATCACTAGATACATCAAAAGCAGCAGACACTGGACCTAGTGATGTATCTGAGCACCTGGCAGGGTCACAATCAGGGTCGGAGTCAGACATAGACACATCAGACTCTAACGCAAGGATGGCATACTCCTGCTCAGCGCTATACGACCTCTGTGACCTCTGTGACATGATCACAATCACTTTACTTAGTGATCTGTCACAAAAAAAATCACTATAAAAATTAACTTCTAAAAAAATGCACAGACAGCAAAAAAGTGCTACTGTTCAAGAGCCAGTGATTTATAGTGATTGCTGGCAAGATAGGGGTTAATGGCTCTGAAAGGAGCCTTTGGGTCTCACAATTCTACAATTCCCTACCTAAAACTACCTAAATCTCTCTACCTAAATGCAGATCTCTCCCTCTCACTAAAACACGACTGAAGAGAGGGAGGGAGATTCACACTGACCAGAGTCAATATTTACTAATATTGACCTGACCAGACAAATGGGGATCATAGTAATTGTAACGAACGCTGGTATTCCATTCCCCATTCATTCAGTTCCTCCTGAACTGCTAGGTATTTAGTGATTATAGCACGCAGTTCGGATACTGATTCCTATGTTCCAAGGAATCAAAGTACAGCATACAAGTAATTTCAGCAGTTCAGCAATCCCTTCCCCAAACATCAGTCAAGGCTAGATGAAGGGTACAACTCTGACTATCTTTATTGGTGTGCAGTTTTTATGCATAGCCCCATGCAAAGGGGTTTCTAACACAACATCCCTCCCATGATCCTCTGTGTCTGAGAGAGAATTCAGTCCCTTCTCAGGTACAGCAAATCTACAATTTCCAACCTCCCCCCCCCTCCCCACACCCACCTTTTAATATTTTAAAAGGGGTTAAATAATTGCACTGAATGTCCTAGTTTACACCCCCCATTCGTCTTTGAAGCTTGGACTCCAGCAGAGCTTTCTGTAGGGTGTGTCCTGGATGTCTGCCATATGTCTTGCTTGCCATAGGAAGTCCTTTGATATGGTAATGTTCAAATCTCCCAGAAACAGGGGGCCCTTAATTCAATACCATATCCAAAAGAGACATTTGCTTAACCCAATTATCCCCCAGATACATATAGGAACCCCCAAAATAAACCAAGTCTTTTCACATGCTTTTTACAAGGCCCACATGTAGGCATGGCCCTCAATGATGGCGTTTTATCACAGTAATAATAAATATTATAATAGGGGCAAGCTCTGAGTGGATGACCCTAGCCTGCCTCTATGATGAGGCAGGCTAGGGTCACCCCCAGAAGCCCCATGATGCACTGCCTTTAGAAAGGCAGTGTCATATTGGAAGCCACATGGATGGGGTGGGAGGATTTTATTTATGTTCATTCTTCTTATTTTTTATTTATTCTTCTTTATTCTATTTTTTCTTGTGCTTACGAGACAACTCTTGCTTAAGGTACGTACAGTACTATAACATTACCAAGCATGACATTCAATCAGTCTATAGATTTCTAATATTTTACTGGGTGTGACAACTGCTGCATATCTGTACTGTGTGAGATCCACTAAACAAAAATATAATTTAAGTCTTCACTGAGTGCCTCGACCCCTCAAGGCACTCAGCAAACAGGCAAAGCATTGGAAGCCTGCCTGATGGCTTCCGATGCTCTGTTACACTGCCGGGCGCCATGTTGGGCAATCCGGAAGTGATCTGACAGTAAGGAGAGGTATTGCAGGATTCCTCGACATCGAGACATAGCTGCAATACCCTTAGAGCAGCTGGAAGCGATCACAATGGCTTTCAGCGCTCATATTTGTCGCAGACATACTAGGTACATCCACTGTCCTTAAGGACCATTTTTGGATGGACGCATCTAGTACGTCCGCGGTCCTTAAGGGGTTAATGTTGTGAAGGACGATTGCATGCACTGAATCTGCCGATTTTACTGGTTTCCATAATGATTTCTATGGTTAAATGTCATAGGAAAACTAAAAATCTCCTAATATGAAATAATACTGAGAGTCGTTCACAAAAAAATTTAAAAACAGACACAGACAATTAGGAGTTTTTTCATTTAATGGTGAGATGAAGAGGATTTGGTTTGGATGTTTACATCCCTCTATTTTTGTACTATTTCTTTTTAAATTAGCTCCCAACACACCACATTGTTTAGTAATTAGATTCATTGTTACATGGGTCTCCCAAGCTGGTAAACTAACTCCCAAGTATAAAATGAGATTTTAAATGGTTTGTTTACATCAAAGATTCCAGCTATGAGTTTTAACTGATATAACAGCTATAAGAAAATCTCTGAAAATATTGATAAACTTTGTAATCTAAATATATCAGCAATAATGTAACAATCTCTTTCCACTTACCTGCCACATCTGTCCACCTGTGTTTACTTTCAGAATCAGAACCGAGACCCTATAAAGGTTTCCTTAGTCTGATGGGATATTCCCAGAGGTATCACATTTCCCCAGAGTCTAATTGATACAACAGCTTCTATTACTATTATGAATGCTTGCTGAATGAATATAGACAGCATTAGTTATTGGACTATCAGGATGCAAATTGATTTTCAGGGCAAATGTAATTAACAATGACTCAATTGAAATGCAGCATGTGTGCTTCCTGTTTTAGATGGGAAACCAAATATATGTATAAAATTGATTTTTTAAATTCGAGCTCTCGAATGTCAATGTCACTATTTTGTGACACAGTAATGATCTGCGATAAGGTGAAGCCTGGATGACAGTGGTTAGAGTTACAGTCAACATAATCTTGAAGGAAAGTACCACAAAATTATATGGGGCCTATTTACTAAAATAGAGTAAGGAACAGCACACGCAGAAAACTGTTTTCAAATTTTACAAGGCTACTTAAAATCCCATATCTCAGTAAACAAACATGGTGATTTGGTTTCACCATATAGCCATTTTGTGTTGAGCCTACAACAATGTCACAGTAACCCAGTATTAAAGGAACACTATAGTCACCTAAATTACTGTAGCTAAAAAAAGCAGTTTTAGTGTATAGATAATTCCCCTGCAATTTCACTGCTCAATTCTCTGTCATTTAGGAGTTAAATCACTTTGTTTCTGTTTATACAGCCCTAGCCACACCTCCCCTGGCTATGATTGACAGAGCCTGCATGAAAAAAAAACTGGTTTCCCTTTCAAACAGATGTAATTTACCTTAAATAATTGTATCTCAATCTCTAAATTGAACTTTAATCACATACAGGAGGCTCTTGCAGGGTCTAGCAAGCTATTAACATAGCAGGGGATAAGAAAATCTTAATTAAACAGAACTTGCAATAAAGAAAGCCTAAATAGGGCTCTCTTTACAGGAAGTGTTTATGGAAGGCTGTGCAAGTCACATGCAGGGAGGTGTGGCAAGGGTTCATAAACAAAGGGATTTAACTCCTAAATTGCAGAGGATTGGGCAGTGAGGCTGCAAGGGCATGTTCTATACACAAAAACTGCTTCATTAAGCTAAAGTTGTTCAGGTGACTAAAGTGTCCCTTTAATGGGTCCTACACTAATTTCATAGTTACATAGTTACATAGCTGAAAAGAGACTTGCGTCCATCAAGTTCAGCCTTCCTCACAAATGTTGTTGCTGTTGATCCAAAAGAAGGCAAAAAACCTGGTCTGAAGTGCTTCCAATTTTGCCACAAACTAGGAAAAAATTCCTTCTTGACCCCAAAATAGCAGTCAGATGTCTCCTTGGATCAAGCAGCTATTACCCCACTAATTAGAAATTATATCCCTGTATGTTATGTTTTTGTAAGTATTTATCCAATTTCAGTTTAAACATCTGTATGGACTCTGACAAAACCACCTCTTCAGGCAGAGAATTCCATATCCTTATTGTTCTTACTATAAAAAAAACTTTTCTTTGCCTTAGATGAAATCTCCTTTCTTCCAGCCTAAATGTGTGACCTCATGTCCTATGTATAACTCTGTTTATGAATAGATTTCCAGATAAAGGTTTGTACTGGCCCCGAATATATTTGTATAAAGTTATCATATCCCCTCTCAGGTGCCGTTTTTCCAAACTAAACAGATTAAATTTTTTTAACCTTTCTTAACTAAAATAACTAAAATGCTACAATCCTTTTATCAATTTTGTAGCTCGTCTCTGGACCCTCTCCAGTGCCATGATGTCCTTCTTTAGAACAAGCACACAAAATTGCACAGCATATTCAAGGTGTGGTCTTACCAGCGATTTATAAAGAGGCAAAATTATATTTTCATCCCGAGAATTTATGCCCCTGTTTATACATGACAAAATCTTACTGGCCTTAGCAACTGCAGATTGACATTGCATATTGCTGCCTAATTTGTTGTCTATAACAATTCCCAAATCCTTCTCATGTGTGGTTATCCCTAATTCACTACCATTTAGGGTGTAAGTTGCTTGTGCATTCTAGACTCCGAAGTGCATAACTTTGCATTTCTCTACGTTAAATTTCATCTGCCATTTTAGTGCGCAGTCCCCCAATCTATCCAAATCTCTCTGCAGCAAAACAATATCCTGCTCACATTTTATTACTTTACAAAGTTTTGTGTCATCTGCAAACACTGATACATGGCTTTCAATGCCTATTTCAAGATCCTTTATAAATATGTTAAATAGAAGTGGTCCCAAAACAGAACCCTGAGGGACACCACTTACCACTTTTGTCCAGCCTGAAAATTTACCATTAATTACAACTCATTGTACTCTATCCTTAACCCAATGTTCTACCCAAGAACAAGAATATTCATCTAGACCAATTTCTTTTAGTTTGAAGACTAACCTATTTCAACGTACTTACTGCTGAAACTGCTCGAATCCAGAGGAAAATGTGTTTGTAGCGGAGAGCTAGTCGTAGCAGGGACTCTCCTCCGCTGGTTACTCCAAGATGTGCTCAGGAACAAGTAGAATATTCCTAAAAAAACAGCCAAATACAGGAAAATACTCCAAGAATCTCGAGCGACTGGAGCTGTGGGGGGGTATAACTCATTTTAATGGAGCCACAACTGGCCTTTTATGAGAAACCTCATGCAAGGGGTTTCCAGATACATATTCCAGGGGCATTCCCCACTGGACCTGAGAGTAGACTGAGGAGAGTCCAAAAGATAATTACATTATCTCTCTGGTCCAGGACATGTATAATATTTAACACGCCAAAGTATACATTTCTCCATAAGGTACCCCCTCAAGTACTATATCCCTGGATAGCCTCGGTCTGAGTGCCCAATATATCCAAAAAGCGCTCAGATCCTACGAACGTAGACAAAACGCCACTGTGGTATAGTTTAGACTGACAGCACATGAGGCGTCTGCCCAAAGAGGTTCCATGAAAATAGGCTGTGCAGTAGGTCTCTTTCGGGAGTACAAAATACATAGAAAAAAGTATAACAACTGTTCATCTGTCCGTTTGTATGAATATCTACTTCGGGAGCTCCCCCTGAACGCCGCTCTGTTCATATGAACAGAGTCCCAGCCATGTTTGTGCCATCAAGTGGCTGATTTTAGTTCCATACACTCGACGACCAAACACTGCTGTCTCAGTTCGTATTCCAAGATGGCCGCGCCACGTGTTCGCAAATATGAATGGCGGCCACCCAGCCGACCGCTTGGAATGTTCATGTAGCTGCGGTTTCTAGAGGTATGAACGGGTTTATTGGTTTTAGTGAGCTGCACACTCCACTTCTGGGTGGCCTGCCGTTCGGTAATTTGTTCGGTCTCGACCAGAAACGTGGGAGCAACTCAAGTGAACGGAATTGAGCGAAAGTCCAGGATAAACAGGGGAAAACAGGGGTTTTTAATAAGAGGGAGATATGCCTCACACAGGGACTGGAAGCCCCAAACATAGGGGATAACAGGGAGGTGGAAAACCTGCAAGGACAGCCCAGAGCAGGCCTAAGGGTACCGTCTCAAAGCCCATTACGCTACAGTGTTCCAGGAGATGAAAGGCGTTAGTGTGGAGCTTCAGTAGCTGGTTTCCCAAAAACCAGATCATGAAGAAGGTGGACCATGATTTTCTCATCCTGACAAAGAGCAAATCATCCTTGAGATGACTGAGACAGGAGAACTAATCACCTTCACAGAGTAAGTCTTAGATGAGATGGATCACTTTCATCTTAAAATGCTGATACACCACAAACTCATTAAGATTGTGGAGGATGATGACTAGATGGAATTCTCCCATTTCCTCACCACAAAAAATGTTGTTCAATAAGCAAAGAGGAATCAGCACCATGTCTCTGAGATTTACCAATTCTGTATCCCACCTTCAGGGGGGTTAGAAGACTGCACTGGTACTGTCAGAAAGTTGATCCTTAATCCAGAGACCATCTGCAGAATGCAAGAATCCTGGAAGAGCTCCAAATTTTTTTTCATCTGCCTGCAATAGAAATATCTGGGGAAGAGGAAACAATTTTTACCTGTATTGGATCTGGCCCAAGAAGAGGTGTTATCATATCCCCTTTCAGGCGACATTTTTCTAAACTAAATAGGTTTAAATTTGTTAACCTTTCTTCATTGCTGATATGTTCCATTCCTTTTATTAATTTTGTAGCCCGCCTCTGCACTTTTTCCAGTTCCATAATATCCTTCTTTAGAACAGGTGCCCAAAATTGCACAGCATATTCAATATGGGGTCTTACCAGTGATTTATAAAGAGGCAAAATGATATTCTCGTCCCGAGAATGAATGCCCTTTTCATGCATGACAATACCTTACTGGCCTTGGCCACTGCTGATTGACATTGCACATTGTTGCATAGTTTGTTTTCTATAACAATTCCCAAGTCCTTTTCATGTGTTGTTATCCCTAATTCGCTTCCATTAAGGGTATACGTTGCTTGTGTATTCTTTTTTTTTTTTATTCTTTATTTTTGTCGTGCAAGAATTTACAACAGTGTCTGTGTAGCCACAACAGCTGTAACAGACGCAGTCAAATATAACATAGTAAAACATTTTCATGGCATAAGTTAACTCAGCACGTTTTTGTAATTTAATGAACAGGAAAGACAACCTTAAGCAGTGTACGGTTCAACACAGGTATGGGCAAAAGCGTTTAAGTAGCTGGGTCACATGTTGGTTTACGCCTTTATGTGAGGTATACAGTATTGTATTCCAGCAGTGTTTGTGGGTGTCGTGGTATTTGTGTCGCTTGGGGCCTATCTGCTAAGCAGCAGCTTGATTACTTTAGCTGGTTTAGTGCTGCAAAATGTTTAGTATTGGCCTAAGTCAGGGCTGATCCTGTGTGAGTAATTAAGCATTAATCAGGAGCAATCGTTAGCTGAGGTATAGTGTAGGACAGAAACATAGCTGATCTTATGGTGCTCCAGCAATATTTGTGAGTCCAGGAGCATGTATTTCGCTTGGGCCCACCAGTTAAACAGCAGTTTACAGACATGGCGCAAAGCCAAGTGTACTAGAAGTACATTAGTTGCTTAAATTCTGACTAATCTTAGCTTGTGTACTCATATTATACAATTGCTGAACACTGACTTTAGTCCCCCCCGTGCTCCCCTGGGTGAGCAGACCAGAAAACAAAATAGAAAGCAAAAGAAGTAAATTATATGTTCCAGTATACATTCGTGAGAGTTCAATTGGGGCACAGAGAGCTGTGTGACAGATGGTATTATGCCCAGATTTGAGTCTTAGTCCCTTTGGGGGTCAGCCGATGCCTTGTTGGGGCTGTGTATGTACCTTCTGCGGTAATCGGTGCAGCTGGTGCGATCTCCTCGGTGTGAAGGAGCTGATGTCCCCTAGGCTATGCAGTGTTGCTGTGGGCGCTGAGTGTAGCTCCAGCCAAGCTGTGTGTCGGGGAAGGTTTGCCTGTCTTGGGCTGGGGTAGCTCTGTATGTACCTTCCTGACGCGGTCACCTCCCCTGGTCCTGCTCCCCTCTGCTTCACTTGCCGTATCTGGGGAGGTCTCGTGCTCAGTTTCGCCTGTCCCCTCCGTTTCACTGCCTTGCATGGGGGGTGCGAGTAATTGCCCCTCTGCCGCCGTCCAGCTTTCGTTTTTTTGGGCCTTGTGACTAGCCTCTGCCCCTGCCGGTTCGGGTTAGCATCACCCTTGTGATACAGCTGTTGTTGGGGCTGCGCTGCTGTTTGTCCCCGTCTGGCCTCCTGTGAGGTGCGCTGTGGCGAGGTCGCGGTCACCTCCCCTGGTCCTGCTCCCCTCTGCTTCACTTGCCGTATCTGGGGAGGTCTCGTGCTCAGTTTCGCCTGTCCCCTCCGTTTCACTGCCTTGCATGGGGGGTGCGAGTACTTGCCCCTCTGCCGCCGTCCAGCTTTCGTTTTTTTGGGCCTTGTGACTAGCCTCTGCCCCTGCCGGTTCGGGTTAGCATCACCCTTGTGATACAGCTGTTGTTGGGGCTGCGCTGCTGTTTGTCCCCGTCTGGCCTCCTGTGAGGTGCGCTGTGGCGAGGTCTGGAGTGGGGCTCTCATGCGGGCTTCCAGGGACTCCCAGAAAATAGCGAAGATGCTGTTCAGCCGCATCTCCGTTTCCCGCCATGCGTCGGAGGTTTCCGCCATATTGAACACCGCTGGGTCTGTTAGTTTTGGGCTCCACGGAGCCGATTCTGGCCCATTGCTTTGCCAGGGAGTCAGTTGGGGGTAGACCGGGATAACCCCCACCGGTCCAGAGGGGGGGGAACGAGGGCTTGCAGCCAGATTCCGGGCATGGCATTGCAGCTGGGGAGCGGCCGTCTCCCCTGCGCCCGCCATGCTTGTAGGTCTCATTGTGAGTTGTGCTCGGTTCGTCGCTGGAGAGGTATCGTTTTCTTCCCCTCGGTGTCTACTCTCGAGTGGTAGCTTCAAATTCTCAATTAAATGCCTGTGTAACAGTGAAATTTAGCATTAAGTGCCGAGTTTAGCAGGAGCTGCTGTGGTGAGCTTCCTCACAGCTCTGCAGCCAGGCCCCGCCCCTCGCTTGTGTATTCTTTACGCGGAAGTGCATAACTTTGCATTTTCCAACATTAAATTTCATCTGCCATTTGAGTGCCCAGTCCCCCAGTCTATCTAAATCCCTCTGCAGCAAAGTAATATCTTGCTCACATTGTATTGTTTTACAAAGTTTTGTGTCATCTGCAAACACTGAAACATGACTTTCAATACGGTCTTCAAGATCATTTATAAACATGTTAAATAGAAGGGGTCCCAGAACAGACCCCTGAGGGACACCACTTGCCACCTCTGTCCAGCTTGAAAAGTTACCATTAATGACAACTCTTTGTACTCTGTTTTTAAGCCAATGTTCTACCCAAGAACAAGAATTTCCATCTAGACCGATTTCCTTGAGTTTGAACACTAATCTACTGTGTGGAACTGTATCAAATGCCTTGGCAAAATCCAAATAGATCACATCCACGGCAACACCCTGATCTATACTTCTACTTACTTCCTTCCTTCATGAACTTATCCCCAAAGAGTAATCACTTGGCATCCAGGCCCAACTCCTTGATAGCCAAGTAGTGGTAGCCATATCTTGGCATTCAAATGCAAGTATGCCTCTTTGTGATGTTACATACTTTGTAAAACGTTTCAATCAATGATATATTATGAAATGAAAAAATACCGGCACTCCAGGGATATTCAATACGACATCTTCTTTATTCTGAGAAATACATCAATGTTTCAGCTCCCCTAAGGAGCTTTCATCAGGATTATTATGGACATTTTTCTTTACCCCAAATACTGACATCAATATTAATATTAGTATTAAACACAATTTCCCATTTTTTTAATACAGATTTGGCTGCATTGCTGTCCCCCAACAGGCAGCAGCACCCTCTGAGCCCATTCTCAGAGAAGCTGAGGGTCCACTGAAGTACCGCCGGCCAGGGCCATCATAAGCAACTGAGTGGGATGGTCAGCAATATCCAGGAGTTTATCTTGTGTAGATTTAAGACCTGGCTCCAGTCTTTAGCTACAGGTTTCAGCTGTAGAGTGACTGAGAACTTTAAAGTAGATGGTGGGTATGTGCAGAAGGAGTTATTATAACTTTTAGCACAGTGCTCTATGCCAGAAATGTCCCCCTCCCCTTGTCCTTCCTGGGTGCCCCTGGATTTATACAGCTTAATTTTATATTTGAGTAAATCTCTTTGTTTAATCAGCCCTCAGCCAGCCACTGGGACTATTGAGGGAGATAAAAAGATAATATGTAAATTTTTCATGGGCCAGTTGTTGCTGCTGGGCACTATCTGTGTTACTTTCAAGATGGCTTCTTGCTTCTCTCTCCTGTGAGCACTGTAACCCCATCCCCTGCTCCTATCAGCTACCAATGAGGATGGAAGGGGCCTTGAGGAAACTATTTCAGAATTAAAGAGCGTGATGGATGCCTCCTTCATGGATTGCACCCCGTAAGCTTTTACTGTTTATTTTTGCACTGCCTTGCTTACTGACACTGTTCGTGCCTCTTGGACTTTCAACCGGAACTATTCAAACTTTCAAAGCCATTCATCTTGTTTAGTCAAATGCATCCAGCGGTGTTTGGTCGTCGAGTGCATGGTACTCAAATTGGACACGCGACAGCACGAACACAGCTAAAATGTTACCTTCCATGGATGTTCAACTATTCGAACAGGCGTCGAACGGCGTTCGGTAAGAAGAAATTCCCAGCCAAGAGACATACACTGACTATATTCACAAATGGCTACATTCTGTATTTTGAACCTTATTTCGAGTAGACCTGTCGCACAGCCTGATTTTCTGGAACTGTTTTGGGCATAACACCATGCATGTGGTCGGTCAAAATATGACTTCCATAGAATTCCTGAACACCTGAACTGATCTGGGTGATTGTTGGATATGTTGGTCACCCAGATCAGGGCTATCAGGGGATGTAATAATTTTGGGGATTTTATGTGTTTTGGGGTACTTTTGGGGTTTTATAAAAAATATGTGTTTTTTCTGCCTGGAGATAATTGAGTTAATACAGTATCTGACTCAATTATCTCCCAGGCAGAGAGGAGGGATTGTATGCTTGTAATGGGAGTGTCATACGTTTAAACATCATTGTCATAAGGTCCATGTGGTAGTCGCCCTTGCATCGGGAATTGTGTAAAAGGCCAGTGTGGCACCATTAAATTCATTCTTTGTTTACCTTCATCATAAAGTCTCATCTCATAATTGTTGGGGCCAGCTATACATGCTATAATCACCCAACTCTTGTAAGAGGTAAACTATCCTGGGAAATCGGAAAGCATCACTCTGGACAGGGGGAGTGTTATGAGTCAAATTACACAGTGTGGGAAAATTCTCTGACTAAGAGCACTCTGAATGGTGGATTTCAAGCCAACCAATCAGAGTGCTGTGACAGGTAAAAGTAGAGACTTACCTGCCAGTCTCTTCATTTACCTGTCAGAGCACTCTGATTGGATGGCTTAAACCCACCAATCAGAGTGCTCTGAGCCTAATTGCAGGGCAGGGCAAAGCTTTATAAGCCTTCCCCCGCCCTGCAGAGCTCAGTCTGTGCGGAGCCCTCCATGGGTGAAGATGGATTTAATTTTTTTTGCGCTTTTTTCTTTTTTTTTTTGCATCGTTTATTATGGATTTTTTATTTGGCCTTTTTTGGGGCTGAAAAAAGATTTTAGAAGAAAGAAAACATTGAATGGTAAGTTTTACTTTTTTTACAGGTACTTAGTTAAAGGTCCCCCCCTCATTATTTTTAGGGTGAGGGGGGTAGGTAGGGGGTTAATTTTTTTGGGGGGTGAGGGGATGACTAGCGGTTTGGGGACCCCTAGTCACCTGGGGGGTAACATTTTTATTTAGGGCCCCCACCCGCCGCTCAGAGGTGGGGGCCGGGGGGAGGACAATAGGTTCCCCCCCATTGGTATTTATGGCCCCCACCCGCCGCTCCTGGGGGGGCCAGGGGGAAGGACATTAGGTCCCCCCTTACTAGTATTTAGGGCCCCCACCCGCTGCTCAGGGGTGGGGGCCAGGGGGAGGACATTAGGTCCCCCCTTATTCCAATTAAGGGCCCCCACCTGCCGCTCAGGGGTGGGGGCCAGTAGGGAGGACATTAGGTTCCCCCCTTATTAGTATTTAGGGCCCCACCCACTGCTCAGGGGTTGGGGCCAGGGGGAGGACATTAAGCCCCCCCATATTCCAATTTAGGGCCCCCACCCGCTGCTCAGGGATGGGGGCCAGGGGGGAGGACATTAGTATTTAGGGCCCCCACCCACCGCTCAGGTGTGGGGGCCAGGGGGGAGGACATTAGGTTCCCCCCCTTTTTTTACTGTAGGGCCCCCACCAACCGCTCAAGGGTGGGGGCCAGGGCAAGGGCATTAGGTCCCTCCCCTTATTAGTATTTAGGGCCCCCACCCACCGTTGAGGGGTGGGGGCCAGAGGGGAGGACATTAGGTTCCCCCCTATTATAATTTGGGGCCCCACCCACCACTCAGGGGTGGGGGCCAGGGGGGAGGACATTAGGTCTCCCCCCATTCTGATTTAGGGCTCCCACCCACCGGTCAGGGGTGGGGGCCCAGGGGGAGGACAATAGGTCCCTCCCCATTATTTTACATTAGGGCCCCCACCGCCGCTCAGGGGTGGGAGTGGGGGGGACTCGGGAGGGGGACTTTTTTTTTAATAGTGAGCAGCCACAGGCTGCTCACTGTTTAATAGACATGCCCCTACTTGCGGTATAGCTAGTAGGGGCATAATTTACTAATACTAAGTCATCTTTACTTAGTATTAGTAAATTTGGCTGAAAAACCAATTTAGATCTTTCAGCCTTTTAGTAGATAGCTCCCTAATATCGTGGGAATTAGGGAGTTATCTACTTATTCATTCCTGTCATTACATTGACAGGCTAAGTAATTTACATTTTATATGAATGTATGTTACTTAATTGTTGTAAGTGTTGCAAATGCTTACAGCTGAATCCTGGATATGTTTGTATACTTTTTATTTAAAATTGTATACAGTGTAACATTCTTCTTCTTTCGCTGGTTAAGTATATTAGTACTTAAGCAATACTGTGCTTTGGAACTTCAGTACTTCGGAACTTCGGCACTTCAGCACTTCGGAACTTCGGCACTTCGACACTTCGGAAATTCGGTAATTTCGGAACTTCGTGACCTTGGCAATTCAGCACTTCGGCAATTCAGACATTCGGAAGTACCCGAATGTCCGAATTGCCCGAAATTCGTCCGAATTCATATTCGGACCGAAACGAATTGCACGTCTAGTATTTGTTTCAGTGTGTTTGTATTTGCGTGTCTGTATCAGTGTGTTTTTGTATCAGCGCGTGTGTATCAGTGTGTTTGTATCAGTATGTTTGTATCAGAGTGTGTTTATCAGTATGTTTGTATCAGTATGTTTGTATCAGAGTGTGTTTATCAGTGTGTTTGTATCCGCGTGTTTGTGTCAGCATGTGTGTATCAGTGTGTTTGTATCCGTATGTTTGTATCAGCGTGTGTGTATCAGTGTGTTTGTATCCGCATGTTTGTATCAGCGTGTGTGCATCAGTGTGTTTGTTTGTGTGTTTGTATCAGTGTGATTGTATCAGTTTGTTTGTATTAGCTTGTTTGTTTTAGTGTGTTTGTATCAGTGTGAGTAGCAGCGTGTGTGTAGCAACATGCATTTGCTCTCTAGACAGCTTTGTGCATACATATGAGCTTGTTTACTATATGTCCTATTGCGCCCCAAGGGGTGATTTAGGGAGTTTGTCTACTTACTTGTTAATCCTTTTGACTATCGTGAATACAGAACAAGCATATCTCCCTATGTTTTAGGATTATTGTAGTTCCTTTTTAGTCTCACTGTTTGGACGTTTGGCCAGATATAATAAAACCTTTGAATATAGTGCCACCCAGTGCTTACTTATGGGTATTACACCCTCTATTCAGGGTAGATTTTGTTGGTTTTCCCTGGTAAGGTAGAGGGGGGGTTAATTTTATTTTATTTTCATGTTCATTGTATTTTATTTTGGTTTTTGAGGTCTAAGTTATTTCCAGGTAGCAATACTTTGATATTGCATCCCCTTCCATTTATTTTATTATTTGGGTTAAGCCCTAGACAGTCCTGGAATGTCCATCTGGTGCACTGGTTGCAGGGCCATGCACAGATCACTGAATTCAGTCTGCGGGTGTGGGGCCATGACCAAATTGCTGTGTTCACTTTCACTAACAGACACCCTCTCTTAGATACACTGACATGCACTCACTGACAGATACACACATATTTACTGACAGACACACACTCATTGATAGACACACACCCTTAGTGACAGATACACACTTACAGACACACACTCACTAACAGACACACACTCCCAGATACACTAACATACACTCACTAACAGACACACACTGACATATACACACTCATTGATTTTAGACACTGTGACAGACACACACAATCACTCAGACATACACACTGACAGACATACACACATACACAAACTTATAGACACACACTAACAGACACACACTGACAGACACTCCCTTCCTTTGGGAGAACTGGAGTGGATTCTTTACTTGAGGTCTAGTGGCTGCTTGGCTGGCTTTTGGCTGGGCTGCTGGGCTGGTCTACTAGGGCTGCAGGGCAGGCATGAAGGCGGGCACGTAAAGTTGGCTGTGAGGGAGCTGTGATCTTCCTGCTCTGCTCCCTTGCGCACAGCTTAGTTATGCCGGGAGCCAAAATGATGTCATATTCTGGCTCCTGGCATCACTGCATTTGCAATACAATTGGCCGCTTGCCTCAGGGCCAGAAGGCCAGCTCTTTTGCCCCCCATTAAAACAAGGCTAATAAAGCACACGCTTGGGCCCCCCAAGGCACTTGTTAGCCTTGTGGTAAATACAGCCCTGCTGTTACCGGTAAATAAAATGTTGACAAGGGTAAGCTTGATGTAAAATCTGTGGCCAAAGCAAACCAGTAATTTGCTGATAATCTGATACACTTGATGAGTCTGCTGTTTCAGAAAACAACTTTTAATTGTGTGAGGGGCAACTAAGGCCGTATAGGAAGTAAAAGGGGAATAAGTTGGTTGAGGTGTGCCGGAACCGACGTCGTGGGAGGCCTGTAATAAAAGAGGGCCCACCCATGTGGTGAAATGAAAGTATAGATAGAGGGAGTGGAGGGTGGGGACATGCGAGTCGCTAAGAAAAGAATAAAAACGTACGGGAAGGAGGAAGGTGAGTAGGGGGGTTTAAATAGGTACCATGCCCCTCCCACAACTGCAGGCCAAGCCTTTACATATATAATTCTCAATTAACACAAGTTTGTAGATGTGAATTATAATGGCTCTTTAATTTACATTAAATCTGTTTTCTCTAGTGAAAGTAAAGTAAAAGGGAAACAACAGAAAGGACCAACTACCAGTCCAATAAAAATATGCCAAATTTACAAATTATAATTGTTAGACTAATGGTCTGTATACGTATTGCACTCTACTGGAAATGTTAACAATATATTGTACAACAAAAATTGTACATTATGTGACACCAAAAAATCACCATAGGTTTAAATGATCATGTATTCAATGAAAGTTTCACATGACATTTGACTTCAGCTGATGCTGAATTTTAAACGTCTGGTTTTGGTTCAAATACTCTTTAATTAGCACTATAACAAACACAAATAAATATATATGTGAAATAACCCAAACTATGACCAGTGGGGTCAAACGCCTTAATACATTACTTGGATGATATAATTATAACATTCACTACTTTTTAAATTCTCTCAGCCTTCTTCTAAGAGCAGACTTCACATCTTTATTTTTAATGCTGTAAATTAATGGGTTTAATATTGGAAGAGCAGCTGTGTTAAAGAGAGCAAAGAATTTATTATAATCCAGGCTGTCCTCAGTGATTGGCCTCTGGTATTGGAGGATGAAGGTTGTGTAGAGCAGAATGAGAACCGTTAGGTGAGAAGAACATGTGTAGAAGGCTTTACGTTTCCCACTGCTTGAACTGATCTTCAGTATGGCAACAATAATAAGAAAGTAGAATATGAAGTTGAGAAGGAAGGGAATGAGACTAGAAAGAATCATCCCTTCATAGAAGAACAAGGTCTCCAGAACTCTAGTGTCACTGCAGGAAAGTTTCATGATTGGCACAATGTCACAGAAGAAGTGATTAATTACATTGGATCTGTAACAGGAGAAACCAGACAGTAAAATAACAAAGGGCATGATTTCTAAGAAGCCTATAACCCAACAGAAAATGGCCAGCGAAAGACAAACCTTTGGGTTCATGATCATTGTATAGCGCAAGGGGTTACAGATGGCCACATAACGGTCAAAGCTCATCACTGTGAGAAGAACAGTTTCATCATTAACAACAGATCCAAAAAAATAAGTTTGTGTAAGGCAGGTGACATATGGAATAGCTCCATTACCTTTTATAAAAGAAACAAGGATATTATGTAGAGTTATGGTAGCGGAAATCATGTCAAAGATGGACAGGTTGGCCAAGAAAAAGTACATGGCAGTGTGAAGATGATGATCCAGGCAGATCAGGAGAAGGATGGTCATATTACCAGCAAGAGCGATGAAATAAAGGAAAAGAACCAAAATAAAGATAATAACCTGCACCCCAGGGTCATCAGAAATCCCTTTAATAATGAAATGGGTCACGATGGTGTGATTTAGCATTTCCATGTTTTAGCTATACGTTTTTCACTGTAAGAAAGAAAAATAAAATGTATCTAAGGTCACGTCTATCATTTTATAGATTTTATTCTGGAGCTACAGCTTCATCTTGCAAAGCATGCAAATCCTCATATACATATTTTTAAAGATCTGCTTTTTCTTCTCTTTTGGAGAATCAAACATAGTATTTTTAAGAATAATTAATAATATAAAATAGGTTCATTCGTATATATGTATTTATGTTGCCGTAACTGCTTTGATTGAGAAATACATATCTTTGTGTGCCGTTCTTCATCCCACACTATAAACAAAGAATATGAATAAAAGAGAACAAAAAATAAAAGATCACAAGGTAAGATATTCATTAGAAGGTATCTGCTGAGACTCGATGAAAGATGATTGACAGAATATTAAACATTTCAATCCCACTGGATCACTAGACTATCAGATTACACAGAGAGGCAGCCATAGTAAATTCATGTAACCTGGCACTCTTAGCCTTTATCCATCGCCATAGAAAGTTGAGTTTATATTTGGATCTTCAGTATAGTTACAGTACAATAAGTGCAATTCAGAGAACACTGAAATTAAAAAAACATATATAATAACCATTTAGTAGGTAAACTTACATGCAATTTGTTGTGCGTGTATTGAGATATTCATCTTTCTGTGCTGGTCTCTCCTTCTATAATGTGAAACCAATAGGTGAGTTCAAAGCCAAATAACTCATTCATCATCACAGACTCCTAGGAAATGACCACATTTCATTATTAGACAACACAACATAGACTAGTGTAGCCAAACACACTGGTTAAGGGGAGTTGTTTACTCTCAGGTGGGTAATTCTCAACCGAAGTAGAAACGAAAAATATCATTTTGAATTACACAACTCATATTTTTAAACTGGATTTTCAGCCCTCCCTGGATTTTCTAATAAGTAACATTTCTCTATGGGGTGCACTGGTCTTCAAATACACTCAATTAGAACATGTTTGACATTGCTGGGTTAAAATGGCTCATGTACCCAGACCACTTCATTTAAATAAAGTGGGCAGGGTGACTTTAGCGATTCTCTGAGGTGGAGAGTACTTAAATAAACATGATTATTATTATAAGAAATATGAAAGAACAAATAAATTAACGAAAACGTAAGTACACTTAGGCGTATTGAATCATGGATGATAACAGTATAAATTGGAGATATCACGCTTTTATATGATATATTTCGTTTGTATCCTATAAAAATATGTAAAGGTAAAAATGGTCAGATTGGATTAATGGTGCAGAGAGAGCTTAGTACTCAGCTTAAACCTGACAGAGGTCACATCTCACTCTGAGTGGACAGAGTAACACCGATACACGTTTAAAGATAAAACAATGTATATAGAGATGATATATTATCTAAGTTTATAAAGTAAAGCTCTCTTTAACAGACAGGATGAGACAGAACTAGACAGGATGAGACAGAACTAGACAGGATGAGAGAGGACAAGACAGAACTAGACAGGATGAGACAGGACAGGACAGAACTAGACAGGATGAGACAGGACAAAACAGAACTAGACAGGATGAGACAGGACGAGACAGACCTAGATGGCATGAGACAGGACATGACAGAACTAGACAGGATGAGACAGGACAAAACAGGATGAGACAGAACTAGACAGGATGAGACAGAACTAGACAGGATGAAACAGAGCTAGATGGGATGAGACAGGACAAGACAGGATGAGACAGAACTAGACAGGATGAGACAGGATGAGACAGGATGAGACAGAACTAGACAGGATGAGACAGAACTAGACAGGACAAAACAGAACTAGACAGGATGAGACAGGACGAGACAGAGCTAGATGGCATGAGACAGGACAAAACAGGACAAGAAAGGACAAGGCAGAACTAGAGAGGACGAGACAGAACTAGACAGGATGAGACATGACAAAACAGAACTAGACAGGATGAGACAGAACTAGTGAGGATGAGACAGGACGAGACAGAACAAGACAGAACTAGACAGGACAAGACAGAACTAGACAGGATGAGACAGGATGAGACAGAACTAGACAGGACGAGACAGGATGAGACAGAACTAGACAGGATGAGACAGAACTAGACAGGACAAGATAGAACTAGATAGGATGAGACAGGACAAAACAGGACAAGACAGGACGAGACAGAACTAGACAGGATGAGACAGAACTAGACAGGACAAGACAGAACTAGACAGGATGAGACAGAACTAGACAGGACGAGACAGAACTAGACAGGATGAGACAGAACTAGACAGGATGAAACAGAGCTAGATGGGATGAGACAGGACAAGACAGGACAAGACAGAACTAGAGAGGACGAGACAGGACGAGACAGGATGAGACAGGATGAGACAGGGTGAGACAGGATGAGACAGAACTAGACAGGACAAGACAGGATTAGAGCTGCTCTAATTAATTTTCAAAATCCTATGATATTAAAAAGCTTTATCTGGACTGTGAATTCCAGTTACAATGCAAAAAAACAAATAAATGATAAAAAAAATGTACCTGAAAAGATACAGTGTAAAGGATTTAACAAAGTGTTGGGTTATATAACATATTTTAATGTTTAACAGAAGGATTAAATGCACCGATTCTGTTGATTTGACTGGTTTCCATGATAATTTTCCCCATTTTTGGAAATTCACATCACATTTCAGAACACAACACGTATACATCGTTCTCACTTTAACACATTTTTTACCAAAACATGGACTAAATGTCACAGAGGATCAAATAATCTTCTAATATTAAATAATACTGATAGTAGTAGTTTAAAATAATGGAAAATCTGACACGGACAGTTTATTTAGGAGTTTATTCATTTAATGGTGAGATGAAAAGAATTCATTTGGAATTGCTTTTGATGTTTTCAATCCCTGTTATTTTGTACAAATGTTTTTAAATCAGCTCCCAACACACCACTTCCCACTGTTTAGTGATTAGATCCCTAATAGACAGTTAATCTCCTTCATTGTTACAGGGTCTCCCAAACGGGTAAACTAACTCCATAGTATAAAACGAGATTTTAAATCGTTTTAACTGCATTAGAAGAGAATTAGAGCAGCATTAAAATCTTAAAAATATCGACAAAATGGTGTAATCTAATTATTTCAGAGCAATAATGTAACCATCTCTTTCCACTTACCTGCCGCATGTGTCCACCTATTTCTCCTCTTACTTTTCAGAATTAGACCTTGCCCTTATAAGCTTTTCATTAGTCTGACGGGATATTCTCGGAGGTATCACATTTCCCAAGAGTTTAATTGATACAACAATCTCTATTACCTAAATGAAATGTTTGTTAATTGCTGAATGAATGCAGACGACATTAGTTACTGGACTATCAGGATATAAATTGATTTTTGGGACATATTTAATTAACAATGACTCAATTGAAATGCAGTAAATATGCTGCCTGTTTCATGTGAGAAACCAAAAATATTCAAAATATTGCCTCTGAAATGGCAGCTTTTTGATGTAAATGTTGTTGTTTTTTTTTGTGATGAAGTAATGAACTGCAATTAGATAAAGTATGGGTGACAGTGGTTGGAGTTACAGTCCATATCATCTTGAAGGCAGGTAGCACAAAACACCAAGGGGTCAAATTAGTAAAATACAGATATATAATAATAATAATAATAATTAATAATTAAAGAATAGTGCACCAGCTCCCTCTGAGCCCATTCTAAGACAAGTGTAAGGTCCACTGCAGTACAGCTGGCCAGGTTCTTATGTGCAATCATGATAAGATTCGGTGGCATTTTATCTGGTACCGTAGGCCTTCTGTGCAGGGCCGGATTAACATAGGGGCTGATGGAGCTGCAGCTCCAGGCCCATGGAATAGGCCCATTGATTTAAAAAAAATATATATATTTTTTTTTTTTACATTTTTTTTTTTCCCCACACCCTACTCTTAGGGATTCCATCTGGCTTTTATTTTATTGGCACAGCCAGTATTTGAGGCTGCATGGCTAGTGCCAATATTGCAGTGATACTGGCAATACAAATGCTGGTATTTTTCTCAGTATAAACAAGAGATTACTATGCAATATCAGCACTGGCCAGTAGGGGTCATTGTATGTGGAGACAGGCAGGGATAGGAAGTTCCAGCATATCCCTCCCTGCCTATCTATACTCACTGATCTGCAGGGGTGCAGCTACAGAGAGTCCAGACAGCAACTCCCACCCTGCAGAGACAGCCTACAGCTCAGGGAAGTAAGGGATGGGGGGAAAGGCTGCAAGGAGAAATATACTGAGACACTAAGGGACATTGGGAGACATTATGACACAGACACATGGGGACACAGTGTCCCCATGTCTCCCATCCAGTGTCCCTGGTGTCTCAGTGCCCCCTAGTCTCCCAGTGACCCCTAGTCTCCCAGTGCCCCCAGTCTGCCAGTGTCTCACTGTCCCCATGTCTCCTAGTGCCTCCATGTCTCTCAGTGCCTCAAGTGTCACAATGTCCCCATGTCTCCAAGCTAGTGTCCCTAGTGTCTGGCCCTGGTGTCTCAGTGTCCCCATGTCTCCTAGTGCCCCCATGTCTCAATGTCCCCATGTCCCCCAGCCAGTGTCTCTAGTGTCTGTGTCCCTATTGTCTGTGTCCCCATGTCTTCAAGTGTCCCCTATTTTCCCATTGTCCCCATGTGTCCAGCCAGAGTCCCCTAGTCTCCCAGTGTCACTGGTGTCTCCATGTCCCCAGGTCTCCCCGTCTTCCTAGTGTCCTAGGGATGGGGACCCTGGGATACATGGGGACACAGGGAGACATGGGGCATTGAGACACTGTGATACATAGGATCACTGGGAGACCTGGGGACACGACACTAGGGGACACTGGGAGACATGGGGCACTGAGACACTGATACATAGAAACACTGAGACCTGGAATAATCGACACCTGGAGGCACTAAGTCATGAGGGCACTGGGAGACATGGGGCACTGGGAGGAATCCATCTATACAGCAGAATCAAACTAAGTAGTTTTTTGGTGATTTTACAGAATTTTCTCTTATGTCACTCCTTGTGATTTACATCATGTGATGTCACCCATACATATTTAATTATGCAAATTAATAAGACCTGTATGTTTTTCCAAGAAAGGTGGCAACCCTAACTACTTTTCACATACTCTTACTTAAGTATGGAAACTTAAGTGGGATGTATGGGAACAAAACTTGTGTGGACTGGCTGACTATGAATATAGTTAAAGGAACACTATAGTCACCAGAACAACTACAGCTTATTGAATTTGTTCTGGTGAGTAGAATCATTACCGTCAGGCTTTTTGCTGTAAACACTGTCTTTTCAGAGAAAATGCAGTCCTTACATTACAGCCTAGTGATAACTTCACTGGCCACTCCTTAGATGGCTGTTAGAGATCGTTCCTGGGTCATGGCTGCCTAAAATGCATCCACACATTCAGTGTCTCCTCCCTCTGCATGCAGACACTTAACTTTCCTCATAGAGCTTCATTAATTCACTTCATCTCTATAAGGAGATGGTGATTGGCCAGGGCTGTGTTTGAATCATGCTGGCTCTGACCCTGATCTGCTTCGTTGTCAGTCTCAGCCAATCCTATGGGGAAGCACTGTGATTGGATCAGGCCACCACTTCTAATGATGTCAGCAGACTGCTTGTTTTTATGAGTCTAACAGCATGCAGAGTTACAGCTTCAGGCTTGAATATAGTAAGATTTTGCTATATTTATGGAGGCATGAGGGGCCCAGGGGGGCTAGATGGTGGTGTTAACACTATAGGGTCATGAATTCATGTTTGTGTTCCTGACCCTATAGTGATTCTTTAAGGTAATGCTGACTTTGGTCTCTCTAACACTGTGGTATGTTCTCTTTCTTCTAAACTCACTACATACAGCTTTTCTCTGTCCCAGACTATATACCAGGAGCTTCTGCCTGCTAGTAAGAAGGTAAGGAGACAAATGGACCAGCGAGTGCTAGGGAACAGTCCTTAGAAAGCGTTGAGTGAGTTCATCATTAGATGCATTTATGCCAAGCTCAGGGTGCTATCTGCATAGTATGCCCTTAGTTGGCCAGCTGCATGATTGGCAGGCAACCTGACATGCATTCATGCTAGGCTGGCCTTCTAATTCTTTGGGCAGACATGTCCTCTTTTTGGGCATGTTTGCCCGTTTTGGCAGGTTACGTGATTTGTGTCAGTGGCAAACCCTTTTAACGTGCCCATTGACTTCCTGCTTGACTGGACACTGCTGTTAGGGGCTATGGATTTACTTGAAAGCTGAAAACATAAATTAGTGAGAGATTAGCCTAGGGTATGTGTTTTCTTAAAGCTGCTGTTTTCTTTCTCTCCAGCACCATCTCCATCAGATACATGACGCTTGGGAATGTTTTACTGTTTTTGGTCAATATGATTCTGTAATTAGGCCCGTCATAATTGTCAGCACCAGGCCCACTGGGCTCTTAATCTGGCCCTGCTTCTGTGCAAAGCTTTTTCTGCACCTCTTTATCCATCAGGTGCCAGCATTAGAGTCACTAGCTAACTCAGACGAGTAGGGTAGGTCAAACAGTGCAGATCACTGGAGTCCAGGATCTCCATGGCATATGTCAGATTCTCTACAGATGCAACAGGAGGTACAGAGTGGAGCCACCAGTCTCCCTTACATTATGGAAACTGAAATTGCTGGATTCCCCTTGTGATGGAGCCAAACCTCACCTCTTTCGAAGAAGCTTTCTTCTTGCCAGTGGATTTGTCCCTTCTAATGACATTTGCGGTTTGCCTTCCCAAATCTAAATCTCCTCACTGTATAGAATTGGGGACAACCAAAGCAACACAGTCATGTGGAGGACATATAGTGCTTAACGAAAACTGAAGTGGACTCACCCCCCAGAGCATAGGGTATGAGGCTCACCTAGGAACAGAAGAGTAAAAATCTGCCATTCCTAAAACTCAATCAAAGGGGGCAGAAGGCAACAGAGGCTCACTCACCAAGGGCCAGGGTAAATAAACCAAGAGCCTGGGACCCAGCACAGATAAACCACCAGAAAAACAAAACTGTGTAATAAAACAGGAGATGTTGGCAGCTCTAAATTGTGCATGCTTATGCATGAAAAAATATATCCGAATCTGCTCTTATTAATTCAATCTCTTATAATTATTGAATCTCATTTTGCCCCCACCCACTGCTTCTCTTTCCCTCCTTATTCCCTGTTAAGACACCTCCAGTGTCTTTAGGCAAAACCACAGTTTAGTAGACCTTCCCCGGCTGCAATATCAGTAACTCCGTTCGCCTAACCTGTAGTGCATGAACCAAATGCAGGGGAAGCGGCAATCTCCCGACCGGGATCCGTGAACGGCTCCAAACTCCCGAACGGCAATACACGAACTGCTGCTAGCCGCCGAACAACAATATTCACCAAGCGGCTTCCGTTCCATCCAGCAGTCTCTAAACGTGAAGAAGAAATCCCCCCAATAACGAGACAGAAGCTCCGCATTGAGGGTCAAACAGGATCTGGCTTTACTGTGGGCTACCTGCCCGTATTTATGCAGGTCTCCCACTTGGTGGACACTCCCCTAGGGGACCAAATGGGAGACTTAAATGACAGACAGATATGGGGACATTCCAGACACACAGTCACAGATTTTACCCACAGTGCATTATGATTCCCTCCCCTCTGCCCTGGAGATAATTACCAAGTAACTCAATTATCTCCAGGACAAAGCCAGTCGCCATTTTAAATATAAAATCATAAAAGACATAAAAATGCATAACTTTAAAATAACCGAACATTTCCCATTCGTATCACATATCCCCAGATAGCCTGGATCTGAGTGCATATTATTAGCGAATAGCGCTCAGATCCCACACACATAGTTCAATCGCCATGGAGTCAAAGTTCTTACAGTCTTTCGGTATACGAATGACTCCATGGGAAGGCTATCTGGGTTAAGTCTTTTCGTATGCTCCAAACCCCCCGAACGGCCGGTATTCGTATGCTTTGGTGGAGACAGCCAGGCGTTCCGTTGTTTCAGCGGTGTTCGGCAGAAAAAGTGTCCGTTTTTAGTTCCATAGAAATAGAGCCAAACACCGCTGGGCTTTCGCGTGGTTTAAAATGGCCGCTGCTTCGTGGTCGACATACGAACAACGACCACACTGAATTTGGTTTAATTGAGAAGTGTCTGCGGTTAACCACAACGTTCTAATTGGAATCAATAGGTTAACCAGCAGCACACTTCTCTCCTGGGTGGCCGTCCGTTCGGCAGGTTTGTTCGGGAAAAAGAGTCATTCGAATGGCTGGGCTATAGAAAACAGCCATTCATACGAACGGGATACAAACAGATGAATACACCTAAAATAAGCAGATAGATGGTTCTGTCACATTCCCTCACTCTCAACTGGCCTTTTCCCCTCCCCATTCCCTCACTCTCAACTGGCCTCCCACAGCTCCCTTCTTACACTCCCAACTGCTCCTTTTCACCAACTCACAGCTCCTTCTTGCTTGTCCCTCCATTGTTCACTTCGGTGCTTCTCGTTGTCTCAGAAATTGTGCTCCTTCTTTTTAGCCCCCATGGCTCTCTTCTTACTCACTTGCCTTCCCAATAATTAAACCCCTCATTCCCTCCCTCTATTCCTTTTTAACAACAACTGCATTACTATTTCTTGCCTCACTGCTCCGTGTTTTCATCCCCATTTCTCTTGTTTTTCTCCGTCAGCCCCCCAATGTTCCTTTTTCCTCACCACTGCTACAAATTTTCATCCTTCCCAATGCTCCTGCTCACCCTCAATGCTTCTCATAGTCTACTATTCACTTGCTCCTTCTTTTTCACAACCAAAGCTCTCTTGCTCCCATGCACCATCAAAACTCCTTCTCACTACACAATGCTCCTTTTACCCTCCCACCTGCCTGTTTTCACCCCAAATCCTCTGTTTCATCTTGCCTTCCCCCCAGTGCTCCTTATTCTCATCCTCCCCACTGCTCTTTCTCACCATCAATTATTCCCATTGTGTCCCCTCTACTGCTCCTTCTTCTGATCTTCTATTTACTTCCACAACCCACCAACACCCCATTTCACTATCCCACTACTCCATTTTAACTTCACTGCTCATTCTTCCTATCATCTCCTCTCCAGTGCTCCTTTTAACTCGCAATTCTTCTTCTTGTCTCTTCTCCACTACTACTTGTGCCTCCCTCCCTTCACACTCATATGTCTCTTACTGTAAGGTTCTCCCATTGAAGAGGCTGTGAGAGTTTTTAGTTGGGTTTTTTGAAGTTTAACAAAGCCAGTATGGGGCAGGGGGTAAAAATCACTTAACACCCTTTTAGATCACATGCACACTCAGGACCAGCCTTTTGACTTCCCTTTCTCCTTCACACTCTACTAGTGCTCTTTATAGCAGACCCCCTGGTAACCCGACCACTAATTCCCTTCCTTTAGCAGTTCAGTAACCCTTACAACAAGCAGGCATCCATTTCCCCACCCAGTAATTGGACGCTACACAGTTCTGTAGGTTAAAACACTGACAGTCCTTTGTTGGTACACACAGCTTTAAAGCACAGACCCCCACTAGTTCAACACAATCCTTTGTCCCAGGCAGGAGAAGGGGGATGAGTTACAGATAACCATCTCCTGTTCTGGGAGATAACAACAGGACACAGTTCCATACATTAAAACATATTACAAACAGTAAAACACATTACATATATGGGGGAACACTTAGGGGCTCCATGCCCCAGGAAGGGAATGGGGTACACACATGAAACATATATCCCTGGATAGCCCGAGTCCCCACTAGGATCCATGCAAATAGCATGGCTATCGGATGTACAGCGCCCAAGAAACCATTGTATAAAGTCTGGGGCTAAAGGCTCTGTAAAACCCCAAAATCAGTTCCACAGCGTTGCTTGGTTTAGTCTGGTGAATTAAAACTTTGCACATAAACCAAGAAACAGCCACTCAGCTGAAAGGCACGTTGTGCCAATCAGCGCTCAGGGAGGAGAGGGACTTAGCTGTCCAATAAGGAGAAAGGGTGCAAAACCCATGTGCACCAATCGGCTTTCGGGGAGGAGAGGGGTTTCACCGCCCAATCTGGAGATAGGGCGAGAGACCCAATTTAAATAGGCGCTCCTTCTCTGATTGATCGCCTTTGCCCTGCAGCAACCAATCAGCGCTCATTCGTTCCAACACATTGGGAGACTGGCGTGAACCCAGTTTGAATGGAAGCTCCCTGTAGCGGAGTGGAAGTGTAAACTGCAATATCTCTACTGGTACAGGTAGTCAGCATACAAATAAAGGGTAGCATAATAATTCCAATCCCATTCCAAACAACTGGATGAAACACAGTTTTGGGAGTCAACTGAACTTTTATTGAACCACACCAGGCTTTATACACATCCCCATGCAAGGGGTTTCCTTAATGACATTCCAGGGGGTTTTCCCTGGTGGACCTTGTGGAAAACTGGGAGTAAAGTTACATTTCCCACGATCCTTCAATGTACTGGAGAGGTAATTGCATAAGAACAATCTTTTATTTAAATTATCTCTCAATATAGAACATTAAACAATATTTTTAAAACGTAATAACTCATATAATATTCATCAGAACTCCACGAGAGGCACTTCACTGAATAACTAGGATCTGAGCGCCCAATCTGTCGAAATACCGCTCAGATCCATTCTGTAGAACAGAAAAGCCATTCGAGTGAAGTTTTGGACCGGTGAAGTCCCAAAATAGTTCCAGACAGTTGTAGACTTTGACCGGGCTTCTTTCGGGAGTTCATACGAATAAACAGATGAATGCACACATTTATAAACTGGGTAGAGGTGTGTCTGGAGGTCGGTGGTTTCATTTAGTCGAATGCCGCTCTGTTTTGACAAATTGAAGTACACGTACGAACGGGATGGAAGTCCAGCGGTGTTCGCGAGGTCGCGTGGCCGATTTTAGTTCCATGCATTCGATTACCAAACACTACTGGGCGTTCATGCACCAAGATGGCCACCACCACATGTTAGTTCATACAAACAGAGACCACCCATCCGACCATCATGATCTTGTGGTTTAACATGTTGCAATTTCTTAATTGGAGACACACGACTCCACTGTGTGGTCTTCCATTCGGTAGTTTGTTCGACTTTACGAACAATACATCAATGTTCTGTTCGTGAAGTCAAACTAGACGAATTAACGTAGTCTTTTCACAAAGAAGTGGCTAGTTTTGCCACACTCCCTCTCCTGATTGGTCGGCATGGACTTCCAGGTGGCCAGCGGGACTCTGCAGCTGTGAAGCCGACTCACAGCCCCAGGGTCTCCTCTGGGACTAGCGCCTCTCTCCGGTGACTGCCTCCACATAGGCAGCCCTGGGGAGAGCGCTCCTCGGGCAGCAACGAGCAGTGATCATAGTTCTGTTAGGAGCAGGTAGGGTGATCTGAATCACCAGTACCCCAACAGTGTGCCCACCAACCTCAGGGACCCGTTTGTGGAGTCCCGGTTTGAAAACCCTGCAAGGGAAGCGTCTCCTTTCGGGATACGAATACTCCCCCTGAGTGGCTTTCGCATATACGAAATGGCGGCCACCTAGGGGAGCACTCATTAATTACTTCCCTTGCGGTTTAACACTTATGTTGCAGGTGTGAACGTTCTAATTGATTGGTGTGAACATTCTATTGGGGTACCGGGGTGGTCCATGTTCGGGAGACGAATGGGTTCCATTCGCTCCTGAACGGTTAACAAGGCATATTACATGGAATACAGAGGAATACATGGGGAAACGTACACTACACAGGGGAAAACACACAAATGAGCTGTGGGCATGGTACTTAGTGATTCCTACACAGGAGGCTAATATACATCATAAGCATGCTGTAGTCACATGATCGGGAGATAAACAGACCCATGATTGGCTGGTTGCTAGTTGTCATAAACCACACATGGGATGGTTTGGGTTGCCAATCTCCAGCCTTACAGTTAGTTAAAGGCAACTTATTGCTGTAATGCTGTTGTTTCTGCTGTTTAACAACGCCAGAGATGGTGCAAAAATTTGATCTATGAAAGATCTGGAGCTTTTCTGCCAAGGACTTGAGGCATTATCCCCCCAGCCCCCTCATCAATGTCTCTGGTTTAAGGGGGACTTAGATTTCAACCTTAACTGTACCTAACACTACAAACCCCTAAATGACTCCTAACCCCTCCATAACCTTAACCTTACCTAGCCTCTACTTTAAACTGTAACTTTACTTAAATGGTAAGGTGATTGGCTACCTCCACTAAACTCTCCTCTAAACCTTGCGTGAATATAGCTCTCTTCTCCCCAGTAACCAGACAAGACATAGTTCTGTGAGTAATCTGTTTTCATTGAGTCGAGCATGGCCTTTTATGCACAGACCCCAGCATGGGGTCTCCCTTCAATACATGCAGTACCCACCCAGGTGACTCTGTGTCTACATATAATTGAGTTGCTGCCCGCTAAACTATAGCATCTCCTGGATACAGAGTGCCAAACATGGAACATACGAAAAACACTCCAAAATACAGTTAAAACCCATAGGAACCCTACATGTCATATATCCCTACACAGCTCTTTTTCGAGCATCCAAGTTGGCCAAATAGTTCCCGGATCCATAAGAAATTATCCAATCGGCATTGGGGAAAAGTTTTGACCGGCCGCACACGTGGGTGAAGCCCAAAATGGTTCTGGGGGAAAGTTGTTTTGGCTGGTCAAAGATTGGGAGCTCATGTAGTCCAACAAAATCCCCTGGCTCCCAATCCCCTGGCTCTCAGGTAGAAATTGTTCATGGTAATCTGTAGTACCTTACCTCCAAATAACACTTTCCTGGCAGGTCGGCAAGGGGTTCAATTCATTGGGTCAAGATGACCAGGAGATGCAACTCTAATAGGTAGATTGAGTTCCATCGGGTTCTTGGGTAGGTACTACTGCAAACTGTTCGGTACTTTGTATGGCAGAAGGACTGCCATTTGTGAGAAGGGAAGGTACCGAACCAGGGTGGGGCGGACAGTGAATCTGTTCTTTTGGGAGAAAGTCTAGGGAATAGGACAGGGTCTGCCACAGTGACATTTCAGCATCACTACAAAAACCCAGCATCCAGTATATTCTTTTGACAATTGTGACTATGAAAGCACATCTCTACATTTTGTTATCTTATCTTTCCCAGTACTCATCCCTGAGAACAGTAGTTAGCAGATACTCGATTGGAACTTACTTTTACCTCCCAGTATGAGCTGTCTGGGAAAAAATTTTGGGTGGTGGTCAGTGTCAGGGAATTATTAACGTATGTATGTCAGGTGTAAGAAAAATGTATATGGCAAGCATAACAAAGATTCAATATTTTGTACAAGTAATCAGTGGCATGGATTGTGGAATGAACATTACTTCCACAAACATGGTCACTCTACAATTTAGTCCGATTCCAGGGTTGTAGGCTAAGAGACTTGTTCAGTGTTTTTGTGAGAAGTCTGACCACAATATAGATGAGGAGTGTTATGTTATGTGTCTTAGAGAACAGAAAGTTCGCATTCAACTGTTTGTGTAACTATATTATTTTGAGTCTTATACGAGATTGATTTTAAAAACCTCAATGGAATCAATTAAGTTGGGAATTTCATAACGTTTAATCTTATTGTTTGGAAAACAGAGTTTGAACTTGTAGAAGCTGACCGATTTTCGAGAAACTAATGTGACACAGCCCAGGCTGTGCCATAAACAAAATGTGTGTTAGCTCAGAAGACATCACTAGTTCACAGGAGTGTTGTGTAAGGTGAATCCAACACATCAGAGGGATATTTAGCCCAAGACAAGGGATATGGTAAGGAGGCAGGAATGAGGCTGTTTAAGGGTCCATGGTTGGTTGAGAAATGTGTTTGAGGTTGCTATATAGTTGAAGCATCCAATGCAAGCCTTTCCTAATTTTATGTATCTGTTCTGATGCCAATAAAAATGAAATATTGTGTAAACCATGTGACATTGTTAAATGAAATATTGACAGAGGGCAAAACTGATATAAAATTCCTTGTCAAATCAAAACAGTATTCATCATTGTATTTACTGATAATCTGATACCTCGATCAGTCTGCAGTTTCAGAAAAAAAAAACCCCATCAAACGTGTTTTGTACAATGAAATTAGAAAGAAAGAGGTGCAAGGGAGAGGAGCTCCAACTTTAGTCTGAGTTTCTATATTCATAAAATGGTCTGTATAAGGAAACATTGTAGTATATTGGAAATGGTATGAATACATTGTACATATAACATTTTGGACATTATGAAATCCAGATTTTGCTAACCGTGGGGTAAATCAGTTAGGGTTAAATTATAATTTGTTTAATTACAGCATGAGGTAAGATTTGACTTTCAGATGATGCTTAATTACAAACATCTGGTTTTGGTTACAATACTCTTTTATCATTACTATAACAAACACAAAAACGCATCTACGAAAAAGAATATGACCAATGATGTAAAACTACTGCCTCTGCTACAAATAAGGAATAAATTACTCTAAAAGGTCAATGGTGTAATATTATTATATAAACTGTAAAAGTGATTGATAATGCACTCAGAAAAAAATATATATATTACACATTGACTATAAAAAGTCACATGGCAAAAAGCTTCTGCAGATCATCGCATTAACCTTCTAGAAACCTTTTGTAGAATAGATTTCTAGAGTATCTGCTTCATGCTGTACCAGGTAGATAGGACAATAAATAAAATCAATCAAAGTAAAATAAACTAAAAATGGAAACAAAGAATACTGCATACTTTTATCACTTTATTTAAAGAAGTTACAGCACACATACCCATCGATTACCTTGGGGTGTTAGAAGTCATGCTGCTGGTAAAATGAGTAATCCTTCAGCACAGCCGATTTAACACGGGCCTTCCCACACATTTCAAAGTCAGTAGAGCACTCTGATTGGTTTACGTGTAAGTCATCCAATCAGAGCACTCTTGACAGACAAGTCTCTTCTGTTACAAGAATTGCATGGGGATGTTTTTATAGCACTTTTTTTTGGGGGGGGGGGTATTTATTACAGTTTTTTTTTTTTTTACTTTTAACAGTAGCATCTGAAATTAATGGCTTCTGATTTGGCTTTTTGTGGGGCTGAAGAAAAGAAGATAAGAAAAAAAAGGTAAGCATAACATTTTATTTTTCATGTATTTATTGGGACACTCTCACTGTTATAAGGGTGAGTGGGAGGTAGGTAGAGCTATTTTATAGGGGGATGGCAATGAGCCTAAGGATCACAAACCCTCTTAGATGGAAAATTGGCCCATTCCTTTGGGAGATGTACAATGACAATGGCATCTTTCCATGGATATGGTGTGGAATTTAGCCTGTCCACCCACCCATTATTTTACTACCCCAGAGCCAAAGCCCATGGATGGGTTGGTAAGACATGTATGTCCAGTTCGTCCACCCCACCCTTGACATAGCTACACCCACTGCCCATTTGTGGCTGCTGCAGAGGACAGTAGGATGTTCACCTGCTACCACAGCAGTAACCGCAGCACACCGTCTATGCGTGTAGCTCCGGGGGACTGTTTAGTGTTGCCTCGGCTGAAATTTAGATTTAGTTGCTAGTTTTTCATTATAGTAAACGGTCCGTTTTGTTTGTTTCATGATTAGGCCATATGACAATTCAGAGTTACAGAATTTGAATGAATTGCAAATTGTCCACAAAATAATGCACAAATCTAATAATATCTATATGTTGACATAGTACCAACATAAAGCTTGTCTGGTTACCTTTCAAAAAGCAATGTACAATACAAACAACATGTTTGACGTACTGACCTCCCACTGATTTGCAGCTATTTCCCTTAATACAATAAATGCATTGATTTTTTTTTTTAAATTATCCCAGTCTTCTTCTGAAAGCCAACTTCACATCTTTATTTTTAATGCTGTAAATTAATGGGTTTAATATGGGAAGAGCAGCCGTGTTAAAGAGAGCAAAGAATTTATTATAATCCAGGCTGTCCCCAGTGATTGGCCTCTGGTATTGGAGGACCAAGGTTGTGTAGAGCAGAAGAAGAACCATTAGGTGAGAAGAACATGTGTAGAAGGCTTTACGTTTCCCATTGTTTGAACTGATCTTCAGTATGGCAACAATAATAAACAAGTAGAATATGAAGTTGAGAAGGAAGGGGATGAGGCTAAAAAGAATCATCCCTTCATAGAAGAACAAGGTCTCTAGAACTATAGTGTCACTGCAGGAAAGTTTCATGATTGGCACAATGTCACAGAAGAAGTGATTAATTACATTGGATCTGTAACAGGATAAACCTGACAATAAAACAACAAAGGGAATGTTTTCTAAGAAGCCTTTAATCCAAGAGAAAATGGCCAACAAAAGACAAACCTTTGAGTTCATGATCATTGTATACCGCAAGGGGTTACAGATGGCCACATAACGGTCAAAGCTCATCACTGAAAGGAGTACAATTTCATTACTAGAAAAAGATCCAATAAAAAAGCTTTGTGTAAAGCAGGTGACATATGGAATAGCTCCATTACCTTTTATAAAAGAAACAAGGATAAAATGTAGAGTTATCGTAGCAAAAATCATGTCAAAGATGGACAGATTACCCAGGAAGAAGTACATGGCAGTGTGAAGATGAGGATCCAGGCAGGTCAGGAGAAGGATGGTCATATTACCACCAAGAGCGATGAGATAAAGGAACAGAACCACGATAAAGATAATAACCTGCACCCCAGGGTCATCAGAAATCCCTTTAATGATGAAATGGGTCACCATGGTGTGATTTAGCTCCTCCATGTTTCTAGATGGAATAAATATCATATTGGAAGATGTCTGTTGAGACTTGATGAAGGACGTTTGTCAAGGATCTATTCTGCATGTTGCCATCCCCCTAGATTTCAACACCAGATTACACAGGGAGGTCCCCTTAGTAAATAGGGACATCTCAGCTCTCTTAACAGTAGAATAGAAAAAGCCTTTATGTGTTGCCAAGGAAAGATGAGTTTACATTCAGGTTTTCGGTATAGCGAAAAGGCAATTAGTGCAGTTCAAAGAACACTGCAATAAAAAGTAAAATATAACAATTTAGTAGAGTGTAATGCAAAACCAGTTCTTTTATTTTATCAGAAATAAGGGATGGGTTCAAAGGCAAGGCCACATAACTCATTCATCATGAGAGACTCTTAGAAAAAGGCCTAATATCATTATTAGACATGGATTAATAGAAAACATGACTGTAGTGTATCTAAACAAACTGGTTTACTGTTGAAAGATGTAATCGTAACAATAAAAAGCCCATCTCAACCCCACTAGAGGCAGTCTTAGCAGAACAATCTAAACATTGCAGTTTCTCTGAGTGTTTTACATTGCAGAGCTACAGGGGACAGGGACACTGCATCCAGACCACTTCAATGTCTATAGTGTCCCTTTAAGATGAGGTGTTCCCTCCCAGATAAGAAATTATTTACAGAAGTAGCACTTTTCTGAATAATGACAAATGTATCAGTTTGAATTGCATTGGTAACATTTCTCTTTGGGGTGCTATGTTGTCAAAATAGATGCAAATAGGACATCTCGTAAGCAAGAATCTAACCATAATATATAACATATTAAACATTGTATTCTAGCATTAGGATTATGACACTCCTCATTTTCCTTAATACTTGCTAACCCTGTATATCCATGATAATAAATCTTTAATCTTAAAATCATGAGAGTTTTCTCATTGGATGGGATAATGAGAAAATCCAGAAACCCTATTTACTGTTCTAATAACATCCCTCTTCTCTTCTAGTGAGCAGCTGACATTATCTAAAGACATGTTCTAAGAGAGAGTACTTAAACAAAATTAATAATTAATTAATCTGAATGAAAATAAAATACACTTAAAAGCAGTGAATTATGGTTGATAACAGGTTCAATATGTTGCATCATGATGGTAAAAAGAGAGATAATAACGTAGGACTAAAGTTACCATTTTGGGATATTTTAAATTGATTTTAATTTTTGAATGAAGTTTTACAATTTTTTTTATAAAAAATTTAAAATATATTAATTATATAAAAATGCAATAGATAAAAAAAATCTAAATGATAAAAAATGCAAAATATTTTTCAAAACATAAAATCTTGATAAAATCTTCATAAAATTGTGAAAAGCTTGTCCATAAATAGTAAATTGAAGTTTTAAATCTTAGGGAGGGTATTTCTCACCCACGAGTGAGCAAACTAACACCAGCACGTGTTTAAAGGTAAAACAGTTTAATATAAACTTTAAAGGAAAGTGTTTTAAAGCTCTCGAGATAGACCTGACAGACAGAGGTAAACACAGAGAGATGGTTTGAAAGAAAGTCAGGAACAGACAGTGATAGAAAATAAAGTAGACACAGGGAGACAGAGTGAGACAGACACAGGGAGACACGGTGAGACAGACAGGGTGAGACAGACACAGGGAGACTCGGTGAGACAGACACAGGGAGACACGGTGAGACAGACACAGGGAGACAGGGTGAGACAGACACGGGGAGACAGGGTGAGACAGACACAGGGAGACACGGTGAGACAGACACAGGGAGACACGGTGAGACAGACACAGGGAGACACGGTGAGACAGACACAGGGAGACACAGTGAGACAGACACGGGGAGACAGGGTGAGACAGACACAGGGAGACACGGTGAGACAGACACAGGGAGACACGGTGAGACAGACACAGGGAGACAAAGTGAGAGAGACACAGGGAGACAGGGTGAGACAGACACAGGGAGACACGGTGAGACAGACACAGGGAGACAGAGTGAGACAGACACAGGGAGACACGGTGAGACAGACACAGGGAGACAGAGTGAGACAGACACAGGGAGACACGGTGAGACAGACACAGGGAGACATGGTGAGACAGACACAGGGAGACAGAGTGAGAGAGACACAGGGAGACACGGTGAGACAGACACAGGGAGACACGGTGAGACAGACACAGGGAGACAGGGTGAGACAGACATAGGAGAGCTGCTCTAATTTGACAGAATCTGATTATTGAGTAAAAAGACAGACTGCTATATAATGAATAACCAAAAGTTCGTAGAAAATAAGCCTCAAGTTATCTGTTATTTAAATAAAAATCATATCCACAATTAAAAAGAATAGACAAACCCCTTCATTAAATTAATATTCAAAGTGCTGTAATATGCAAGAGGTTTACCTGAACTGTGAGAGGAATTAGTTAGTCCACAACTCAATAACTCTGAGAGTTACAATCTGTAATGAATGCTGCCGCCAGACTGATTGTCCTCTCTAGTTGGTCCTCTCACACCTCACCCCTCTGTCAGGCCTTACATTGGCCTCCTGTATCCAATAGGAGTCAATTCAAAGTGCTAACCCACACATATAAAGCACTGAACAATTCTATATCTCTTCACTGATCCATAGGTATGCCCCTTCTCGGTCTCTCCACTCTGCCCGTGACCTTCTCCTGTCCACTACTCGCACCCATACGGCCAACTCGCACTTGCAGGACTACTCGTGGGCAGCTCCCTTTCTATGGAATAGCTTACCTACTACCCTAGTCTCCCCTAGTCTTCAATCGTTTAAGAAGTGCCTTAAAACCCATCTCTTTAGGAAAGCTTATGGCCTCCCAGAGTATCCTCTACATTAAATACCTGTCTCTTGCTCTCTCCTAAAGGGAAGCACTCTACTCTCTCCTCCAGCTCTGCTTCACTCCCACCTAATTTGATTGCTATTTCCTGTCCTAACGTGTTTTATACCTCACCTCCTATAGACTGTAAGCTCATTCTAGCAGGGTCCTCTTCAACCTATTGATCCTCTAAGTTTATTTTTAATTGTCCTATTTATAATTAAATCCCCCCTCTAATAATATTGCGAAGCGCTACAGAAACTGTTGGCACCATATAAATGGCAATAATAATAATAATAATAGTTACCATGCAAAAACCAGATACAACACAAGACATTTAGATAACCTGTTCGTGAAAAAGATACTGCGGGGAGACTTATCAAAGTGTTGTGGCTGTAACGTTGTAAAGGGGGAGTAAACACAATGAATTTGCTGATTGTTATATTTGACTGGTTTCCATGGTGATTGCCCACTTTTGGAAATTTACATCACTTTTTAGATAACAATACTCGACAAATCTCTCTCACCATCAAACAATTTAGCAATGACTGTTCCCAAAAATGGGAAAAGAGAATCTGACAATGAATGTAGGAGTTTATTTCTTTCATGGTGAGGTAAATTTAGAAAAGATTTGGTTTGGTTTGGGAGTTTCCATCCCCCACTATTTTGTATGAATTTTTGAGAATGTAATTAATCTCCTACATTGTTATATGGGTCCCTGAACACCCGTAAACTGGCCCCAAAGCACACAATAAGAGTATAAATGATCTATCTTTATATTATGTCTCCAGACTCCAGTTATTCCATATTACTTTAATTACAGTTATAGTGCCATTAATATCTCATAGATCTTGTATCTAATTATTATACAGTTACCTGCCACATCTGTCCAGGGTCTCTCCTCTTCCTTTTCAGAATCAGAACTGTGGTTTTATAAACATTTACGTAGTCTGATGGGATATTCCCAGACGTATCACATTTCCCAAGAGTCCAATTGTTCTACCAGCCTTTGTTACCTTAATTAATATGCATTACTTGATACATAAATACAGACATCATTAGTTACTGGGCTATCTGGATGCAGACTGATTTCAGGGACATATTTTATTAACTATGAGTTACTTCATATACAGCACGTATGCTCCCTGTTTTAGATGGGAAACCAAATATATTTATTTAATATTGGCATTTATAAAGAGCCAACATAGAGCTGGATGGGAAAACAATGCTGATACAGACTGATACAAAAGGTAGATGGCCCTGCCCATAAGTTTACAATGTAAAGAAAATATATGTAAAATAACACCTTTGAAATGGCACTTTTGAATGTTAACGTTGTTACATTCGCATGGTTGCAGTACAGATCAGACAGTCTAGGTTTGATGCATTCACAGATTGGCAGATAGCGTGGAATACACATAAGTATAATATTCTGTGGCAACTATGTCTCTTAGGATAAACAGTAGAAACGTTGTACGTGTACAAAAATGGGTTATGTTCGAGAAAAGCAAATTATAGCTAAGGTAGTAACTGATATACATGAACATAAACAGAGCCTTGTCCACACATAGAAACTAATGCTAAAATGGTTCAACCTGTGGAAGTGCTAGAAGGCGTGTGGGTGTGTTTCAGAAGGCAAAAGGAGGACACTCTTTCTCTGGTTCGTTATCCATTGTTCATAGGCTATGGATTTGGTATAGCACTGTTTGTACCCAACTATAGGAGATGGGGGTAGTGGGGTTGTTGTTGTGGGAAGAAGTTATATAATCTAGTCATGCTTTCCAACTCTTGGGGTAAAGGTGATAGGAGTGAGATAAAGAGAAGTTAATTTCCTCCATGGCCCTAATTGACTCGACTCTTTGGATCTATTCACTAATTGTTGGGGGGGGTGGTTCAATTTCTGGTATTAGCTTATTTGCTGCGGCCATTAGGTGATTCTGGAGTACCCTAGTAGGCTTTGGAATCTGTGTCAGATAGACGAAAAATAGCGCTTCCTATAGTGTCACCAGTAGAATAATCACTGTTATCAGTTATATGAGTGTAAAAATCTTCCAACAATCTTGAATTAGATCACATGACCACTAAACATGGCCAGGGGTGCCTTGGGTCAACACGCATCTCCAGAATAGGTCTGAGGTTGATGTAATGTAAGTGTGTGGGAGTATTGTGCCACCTGGAGAGTCTTTTATAGTTGCCCTTGTGCATGGAGTTACTAATAAAGGTAAACAACATTTTGGAGAAAATTTGATTATATTCTGAGTTAGTGAGGGGTGAGGTTAAGTCCCTTGGTCCATTTGTCTATACTTTTGGGATATTGGGTTGAGGCATGTTGTTGGACAAGTTTGTAGAATGTGGATAGATGTTTTTGTAGTGGAGCCCTAGTCCAAGCAGGGACTCTCCTCCACTGGTTTCTCCAACATACACTCAGGAACAAGTAGAATACTCCAAGGGAACAGCCAAATACAGGAAAACACTCCAGGAATCTCATACCTCCTCCCTTGTAACTGGACGACACTCAACTCTGGGGGTATAAATGACTTTAATGGAGCCACACATGACCTTTCATGAGAATCCCCATGCAAGGGGTTTTCAATTACACATTCCAGGGGCATTCCCAACTGGACCTGAGAGTAGACTGTGACAAAGTATACAATATAATTACATTAACTCTCAGGTCCAGGACATATACAATAGTAATCACCCCAAAACATACATTTCCCCACAAGGTACCCGCTTAATTCCTATATGCCTGGATAGTCTGGATCTGAGCCCCCAATATATCCGAAAAGTGCTCGGAAAAAATGCAGCCAAAACACCACCGGGGTATAGTTTAGACCGACCACACATGAGGCATCTGACCAAAAAGGTTTCATGAAATCAGGCTGTGCAGTCGGTCTCTTTCGGGAGTATAAACTGCATGAAAAACCAATCCAAAACTGTTTGTGCGTACATTCGTTACTTGTATCTTGTTTGTGAGTTTGCTCCCCCGGAACGCCACTCTGTTTGCCGGAATTCTCACAAATATAATGGAAGGTGGAAGTCCCAGCGGTGTTCCCACCGCCGAGTGTCCGATTTTAGTTCCAGACACTCGACAACCAAACACCGCTGTCTCTGTTCGTATTTCAAGGTGGCCATCGCCACGTGTTCACACATATGTGTGGTGGCCACCCAGCCGACCGCTTGGAACGCTCATGTAATTGTGGTTTGTAGAGGTGTGAACAGAGGTTATTGAGGTTAACAAGCAGAGCACTCCTCATTTGGGTGGTCTGGCTTCAGTAATTTGTTCAGTTGTCGAACACAACGCTGTTAATAGGCAGGATGGCTGTTATTTTACCAAACTGCCTGACGAACAAGGGCCATAACAAGATGATCCAGGGACTAGGAGCATGAAATATAGGAAATAACAGGGGGGACAAGATACAGACAGCCCATAGCAGGAATAAAGGTGACAGTCCAAGGTTCATTCCGCTACAGTTTCGATTTAAGGGTTTTGGTTCATACATAATGACTCATACGTATTGAGGTCTCTTGTGCCCTGAATGAGTCCTGGTGTGGAAGTGATGAAGTGAGATAGTTGTGTGTAGCATTAAGTAGTGAGCTTAGTGTTAGGTATGTAGAGTTGTGGAAAGGATTATTTGTTATAGGGTAAAGAGGGGAAGGGTGAATAGAAATGTTAGGCATAAATCTCACTCGTCCCCAAAATTTCAAGGTTGGTATAATAATGGGGTGAGATGCACAGAGTGGGTCTAGGAGAGTCAGTTCTTTTGCCATGGAGCAGTGTATAATGGCACCCAAAAGCTGGCACATTCCAGTGTCACCCAATGTGTTTGGTTGTTAGGTTTAGCCCATTTGTAAATCCCGGTGAGGAGAGTTGCCTTATGGTCTGTGTAAATATTGGGCAGACTTAGCACAGCTGGGTCTTATGCCCCATCAAGACCCTGAAGGGTAGCAAATGAGTTATGGTGGTGAAACATGATTTGACAGTTTAATGCATAGGGATTTTAATAGGTATAAGATTTTTAAAACATGAACTTGACAGAGCCATCCAAATAGTGGTCTATTCCATTTTGTCAGTTTTGAGATTGTTTGGAAAAGTGGAAAAAAGTTCATATTATAAAGTTTGTTTAGGTAATGTGGGAGGTGAACCCCTAGGTGTTTGACCACTGTATCTGCCCATGTAAATAGGATTTTAATGTTAGCGAAGTTATCCTGGAAGTTAGAGAGCGTGTTGTAGAGGGAGATTTCTTTGATGAGAGGGGGCATAGAGGCTAGGGGCTCTGATGGGGTAAATAACAGATCACCTGCGAAGGCAGCTAACTTGATATTATGGTTTTACAATTGGAGGCTATGTATGTTTGAATTGTTGCGGATGCCCTGAAGAAAGGGTTCTATGATGAGAATGAAAAGGAGCAGGGTGAGGGGACATCCGGACTCATGCCAATCCTGATGTGAATGGCATTCGAGAGTTGGCCGTCGATTCTGGAACTAGGTGTGGAATAGAAGGTGGACATCCAACGCAGCCAGTTTGGACCAAACCCCATGGCAAGGAATAAGGAATATAGGAATTATCCATAACATTTGGCCATGAAGCCGTCTGGGCCTGGCAGACCATTGCCTCAAATTCTTCTATTGAGATAGGTTTTTCAAAGATTGTAGGTCCTTGAGTGGAATGGTTTGGTTTATTCTAAAGGAAAGAAATTGGGCTATTTACAATTTATCAGGTGGCATCTGCCATAAATTATATAGGTTAGAGTAAAAGTCATTAAATCCAGATAGTATGTTTGTCAGTTTAGGGAGACTTCTAATGAAGGAGTTTTAATTCAGGAAACAAACGTGGATTGTCTGGTATTCTGGAGCATTTTGGTTTGGAGTCACCCACATTTGCTGCTTTTAGAGTAATAGTTGTGTTTGGTCAATGGGAGGTTGTGCTTTGTTTGTGAATTAAGGAGATGTTGCAGAGATGACCGTTTTTTGGTCAGTTGTGTATATATATATATATATATATATATATATATATATATATATATATATATACAGAAAAATAGTGCAATATTGCCAGAACAGGTAAATGGACCGGTGGGGGACATTCCGGTCTCCGAAGCACATACGGACCAGCATGGAGCAAGACCACACCAACCACGAGAAATGGTGGGGCAACAGACCGAAGAGGTACACCCAAAATGGCCGACCAACCTGAGCCGAGCAGGCGGAGCACCTGCACAAGGACACATATGACAATATTAGATCGGACCTGCACTGGTCTCAGGGCAGCACTGCGAAACCGGGGAGCAGCTCACGCCAAGCTGACCGGAAAGTGGCCTCATGGTTGCGACCAACAGCGCGATGCAGGCACTACATAAAGGTACCCCAAGCATCCAAGATGGCCATCAGGCAAAATCGATACCGAAGGGCATCGAGACGGGACCCAGCGCCAGGGCTCTTGGACACACGTTCTCATCCGCCCACAAGCAAAGCCGAGATCTCCAATCCAACAACGACGCACACTACTAAAATACCTGACCTAAATCCCAGCTACCAGCACAGCACCAAGCTCCACTCCTCAACCAATACTGCAGCACAAGTGAAGGGGAAACTGCACACCACGAAATGGAGACACCGGGCCCTGCGACCGCTATGACAAGAATAGCAACAGTCTACTGATCCTACCAGCGCTGGGCATAGGATGAAGTGCCTACCACACGGGTGAATGGACTGTTTAGAGCACATGATCCAGCTGAATACCCGGACCCTGAAGCATTACTCAAGTCACAAATGGACTATGTTCATACGTCCTCATGGACTAAGGGTGGTGATAACACTAAAACTGAGGAAAAAACGTTCCTGATAATCCTATGGTCACTGACATTGATAAAACAGTTAATAGCCAAGCTTGGACTGCGTAAGGATGCTACTTTGAGTGCTAGGCTGGACATAGCAATGTGCCACAGGGCAATCATGTCTCGAAAGAATAGTGATATTAAGGTACAATATAGGCAAGTTTTAGCAATGTTAATTATATTAGGATGCCTCATGACCTAAATACTCACAGAATAACGTTTCTATGCACTATTTCATAACTAGATACTGCTCTGCTACAAAACATGCTCACGATATCTATTCTAGCATAGGCGAACTAGCACTGTTAAGCATCTAGCATCTTTATCTGACTTAATCTTATTTCAACCTACTCTGACGTAACGACAGTTTTGTTAAGCATGCAAAACATATAAAAATGTGCGAATTATCATGCCACTGTTTATCTTTTATGAAGCTTGAAATATGCTGTTGTGGCATACGTTGAAATCTTGTAACCTTTGAACAACCAAAAATAAAGAATATTAAAAAAAAAAGATTTGGTGTTTTAATATACTACACTATTATTTGTTTGTGTGTTTCTATATTTTTAGATTGTATTTCTTATATAACAAAGGTTTCCAGAAAGAAGGTTTTATCAGGTTCTGGTAATGGAAGGATGGGTGTAGTAGAAAATAATTGTTTCAGATTGTCAAATCTTTCTTGTGCCATTAAAGTCAATTTCCCATCCTTCTTGGTAAGGTGTGTTTGAGGTTGAATCATTATAGAGAAGTTACTAATGAACTTGGGAATCTACAAAAAATAAACATAGCCACACATAGTGTAATCTGTAAAATAGCAGTAAAAAACAAACAGTAGTATAGTTACACTCACTCAGTGTAGAGCCGTGCCAGGCTCTGTCCTATTGTGTTTTATACCCCACCTCTATAGACTGTAAGCCTGTTTGAGCAGGGCCCTCTTCAACCTATCGTTCCTGTAAGTTTTTTGTAATTGTCCTATTTATAGTTAAATACCCCCCTCATAATATTGTAAAGCGCTACGGAATCTGTTGGCGCTATATAGATGGCAATAATAATAATAAACAGCTTCAGGGTGCCAATACTGGCTACGGTAACTCATCCACAGGCAGAGACTTGGGATAATCTTCGAAAACGTTTTATTAAGAAATTATACTATCAAAACAGGACTTTTAAAACAGTGTGCAAAGCAGCAAAAAAAACATATACTCTAACGCAGCTTAATAAGTCCTTAATAAAGTGCAAACGTGTTTCGACATAAGCAAGTCTTCATCAGTGGTCGCTACTTGATCCTTTTTCTTTTAGATGTTTTTCTTAATTACGGAACTCCATTCACCTGCTGTCGCGCCGGTCTACTTCCTGGTCACCTTAGAAAAAAATCATATATGCATTTTTCATAGCAACTGATTGCATGATATATTGATATATTTTTTTAATTTTTATTTTTTATTTTCTTTATATTTTGTATATTTCTGCATTCAAAATGTAATAGGTACCCTGACATGTTTTTATTATGATAAAGTAAAGTTATTTTATATGTTTCAACAATTAAATGTAATTAAATATATTGCCTAATATTTCATTCAGTAACCACCAGGAGTCTGAAACTTGAACTCAATAAAAAAAAAAAAAAAACGGTTTGTCGCAAACATGCCTATGCCACAAGCTCCTGGAGGATCCTTCTAGCTGGCCTTCTGCCCAAGGACTATGGGCCGTATCCAAAGACCCTGTTTGGGAGTTAAACCTCCCCAGCCACCATTAGCAGCATTCCCTGGGTGCCCCTGGTTCAGCACTTTCCCTTCATTCAAATGGAACCGAACACTAGCTACCTGGCGGACGTTCGCATGAAGAAACCAATTAATTGTCCTCAGCAATACTTAGCCGCTATCATCATGGAACTAAATGCAGCATGAGGACTTTGTGGGTTCCCAGTCAGCTCAGCGGGACTTAGCTGCCAATGTTAGGGAACTGTTTTAACTGTTTTCGGCATGAGGTGACTGTGCAGTTCCTGGACAACTTGGTACAGGATTTTGAATGACTTTGCAACCTGTCAGGTGAGCGCTCTTTGGAGGGAAGGTGTCTGAGAGTAAGGGGCACAAACACTACCTTCGAGCCAGCCGGAGCACCCTATATTTCGTTTGAACGGCCAAAGCACCAACCGTCCTAGCTCTGTTACATGGGGTGTACCAGCTAAACAGCTAGACTCTCTGCAGGAGAGCTTTAAATCCCTAAAAGCTGGTTCCAGGACCCTCTTGCAGGGTGGGAAGCAACAGAGAGATCCCGGCCAAGTTGCGGTGGCAAGGGGCTGAAGTTCTGATGGTGACCCGGCGATAGTTAGGGAACGTGCTTGGCGGAGGTACCCAGTCGGGGTACCAGGTGGTCCGTCACACAGTTTTTATGATTTTTTAAATTATTAATTAATACAAAAAAAACATGTTTTACAGACAACGTGTATTATTTTGCAATAAATAAGTAAATACCAATTTTCACTGATTTTCCTTTCTTATTTTTTTTTCTATGGGGACAGCCATCTTTAAGGCCTCTATGTTTGGAACACCAGTAACCAAGCACTAGTACAGAATCACAAATCCTGGTATCATGCACAAGGCATTTAAAAACGCACTCTAGGACAGTTTCAGACTTTTGAACACAGACTCAGAATATAAATTATTATTATTGAACTGAAGAAGGCTAAATATGATGCCTCCACATGGCAAGAGTAAGTCAGGAGAGGCCTAAAAGGGTTGCCAATGTGTATGTATGTATTACTAAATAATATACACGGCCAGATTACAACTATTTTACTTTAAGCCAGGCACATTATGACTTAGTAAGTGCCATAGTAATATGCATACCAAGGCTATCTGACAGACAGTGTAAGGAGTAAAGTAAGGGCACGAGAGATGTTAGACGTTTTGAACCTGATACAGCCATTTTGGACGCTTGGAAGCCATATGTAAAATAATACCACTCAAAGAATATTAACAACAGGAATACATTTAAATTAAATACCAATGTCTTAAATCATGCTGATCCATATTTTCACTAACTTTGCGCATTACACACACTCATACCTCATTCAGCCTCAGATAAACTTGTTTTTCCCCTGTTATCTTGTATCCATCTTCCACAACATTTGCCTACAGTGCATCTTAATATCAAGTCTTACATTGAGTCATAAGCAAACTATAAGAATAAACTGCAAATTAAGTGATATTTCATAGATGATATTATTGTGAATTCATCTAAAGATGGAGCAGAATGTTTGCAATGCAGTGTGATATGTTTGCAGTGATAAAATAAAAAACATATAAAATGATCAAGAGTTTATTTGGTGATCAGCAATTAAGGTGTTAAGCATTATACAACATCCATAATTTGGCAAGAATAACACGGCATACGTCAGAACTCTGGAATTTGAAAGATAACTTTCTAATCAATGAATTGTTAGTATCATTTTGATTCTGTGTCACTCATAGAGATCTACTGAAACTAAAGCTTTAGAAACCCTGTGCTTTTATCAATAAATTGATAAATAGTCAGATTCCACCAGAAACTCTGTTTGTCAGTTTGATTACTCTTCCCAACCGGTTGCTTCAAAAAAGGTCTGTCCATAAATTGTTCAATTCTCAAAGTATAGAGATGGTTGGCCAACTGTAAGAGGACCCCTTTCAGGGAAAAAACCATAACAATGGACATGAGCAGATAGAGTAGGAAGTGACATGCAACATTATATTGTGCCAACTTATCTTCTGAGGCAGATGTCAATAAACATTATTCATCCCCTAAAGGTATTAAACACAATCAAATATTTAAATATTAGATTTTTGTTTTGTTATTATTACAGCATACATGTTTGTTATAGTGTTTGGTATTGTAACTCTGATGCCAACCATACTCTACTATATTTATTTAAAACGATAAATTATTTGAGTAAATGTAGTTTTTGTAAATGGTATACTATAAAAAATACTATAGATTATTTTAAAATTCTAAAAAGTCTTCCGAAAATATCTCAAACGTCGCCTTAGAGCTGATTTCACATCTTTATTATTTAAGCTATAAATAAATGGGTTTAATATGGGCACTGCAGCTGTGTTAAAGAGAGAGAAGAATTTATTGTAGTCCAAACTTTCCTCTGTGACTGGCCTCTGGTATTGACAGATGAGAGTCGTAAAGAGTAGGGTGACGACAATGAGGTGTGAGGAACACGTATAGAAAGCTTTACGTCTCCCAGTGCTCGAAGGAATCTTCAGAATGGTGACAATAATAAAAATATATGGTGTAAAGGTAAGAAGGAATGGGATGACAGTAAAAAGAAACACTCCTTCGATAAAGAATAAGGTTTCTAGAACAGATGTATCACTACACAAAAGTTTCATCACAGGCATGAGATCACAAAAGAAGTGGTTAATTATATTAGATCTGTAACAGGAAAAACCAGAGAGTAAAGTTATTAAAGGCATGACTTCTAAAAGGCCAACAAGCCAACAGAAAATAGCCAAAAAAATACAAAGTCTCTGGTTCATGATCAATGTATATCTCAAAGGGTTATGGATGGCCACATAGCGGTCAAAACTCATAATTGAAAGGAGCATAAGTTCATCACTAGTAAAAGATCCAATAAAAAAGCTTTGTGTAAGGCAGGTGACATATGAAATAGTTTTATTGCCTGTTACATATGTAATAAGGATATTATGTAGCGTGATGGTAGTCGAAAACATATCTAAGAGTGACAGGTTGCCCAGGAAGAAGTACATAGGGGTGTGAAGATGACGATCCAGACAGACAATGAGGAAGATGGTCATGTTACCACCAAGAGTGATAAGATAAATAAACAGAACCAAAAGAAATATTGGAAGCTGGAGGTTGGGGTCTTCAGAAATTCCTTTTAGAATGAAATAATTCACAGTGGTATAATTCTGTTGCTCCATGAATTTCGATCTAGCTCAACAATCTGTCAAAATGAATCAAAATACAAAGAAAGTTAAATCATGTGGAGCCATCACCCAACGCTGGACATTTTTGCTAAAATACATATAAAATATTAAATATACTTTTCAATATACAGTACGGCAGTAGAGTAGAGACATATAATTAATTACTGCTGATCTACATACATCAGCATGCACAGTAAATTATATAATATAAAGATATAAGAATATATATATCATGAGAGAGCAAATGAGCCATGATTAAAAATTACGTTTTATACTTAGTGGACTATGATGTTGTAATGTGAAGGTTGTTATACAGTAAATGTATTATTTATATAAGTTTTGCCAGTTTAGCATCATTTTACTCTATTGCAATATTAATAATATAGCCTATGTTTTGACAAGCTTTGGAGTTTGATTTTTTTATACAAGAGAAACTATATTGTTTGTTAAAATGTTATAGATCTACCGGTATAGAATATACTAGACAATACAGTTTATTGTCTTTAACTTACTGTTGCAACATTGATAACATTTTTAAACTAACTTTCTACTTGAAAATAGGCTTAATACAACGATGATAATAATAATAATAATATATTTAATTGGTCAGCACCCTCTTTCTTTATACTAATTGGCTGTTAAGGCTGGGAATTCAATGTAATATATTTAAAAAAATATTGTTTTAATTCTTTATTTTCAGTTTTATGTTAGATAGACATAGCATAGCCAACTGTTATACCTTTTTGACATAAATCCAAACATTAGCATATGGCAGTTGTAATACTTATCATTGTTATATTACACCTTTAATAGAACGATAAAACGTGTGAATGATAATACACCATGCAGTCAGCACAATGTTTATCCTGTGTATATATCTTGGCATTGGGGTACAGGCTATAAAAAAAAAACATATTTATTACATAGAATTAATCACTAAAGAGATATAGTTTTTAATTGGCATAAATATTTATTTCCCAAATGTTGCTATTTTGGCCTCACATTTACACTTCCCTGCCTAATTCTCTATAATTCCAGTTAAGTGAATGACTCCCTACAGTTTTTTTTGTCTAGTTTCTTACAAAACATTTTTTTTACTCCGGTAACCTCAAACAACAATAATAGCAATAATGTTTAAACAATGAAAGAGAATTTCATTATAAAAACTTAACACTCACATAAACTACAAAACACATCAACACAAATTAATATTTGAAAATATTTGGACTTCTCAAAATCTCAACACAATAAGTAAAGCCAGACTCTGCCGTCTAAATATCTGGGGCAGTGATTTATAAACCAGTCCTCATCGCCCCACAACAATTCAGGTTTTATATATGTCCCTATTCTATTCTAATGCAGACACTGACCAAACCTGGACTGTTGCTGAGTCATAAGGACGTGCTTGGGTACCAGCGGTTTAAAAGAAAAGGTGTTTAGAGAATATAAAATAGAAAGTAACAAAACAGGTCCACAACTATAAATATAATGACACGATATTGTTTAGAATAAGAGAACAGTCTCCACAGACACACAGTTTGACATCCATGATTAATGATTAATGTGCTATTTCATTTATAAGACTATGAGGGGTGGTAACAAGGCTATAACCGGTATTGTTCTTGCGCAAAGTGCTAAATGAATGAAATCACCATGTACAGCAAGGTCTCACAATATTTAGCACTTAGCACTCAATATACATCCGGTTTGATAAATCCCACTCTACATCAATGAAAATGTACAATAAGCTGGGAGCGCCAGCAGCAGAATGTGGGTCGGGATATAAATCACATAGAGGGGATACATCTTGTAAAATAAATCATTTGGGTAGAAGCTGACAGAATGGGGAACCTTAGGGTAACATTCAATGTATGGACATCTTTTGTTACTGAATCCCCATTACTTTACCTTTGATAGATAGTTTCTGTATATTATGTATTATAACCGTATTTGTATAACGAATCCAGAGGAGCTCGCGGGCACCTGCTTTCTTACAGAAACTGAGAATTTAATGATTCACCCATCCCTTTAGCAACTGCATTAGCTTACTAGAAATCTCCCACTAAATAATGTTCCCACTATACAAATTATGAATAAACAGTTACGCGATAAAATAAAACTACAAGTTAATCACCTACTGATCTTAAAAGGTTGTAATTTCCATTGAACCATTAATAAAGGTTGGGAAACATAACTACCTGTCTGTCTTCTAAATTACAGAAACATGTCCATAGTCTAGTAGGGGGCTTGTAAACCGTCAACACTCCAGATGTTGTGGACTTCATCTCCCATAAGGCTTTGCCTGCATTATGGCTGTCAGGGCATTATGAGATTTAGTCCACAACATCTGGAGTGCCTACATTCACGTACCCCTTGTCTGCCCTTTTATTTTAAATCTACACCATTATTCCAGTTTCTATTACTCCCATTGTAGGCAGTGAAATATTACAAATAATCTCTTAGCTTTGTATATATTGTGAATAATTATTGCCAATTACCTGCTCACTTCTTGCCAGCATATCTCATCTTCCATTTTAGAATCAGAACCGTGGTCTTATACCTTCTGCTTCGTCAGGTGGGATATTCCCCACGGCACTAGAGATCCCAAGAGTCCAATTTGTCCAAAGTTTCCTTTTACTTTAATTGATGTTGTCGATTGACTATTTATAGATATAAATTAGTTGATGAATTTTCATGGTATAAACAGCTTTCTAGGACATAGTTAATAAGGGATCCTTTCTAATCATTTGTGATAATGTTAAACAGCAGAATGTATTACACAAGAAACTAAGTTATACATTTTAACACTGTTACAAACTTATAGAAACATAGAATGTGACGGCAGATAAGAACCATTCGGCCCATCTAGTCTGCCCAATTTTCTAAATACTTTCATTAGTCCCTGGCCTTATCTTATAGTTAGGATAGCCTTATGCCTATCCCATGCATGCTTAAACTCCTTTACTGTGTTTACCTCTACCACTTCAGCTGGAAGGCTGTTCCATGCATCCACTACCCTCTCAGTAAAAACATGATCAGTGGTGAGACTTTAGAATAGAAATCTGATTAACATCATAATTTGGCAATTTATATACATAACAAATTACTAACTCTGTCCATAAAGTATCCTCTGCTATAGTCAGGGGTTTATTAGCTTAAAGTAAGCATGTCAAATTCAAAGCCTAGCATGGGCCAAATAAACAAGGTTTAAGTTTATTTGGGCCGCAAAAAAACAAAACTTACATTTTCATAGAAACATAGATTTATTTAGAAAAGCACAGTATAAAAAAAAAAACAGCATCCCCCTGTACTAAACCACAGCGCCCTCCTCTGCTAAATCCCAGTCCTCCCTCTGTACTAAATCTCAGTCCCCCATCTGTACTAAATCCCAGTTGTCCCCCCACCTCCATACTAAATCCCAGTCCCCCCTCTGTACTAAATCCCAGTCGTCCCCCCACCTCTATACTAAATCCCAGTCCCCCCTCTGTACTAAATCCCAGTCGTCCCCCCACCTTTATACTAAATCCCAGTCCCCCTCTGTACTACAATCCCAGTCGTCCCCCACCTCTATACCAAATCCCAGTCCCCCCTCTGTACACTAAGTGATATTCTACCTCTATACTAAATCCCAGTCCCCCTCTATACTAAATCCCAGTCGTCCCACTTCCTACTTTAAATCCCAGTCCCCCCCTCTGTACTAAGATCACTTGGTCATCCCCCCACCTCCTTTTAAATCCCAGTCATCCCCACTTCTATACTGTAACTATATGCCAAATATTCTGTCAGTAAAGATTTCGGCAATTCCCGGCTAGGTGTCCTGAGCCCCCGAAGTGCGCGTTTCGCCAGGATCGCTCATCAGAGGAGAACTGAAGAGAGGTAAGTGTCTAATTTTAAAAGAGCAACTCATCAATGGTTGGCTGAGCACTTAGTCCAGCCCGCCAATCGTGAGAGAGGAGGGCATCCTCTTTTTTGCAATCTATTTAACCCAGTCCCGCGATCGATGGGGAAAGGAGCTGTGCTGGCTGCTGACAGCTGGCTGTTCTCCGTATCCTGTGTCCTCTCACACTGTCGGCTTGTCTTACGCGTTTCGTGGGTGTCAGCCCCACTTCCTCAGAGACGTCTCTGAGGAAGTGGGGCTGACACCCACGAAACGCGTAAGACAAGCCGACAGTGTGAGAGGACACAGGATACGGAGAACAGCCAGCTGTCAGCAGCCAGCACAGCTCCCTTCCCCATCGATCGCGGGACTGACGGACTGCCGGTATCAGACTATCGCAGTGAGGTTTGGCACGCACGCCAACCTCGCAGCAGCCGGCAAGTACAGATACTGAAATCCTGCTACATAGTATCCACTGTAATCCTCATCGGTTACAGTGGTTATCAGGACACAAGTTTAATATTTATGCTGACAACTGACTTGTAGATCGTTCCTGGTCCCCATTTCTGTATTTTTTTTTTGCACAATTGTACTTTTTAACTCATTAATTTTAATACAATTTCTCATCCATCTATTTTTTAATATTAATAAATATACATTTTTATTTTATATATTTTTCAGTGGTTTTTTGGAATTTTTTAACTTACTTGCATTCACCTGTTTCTATATATAGAGATAAAGATAATTCTATATCTCTGTGACACAAGTTATATATTGCCTATTTGCACCATTTAGTGTGCTACCTTATGATTTTAAGATATATCCATTATAATATTTTGTGTGTATTCTAAACCCCGTGCAGATCACATTTTTGCTGTTGTGAATCTGTAACTATCAAGTTGCTTTTTATTTAAGCAGAGTATCTTGGTGTGTAACAGACAAAATCTGCCTTTAGCAGATTTAAAGGTATACACACCATACATATTTTTT